>VXBO01011669.1:77815-270463 GCA_013400135.1 Rhinoptilus africanus | reverse complement strand
ATATTTTTCTATATAATAAAAGTTTTTGTCATATATTCCCCACATTTCTTTTCCTCTATGGATATATATACATAATTTCTATGAATAATGACATCTTTTATGTATCTTCACTTTTGAGTTGTACTGTAGAGATTATTTTAGCAAAAGTATCCTCTATATGGAGCATTTCCCTATAGCAATTTACTCTGTAGTGTGTAACCTGCTGGGACTTTATTATGCAAATGCTAAATTTGATGGCTGAATTAATGTTTTTTTTCATTGCTTCATGAAAAAAAAAAGTTCTGGCAGGGCCAGTATTCACTTCTTTCCTCACTTACTACCCATCTCCTTCCATTATGAAAAATGTAAGCAAATTACCTTCCTTTGGTTGGATAAATACATCACAACTGCTGCATTGCTTCATCTCAGTAAAGGTACTGAATGCCCACATGCAGCTAAAATAAAAAACTTAAAATCATAGAATCATAGAATGGGTGAGGTTGGAAGGGACCTTTAAGATCATCAAGTCCAACCATTAACCTACCCTGACAAAAAAACCACTTCTAAACCATGTCCCCAAGTCCCTCATCTACCCTTTTCTTAAACCCCTCCAGGGATGGTGAATCCACCCCCTCCCTGGGCAGCCTATTCCAATGTTTAATAACCCTTTCAGTGAAAAAATGTTTCCTGATACCCAATCTAAACCTGTCCTGACATAACTTGAACCCGTTTCTTCTTGTCCTATCACTTGTCACCAGGGAGAAGAGGTCAGCCCCCATCTCTCTGAAACCTCCTTTCAGGTAGTTGTAGAGGTAGTGTTTTGCAAGAGTTGCAACTCTACTTGCTGTAGGGTTGCAAAAAAACCCTGCAGAGGTAGCCTTGTCTTTGAAAATATCTTTTGGGTTCTCATTGTAAGGTCTGATGTTTCATTCCTTAGCAGCGGTCAGCTGGAGACAGAACCATTGGTAGCTGAGGCAGTTAGATCCATGTCCAAAGACCGAATACTTCGGCCATATGCTTTTTTTGCCTTGGAGAAGCTACAATACGAACATCTGGACTACAGTAGGAGATCTTTATGATGAAATGGGAGGCTAAGGATAGTGACTGTCTTCTAATATTTTTCAAATCACAAAATATTTTGAATAACATTGCTTAAGAATATGCTGTAGGCAACAGACAAATCTTAAAATCACCTTATTTTAACATAAACACTTTCCTTCCTGAGTTTTATAATAATCTGTTACCAGTTTTCAATGTTAAGCTGAGGAGCTTGACAGCAGCTGAAACAAGTAAATGCAGTTCGTGTGAAGTTTGAATTTTCTTGTGGCTTTGTTACGCTCTGGATTATTTCTTGACTTCTGCGTTGTCATTGTATCTATGTAAAATGCACTCTTTTTCTTAATGTATTCACCCATGGGGCAAATGGATTCTGTTTGTAAATTCGCAACTCCATAAAGTGGGTACAATTCCTGTATATGAAAGTGGTTTGTGTTACTTAAGTGACATATAAATGCCAAGAGGGTTTTTTTATTTCTCTGCATATATTTTTGTGAAGAGTATGACATCTGATTGGATCACTGGATTCTTGTGACAGACCAGCTATGGTAGTGTTTTGCAAGAGGTGCATTACAGTTATTAGAGTTTTCATTCTATATCGTTAGGGTGAGGCGTACTGCGTGGTGTGAGGACAGCAGGAATCACTGGTCTGAAATAGAAACTTTGTCTTGGCTCAGGCCTGTAGTAAGTACCAAAATGAGGTGAACCGTAATATTATGCTAATCGGTATGGATTCAGCTCCCTGCTGCAATCGTTTTCTGGTGCTCTGTCTGGATCCCTCATCTCAGATGCTTGCGCTTCTGAATGAGACAGGACAGATGGTGCCTGTTGTTCCCACCCCCCCGCAGACAAGACAATCTGTATTGTCAGCTAGGCTTCCCCAGACTCCTCAGTGAAATAGAGGTGCAAAGTCCCTGGCTGTTCACTGCTCTGGCAGTCTGTGCTCGGTTAGGGCAGCCATCCCAAGTTTCTGCCACCATAAGGAAACAAATCCATGAGAGTGTTTTGCCTGAGGCTTCAGAAATGAATTTCAGTTACCGCTTTGGCAAGCTTGGGGAGGGAGCTGGGGCTCTGCATCTGTAAAAAGGGAAGGTGGGAGAGGACGAATGAAAGTGTAGTGCAGAGTTTGGTTTATTCATTTACTACTTTTGGTCATGAGTGCCACTAAATCAAGTGAGACAGTATGTTTTATTTTGGAAGTATTGATAACCTTCAAGTTGTCAGCGTTAACTATAATCTCATCTTTCTTGTTTTTAAGCTTCTCTTTGCTGTTATTTTCCCTCTGATATAATGAGATATTCTACAGCTTTAATAAGACTGCTTTGAAAGCTTTATGCTTGTCACTTTGTTCATTTTATTAGCCAGCTAGTTGTTCATAAACTAATGTTGCTTAGTTTGACAGTGGGGACTGCTTCCTCTTGCTATGTAACTGCTTTCCAAAGACAAACAAAATCTCCTTTTATTTTTTAATACATTTTTTTTTTTCTTTAAAGTGTTACAAAAAGACTGTATAGCAGAGGTAAAGACTTGAGATCCGAAGAGGAGGATCAAATTTTTTGCTTCTGTAGGTGCTTTCACTTCAGAGAGTTGGATGGATGGTCTTCAGAATAGGAATAGAAAGAGACCTACAAACCACTAATAACTAACAGTCCATGTAATATCCCCCTTTCTGCTCACTTTGTTATTTAAAAGTATGCCAAAAATGCTGTGTATGATGGAAGAAGATATACTAACTTTTATGCCACTGGAAAGAAAAAGCTTTGTGAGAAACTAGCGTAGGAGTGAAGAAAAAACAATAGCATGTTGTGTTAGGGAGACATATCAGACAAGTTCTCTTCAGCCACGTTATTTTCAGACCTTGTATGCCAGAGGATTTGAGAATGGTCTTCTCCAAAAGATTACTTGTACATAAATCTCAGAGTTTAGAAAGCGGGGTGAGGGGAGGGGGGGAGAGATTATTTGGTTTCTGTTGAACTGAGATTGAGAATTTAATTCCCCTCTGCTCTGCAACTCTTCTTTGATTTTCCGTAGAGAATAGGGTCAGTAACCCTAGTTTCAAGAAGATTTTGTGATGTTACATTAATATAAAGCTGTTGAAATCTACTTTTATTTGATAACATGTAAGTGATATGGCTCAGATGGGATTTGAAGAATAGTAAGGCCCAGAAACTTAATGAAATTTTGAAAATATTTGTAAGAAAAACTGTTCAGAAGTCTGAGAGCTATATGAGAGAGCAGCATTCAGTTGCAAGCCAGATTTAGAGCTAATGTGAATGGGTGTGACTTCACAAAACCAGATGAAATTACGAGAGTCCTTAATTTCTGCACTGGTATATGAGAATTTAAGCAAATTAACAGCATCTCTGACTTTCTAAGAATATCACCAGGACAAGTAGAGCTGTTGCATCAGCCGTGTTGTCAAAGTAGCTAAGTTTAGGAGTGTGTTATTTTGACTTCTTAGTATATTTTAATGGAAACTAAGACGTGCAGCAAGAAGACTTTTTTTTCCCTTAAACACAGAAAATACAGTTTTCCCGTGATGTGCTTTGAAGAGAGGCCATAGTGTTTCTTTCGTAAATTGTCTTTGAACATTCCGATCAGAGACAAAACAATGTTCCCTGGCTAATTTTTGTACTTGCTGCTTGAGGTGTAAGAATGCTAAACCAAACTGAGATCTCAGGAAACACTGATCTGGATTTTTCTATGAGCAGTAAAGAAAACTGTAGAATATTGAAGTTAGAAATGCTATAATGCTATGAACACAAGGCTACAAAAAAAAAAAAAAGAATCTTCGCTTAAGAGTCAGTGGCAGCAAAGCTCCTCTTGTGTTACTGTGATGCCCTATTACTGTGCCAATTTTATTGCCTTCTGGACATTAACATGAATTAAAGTGAATTAACAGTGTCTCAGGTCTTAAGTTTACCTTACAGGCAGAAACAGAAGAGCCCGTTTGGTGGACTAAATATATTCAGTTAGGCTGAAGACAAAACATAGCAACAAGAGACATGGAAGAGGGAAGCAATCAGGAGAGAAACTGGGATGTTGCTGCAGATGATGAGCATTCAGTTAACAGTAAAAACTAAACTTGGAGCTGATTTTTGTTAACATATAATAAGTGAAGCTGTGGAGCATGAACAAATTACCTTTCAGAAGAAGTCAGACATGTAGCCATGTGTTGGAGGTAAAGTGCCTTCTGCATTACTACTTTTTCTGCTGCTCACTTTAGGTCTAATGCTGCTTTCAGAGAACGAAGAACACCAACGTGCCATTACCCTCAGCTGCTATCCTGTCATATTTTCTATCATTCCTGTTTTGGTAGAGGCCAGAGGCTTCCACTGAGTGCTGTCTACTGCATGAAGCCTTCTACAAACATCAATGACAGTTCACGGCCTGAACAATTTACGCTGCAACAAACAAATCATAGTATGTAAATGAAACAAGTAAATGGATGAGCAAGAAAGAAGACAGAAAAGACTGCAGACAAGATTAGAGGGTACCTTGTGATTGACCATGTTATATACACAATTCGTTTCAACAATTGTGTTAGCCCACAGAAGGCCACCTTGTCTGTCTCTTCAGATGGTGGTAGGCTGAGGCCAGTTGAGCTTTGTCAGATTGCCACCAACTTTCATTAGATTTGAAAGCGATTTTGAATCAAATATGGTTTGGTGACAGATTCTGGGAAATTTTAGAGACTTCCATCTGGAGCGTATCTTTTGTAGGCACTCTTTGTACTATTTCTATCCAGTCTTTTTTCCTGTTATGCTACTTTTCATTGCCTAAGAACATAAGAAAGGCTGTACTGGATCAAACAAAAAATGTCCCATCCTCAACAGCAGCTATAAGCAAGAAGGAAGAACAATAACAGCATACGTGATAATGCCTTTCTTCAATTTCCTTCTGAGACCTTAGCCATTTTCAGCTCGTGGATTTACTGTTAAGTGTGGTTTCTGTGTTTAATAAGTACCTGGGTTTTCCATGCCCTGAACTTGTCCAACCTCCCCTTCAATCTAACTTCTCCTCGCCACACCATACAATCACTTCTGAAGCTGAACTATAGCATAACATTGCTTCTGCCAGGTCTTTCTTTTCAGAACCAGTGGTATTTTGTACAAAAGCACTTCACTGATCTTTTTCACATTAACTTGTGAAAGTATCTGAGGTAGTAATAATTTTGTTTATGTTGTTTTGGTCAGTGTTCCGTCCCCGTGTTAGGTAAGTTTGACCTGTGCATATTCCCATTTTGGTCAAAGAAACTCTAATTTAAATGAACTTTTTAATATTACATCTCTGTGTAGCCAATGCTAGCATTGACAGCTAAGGATGGCATGCAGAAGAGGGTGACTCACTCTTCAGTGTGGCTTTCTAAATGATGCTGTTACATAAAAATGATATTACTGTCTCAGTGACTCTTGAATATACATCTCTACATACTCTGAAATTTTTCAGAACTGTGTGTCTTAAATATCTCTAAAGCTTAGAAGTGAACAGAAGATGAAGTTAAGCTGAAGTCTCTCCTAGATGTTTTTAGACTTCTATTTCAAATGGCTTTTTTATAGCTTTGATTTTTATTATTCTTTGTTTCTCAGAATCGCATTTCTTCACATACTCTTTTCATATAACCTGTTCTCTGCCACAAAGAATGAAAATATATTTGATAAAAAGAAGATCAGCCAGAAAACTAACAAAACTCTGTTTTTTTGGTGAGATTTCACTACAGATGAGAAGGTAAGTCTGTATACACCTAAAAGGTTTCCTGTAAGAGAAGATGAATGCTTGCACAGAAACACAGCCTGCTTGAGATTTTGCTGTGTAATACCCTCGTACATATTTCATCTAATTGTACATTAAATTTTACAAAAGATAGCAACAAAAGCATAAGTAAGTAGTAGTGTGATTGAGAAGCCAATGATGTCTGCAGGAGAATGCTGGTGATGTCATTTGGTTTGCCTTAGGCTGTTATTAGTAACGTGCTGCCTGTCATTCCTGAAAGGATTGTGGAAGCCTCAATGCACTGAATGTATAGTTCTGGGGCCGATAGGTTGCGGTACAGGCTTTGCATTCAGACATAGCATCTCGCTGCTTTTTTTGCAATGCCATTTTTCTCACATCTTGTGTATTGGGGATCCATTTTTATTAAGGATGGGAACCTGCGAAGGAAGACACTGCCAGCTGTTGATCTGTAGATTTGTGAGCTTGAGAGGAAAGGATTTGAAAAAATAAACATTATTGTGGCATTCTGATGCCTGCCATTTAATATCCTAAATGAAATATTGGAAAACATGTAATGTTAGAAAACATACAAAACCATATTTTGAACACCTTCAAACAGGCTTTTAAACAAAAACTGCAACTCTTTTCCCGGGATGGTCTATGTAACCTATCATAGCAACGCTACAGAAAGTAACTCGTTAGAGATGATTGACATAGAGGTGTTCGAATAATTGTTTGTTGATTTAGGCCTGCCTTGATCTGGTAAAATATTTAACGATTTCCATTTTGAGATAGCTGAGTGCTTTTGCTGACTTTTAAGTGTATGAGTAGCCATGAAGTTAGGCTGCTATTGAAAGCTTTTTTTGGACTGAGGCCTGGGAGACAAGGAACAAATAGCATACAGCTGGGTAACTACTGCTGTTTGGTCTTGCTAATGTACCCTTATGCAGTATGGAGTTGGCTTCGTGCCTCTTCCCGCTGTTTTAAAGAGGTACAGCATTATGAACAAGTATTCTGAATGATGCTAATTCCATCAGTGTGCACAATACCACGTGCTGCTTTAAAAATTGAAATTGGCTTATTTTAGCAATGAGGAATTATTAGAACAATTAGGCTTTGCTGAAATCTTTCTTGAATCTGTGAAGCCCAAAGAAATATCATAAGGTCTGGTATGATTTCACGATAGGCCTTTCTTCTTTTTCTGTCTGTGTGTTTAGTTGTCCTTTCCTGCTGTTCCTTGTCAGTAATTTGGCAGCAGTGTTATGATACTAAGTGGAAAAAATCAGCTAAGAATAATAATTGTCACTAAGCAAAAGCAGCTTGTTACATGAAGTGCCTACTCAAAATACACCTTCTATTTTTTTTTATATTCCAAATTTTTGCTACTTTTTTAGTTTACAGAGAAACAGAGTGGACAGATAATTAGCATGTCATCTGAGGTATGTGAGGAAGACATACTGGGGAGGATGAGCCCCTGTAACATGCTCAAAACTGTAGGAGGTGGAGTGCTCAAGTGCTGTTAGCAGCACTAGATTGTTTGTGCATCGTGCTCTTATTAAAGTCCTAGAAAGTGTACTTGAGTGGGGGCCAAAGAGGGTCTTCAGGATTTATTTATGAAGCCTTTCACAGTATAACTTATTTTTATGTTACAAAAGAGCAGAGTGCATCGCTTCTCTGTTGGTGTTAACTGTTCATATACAGGATCTGTAGTAAAATAAGAATTAAACTAAATCTCAAGCACCAAGAAAAAATTCACCAGTGTTATGAGGAAGAATGAACTTTTTGTAACCTGAATGTATACTTTCTCTCTTTAGTCTTTTTCTGAAACATCAAATGTTGACAATCTCTTGGATCACAATCTGATTTTGGGCTTCTAGTCGTTTTGTTAGGTGGCAAATTGTGTTGTGACCTGTTGATTGCTATTCTCTGAGAGTGTTAGTAGGTACCTTCCTGTGCAAGTTTACATGAGACCTTTTGGAAGAAATGAAGAAAGAAGTAATAGCATGAAAAGAACCTGGGTCCTTACTGAAGTCTGTGTGTGTTGCTGTAAGATATGTTATGGCCAACAAAGATGGGAATCATAATTTGGGCAGGCTGAGACCACACTGGTACTAGATGTCAGTACCCTAAGAAGGATTTATGAAAAAATGGTGCTAGGGAGATGCAGAGAAGGATGATTTCTGGACAGGTGGTCAGTACCTGCTCTGAATATAGAGGACATCATGAGAAAAGGCAAAAGAAGAGATTTATGAAAGTACTAAGAGAATGAGTTTGGAGGTGTTCAGGGAGCAAAAGCATCAAAGATAACAAGCATCTGTCAACCAAGTTTTCTACTCACATTCAGCGTCTCTTACAAATATAGAAAATTCAGTCATTACTCAGGATAGCACCTTGGTTACCTCTGGTGGCCAGCTACTAATAATTTAAAAGCTTGTAAGTGGATGGCATTTGATGGAAATGATTGTAGCCATCGTGTGAGCATCACTGATCACAGTGAGGTGATTCTCTCCAGTAAATTGAAGGGGATGTAAGCAGTGGAGAGTCCATTCTTCCAGCCATAATAGCATCACAGTATGATCTTAAATGGGAAAAAATTTAATGTAAGTTCCCAGTAACTGTACATCTTGTTGGTAGGAATTCACTTGAAGTTCCCTGCATATGTCGCATGTCCAGGAGGTGCTCTGCAATGTTTAGCAGTTACTGATGCACCCCTGCATGAAGATACGTTTCTTACCAAAATTGGCAAGTAAAGCCTAAAAGGTCATGATATGTTATGGTGGACTGTGGTACAGAGACCAAAGATAAATAGAAATTGAAATTTAGAGTCAAATGATGATCTAACAGTGGCGTGGCAAGTCAGACTGATAATGCAACTGTAGCAATATTGTGGAATATTTAAATTAGTGTATTAATGGTACAAAAAAAGTCAATTTGGGTATTCTTTGTTGGTTTCTTTTACGTTTTTTTTCAGAGAAGCTCTGGTAGGTGGAAACAATGACCTTGTGAATTTAATCAGGCAGCCATGCCAGTCTTGCTTGGATTGAGACATTTGCAGAGGCAATTAGTCAAGCCTTTGAGGCTAAAATTAATATTGTAACCAATCCTCTAGCTGCTTGAGGTTTCTTTCTGCTTATTACTTTTATTCATAAATTGAGTAAAAACCCCCCTTTGTGTATAATACTTCAGAATAATCTTTAAAACCACAGGCATATCTGAATGCCTTCTGGTAGAGTGACTTCCTGAAGGTTGCCTTGTGACTGCACTGGACTTAGTATGGAACTGGTATGGTAGGGGTCATGAAATCATTTGCAAGGAAAGCTATGCTTGAGCAAAGTGTATGTTAGCTAAAGCAAAGGCTGACAAATGGTGGTTTAAATCTTGCTTTTCCACTCTTTGCTTAGTGCTCTCTAAAAAGGGTTAGTCCCTTATTTAAGTTAGATCTATTTGAGGACTGATCTGTCTTTGGCTTCAAAACATTGCTGTGGGACAAACTGTGGGGATAGTTTGTTGCACTAGAAATTATTTCTGGGCTAAACCCTCTTTTTCTTGCTACCCTGTCAGCTTTTGTTTCAAAGCTGCTAGGGAGTCACGTATTTAGCAGAGGAACTGGTTGTCTTTGAGGCAGCTACAACAATTCAAGGGCCAGCGTTTACAGGTATGTGGTGTGAAGTCCTGCTCTGTTCTGCGTGACTTGCAGGCTCTTGGAGGCAGAGAGAGAGCAGTTAGTGATACTGCTATTGTGATAGTACTGTGCCTTCTGATGTGAGCTATGAGATGATACCAGAGATACCCAGTGCTGCTTCTGCAGTGCTGATAAATCTGTGACGCTCAGCCTAGGCCCCCAGCCTAGCTGTGTCTCTTACCCCTCTCTCAGCTCTTTTCCACAGAGCTTGGTGGTGCCGTTGCGGGGAGCCCAGCTTGGCTGCTGCGCAGGGAGTTACTCAGGCTGCTGGAGAGCCAGTAAGTTCCCTTAACACACACCAATCCATGCCCTTGACACTGCTTAAATAGATTTTGCCCTTCTTGGAAGAATTCAGTAATAATGCAGCATTAGTGGTGTTACAAGACTTCTGTTGTAAATTTGGAAAGATCAAAATGTATTTCCTGTGTACAGAATGGGTCTCTGATCTGGAGCACCAAAGCACTAGAAATACTAAAAAGCATACTGTTAGACTATAAACTTACCGAGGTGTTTCTTACAGTCCATGATTGTTGCACCTGAACACATTGCCTGCCTTCAGTTACAGAAACTTGATGTCTATATATTCTTAGCATTTGCTTTCATTCATTTTTTCGCTGGAGAAAGCTGATTTGTTCTGCATTTCTTACTGCAGGTCATCTTTTCTTTAGAGTCTGCTTTCTGTTTGCTTGGCAGAATACAGTTTGGGGGCAGATAAAATATGTGGGCTACATGATTTCAGACTGAAAGGCTTGAACGTTTAGGAGCATGCAGTGTTTTTGTAGTATCTGCTGTGTTTGCAGTTGACAGTCTTGAGTTTCCAACAGTTGTTTTTGCCATGTTTGATGCATGTGTTGCCAGTGGTGAGAAGCCTGGAACCAAGAGCCAGCAACACAGGGACAACTTGTTACTTACAACACTTAAGATGTCTGAATGTGAATCAGATCTTTCTGCGGAATGGCTCATTATTTTCTGCAGGTTTAACTGTAAATGGCAAGCTTGTGGGCTGTCTTTTTTTCCCTTCAGGTTTGACTTGTTTTCACCTTCGTCTCAACACCTTTTTATCCCTTTCTTAACCAATTCTATACACTAGGGAAATGGCAAATGTTATTGGTGTAGCTGGTAGGGGATGTGGGAGAGAAGACATTTATTTAACCCTTATCTCTTCTTCACTTCTTCAAATTCAGTTACCAAGTACATTGAGGTTTACCATGTCAAGAATGTCTGCTTAATATGTAAGTAGAAGACAGAGATATTTCCCCCCCTCTTTTATTGGATTTATACTTCAAAGTTTAAGAGGTGCAGACAATCTTAGCTGTTTTCATGAAGTCCGTCTGTAAAGATGGTATTGCTGGAATAGCAAAACACATTATATGATGGGAATCAGGATTTTAAAAAAAAAAAAAAGGGGGGAGAGTTTCCTCTTTTTCACCGTGATGGAAAAGTAGATAAAATGCAGTTTAATATCCTGAAGCAGTAAGGTTGCCTATGGGTATAAGAACATGCGTCCATTAACAGGAACTTTTGAAGCTGTCTGGTTGATTTTTTTGAATAAACTTTACAAAGGGAAGATCTCAAAGGTTTTAAGTTTTTACTTCTTTTTGGAAAATAGTTGTCCAGTCGTAGAATGGCCTCCTGATGTCCTGTTGCGGAAAGTGTTGCAGTGTGAGCTCACACTGAGGACAGAGTTTGAACACACATATAGCCCTCAGTGCCTGGCCTGATAAGCAGGCTTAGCTAGAGCTTGTGTCTTATTAGGGAATCGAAATACCAAACAGAAGGTGGTGGGAAACTAAGTGTCATCATTTTGATCATTATGGACGCACTTATTTATGCTGGTTTTTCATCCTTTTTGCTGCATATTTGACTCATCTGCTGAATTGCTGAGACCAGGTTGACTGTCTGTTAAATGTACCCAGTTTTCAGGAGAGTAGTGAAGAGGGAACTGGTACCTTAGAGTTGACATATGGATTAAGCGTTTTATTTAGTGTCTTAAATTTGTGTTTTATTTTGGCCTCATAGCATGAAAGAAGCAGGCCTTTCTGCAAACTACCCTTCAAAATCGTGCCTTCGCTAGCAGCCCCACAGCAGCCCAGAGAGAGAATAGATCTCCTGGAGACTAATACGCAAGTAGAACTTTATAGAGAGCAAAGGGCTCGAGACTGTATTACTAAAGATGTTAATAAACCATTCTTCAGCAAGTTTCCTCACCTTTTTTCATTATTCTTTCAATTCAGTCTCCTCTCTAATAAATTATAAACAGTCTTGTATTTATTTTGTGCTGAGTACGTGCAAGTGTACGTGCAGGGCTGCTGAATTAACATGCATAGCTAGGTTTACTCATTTAATATGGAACCCTCAATTGCCCTACCATAAATACTTCTAAAAATAGAGAGTGATCACATCTGGCAGGTCAAGGCATCTGCATTTTTTTTTTCTGTTTCACACACGCCTGCGTACATACACACAGTCTTTTAATTTTCTGTGTATTACAGAATTAATTCATATAGAGGCTGCAATGGAGTCTCTACTGCTTGTGTGGACTGTCAGCTTTGGGTTAAGCTAGTACCAAATGGCCTTTTTAAAGTCAATAGAGAGTCCCATCGCTGGTGGGTATGTAGCTTTCCTGTTCCTCTGGGTTATTTGTACCTGGTCTTTAGCAAATGTATGTGCTTCCTTTTATACTTTACAGAGGTGAAGAAATTGACTTTCTGATTTTGTTATTGTTTTGTGTTTTCAGTAAACTATCCTGAGCTCTGTGGCTGAGACCTTCAATTTGGTGTGTAGGGTTACAGGTGTAGTCTCACCAGTGCTTTATGAATGAAGACTCTAACAGAAAACCTACTTTGTTGTAAGACAACTAGGTATGTGTTAGGGGAAGGTGCATCGTAATCATTATTTTTGTGATATGCAGTCTAACCATAATAGTTGTATTGACCCTTAAAGTTACACTCATAGTTATTTCAAAACTTATGCCAAAATGCTAGAGCTTTTCTGTAGCTTATATGTCTCTTCTCATTTTGCTTTCCAAGAGATGTGTTGCTAATGAGCGCTCCTTTCAGTGGCTTAGTCATGTGCTTGTCTTGGAGGTTTCTCGTGTCAGTGGGGTTACTCATACGATGAGCATTATGCACATATTCCCAAACGGCCTACAGTCCAGAAAGGTGTCTGTCAAGGTTATAATGGGGGGAAAAGAAAAGGTCTAAGATCGTAACATTATTCCCATTAAAAGCATGTTATCAAAATTGTTCTTTACAATTAGTTTCCCTTGATGGCTTTTCACATGAAAAAAATTATCTTGAGATTCTTACGCACTGAACCAAATTCTAGTGTAATTATTCCCATGTGGTACCACTGAAAGGAATGTGACTGCGCAGATGAAACTTAAAAGCAAATTTTATCACCATCTTTTTGGAAGCGAGGAAAGTGAGGGCAATTTATCTGACTTAAAGAGGGTTTACACACAATCTGAATCTGGTTTGTGATGCTCATCATCTTTCCTGTTGCAAATTGTTTCTGAAACCCAATTAATTTACAGCAGCAACTAATGAGCAGACTGGAATTCTTAAGGTTTGCTCATGAGAGCCCCTATGGCTGTTCTTTGCCTCTCCACCCCTGTGCTCAGTAAGTAAAATCCTAAAATGAAGGCAGTGAGATGGGCAGCTTTTCAAGATGTGTCAGATTTTAAGTACTAGTAACTCTGACTCCTTTTTGTGGAGTGACATCCTACCATGTAACTCGTGGTACTACTGCCAAATGTTCTTGGCTATGTGAAGGCAGGGCTATAGAAGATAGTGATGGAATTATTTTTGTGCTTTGAAGGCATCTCCAATAGTTAAAATAAAGAAGGTTGTACAGAACTTCATGAAGTGTAATTATGGGTTCACAAGCAACATCTTTCTCCTTGCAGAAGAATCGCACCCACGTAGATGTAGTACGGACCTGAGCTACAACCTCAGTCATTTCCAACTATCTGATGTGTGTGACACCACCATGGATTTGGGCAGAGTTTAGAGTACTAGTCTCATTTTTACCAATGAATGCTGCCTGTAGAGAAGGTAGACATTAAAAATTTAGGTCTTTTTATTTTTAAAAAATGTTTGACAACAAATATGAAACAAATATCTCTAAGCTGTTTCCACTGAGAACAATTAGTAAAGTTTTCACCTTGGGGTTTTTTTGTTTGTGAGGTCTGAACTGCTTTTGAACGCATACCTTCAGTAGGCCAGTAGAGTACAAGCCTGGGTTGCTGCCCCCAGACAGACATCCTGGAAGTAAAGGTAACAGCCTTCTACATTCATATTATTATTTGCATTTTCAATACGGGAAATAAATGACACTTCTCAATGTGAGTCTGTATGCAACTACTACAAAGAATCTCACTCTATTTTTAAGACTCACAAATTGGTAAAAGGTTATAGCTCTTACATATGACTGATCTTTATAGAGGTTCCCCAAACACTTTCTACAGACGAGAAATGCTGCAGAAAGGGAAGTATTTATGAAGGAGTTTCAGGGGGCTCATTAACTTCCAGAACATGGATGAACTTCAGGTAAAATAAACATTTAAAGGGCAGCCTTGCATTTTAAAGGGACAGGTGGCAAGAGTAATTTGTACCTGCAGTTACATTTATAAACATGGCATTTAAGAAACATCAGAAGCTGTAGAAAAGTTTGTCATCACCTTTTGGTTGCTTACTAAACAGGAAGAAAAATTGCTAGTAAGGAAATAATGTAAAAATAAGAGATAGGCAGTGTCAAACCTAAGGAATGGGAACGGATAGTTTGTTTCCAAGGTTCCATTAAAAACAACAATAACAGCAAATCAGTATTTTTACTCTCTTTCCCTTGGTTTTGATTCTCATTTTCTCAGAATGAGAAATGCTACAAGCAAAGTGGAATATTTTTGAATTGTTCGGAAGAGATTTTGATGGGTCTCATTGCCAGCGTTAGCTTTACAGTTAGAGTACCCATATTCAGGCAAACTGAAGAGCAAAGTAGTGATACTTGGTTGCTTTTTTCATTTTTGCTCTAGCTATTTCTACATCATTACATCTGTGACTTGAAAGTAAGTACCAGATTAATACCTTTGCACAGTTTGCAAATTGTTTCCTGTAGGAAGAGAGCGCATCAGTTGTTGACACTGATGTCTTTAACTAAAATTAGCAAGTGGCTGTTGGAAAAGGCCAACAATCTGATTTGCCAAGTGAGATGGCTCTTTATTTCTGGCTTGTGTGTCTTCCAATGGAAATGCTCAACAATCAAAAACTAGTTAACAATTTTGTTGAAGAAATACTACTCAGCAGAGAATTCAGTTTGGGGTTTTTTTTTCCAACCCTGGCATTGGCTTTGGAATGCTAGCAGGGAAAAATAAATCAAAGTCAGACTTTCATCTATTCTTGTTTCCTCTTAATATGCGCTGTCAGGCCTGTGGTGTAAGAATAGCCTCGTATTTCCTATGCAAGGTATTGTTTATGAAGCTTTTTTCTTCAGGGTGAAACTATGATATCAAGGTTGATTTCTGTCGAGTGTTTTTTTTGCTGTGTTGGTGTTACAGATTAGGAAAGTCTTAGATGCCATGACTAGCAATGTATCTTAAAGTAAGAGACTTGAATTTGTCTGTTTTTCAATTGAAAAACACAAGTTCAAGGATGACCTTACCATCCTTTACCAGAGTGTTTAACTGAGTGAGGGGTAAATTGTATGTTCATTAGATAAAAAGCATAGCAAGAGGCAAAGGTTTGAACTTTAGACTAAGTAAATTCAGATTAGAGACTAATTTTTAATGTTCAAAGTAAATGACGGGAGTATATTTTAAATTTAAC
Organism: Rhinoptilus africanus; assembly: GCA_013400135.1. Lineage (NCBI taxonomy): Eukaryota > Metazoa > Chordata > Aves > Charadriiformes > Glareolidae > Rhinoptilus > Rhinoptilus africanus. The sequence goes on along the minus strand of VXBO01011669.1, from coordinate 255,211 downwards.
TTTAGCCCATAATGCTTTTTGTCCTTAAGTAAAGACTGCCATAGTTGAACCATTGAGTTTGACGCAGAATTAACAGGGTAAAACCTAATCTGGAGTAAATTTTGTAGAGACTGTTCGAGGTATGCTGCAAGTTACTGGGGTCACTGCAAACCTGGGTGGGATTAGAGAGCTGCTTTGTGGGAGGCAGAACTCAGTGAGCAGTGGGGCTTTCTGGCCTCAGCCTGCAAATATAAAAACTCCTATAAAATTCCTTTGTGCGTGAAATTGAAGGATAATGTTTTGCAGGTATAGGATTTGTTGGGTCAGCGTAAGGGCATTGGTTACGTTGTTCCAAATGAGTTATATGTTAAAACAATGTCATAAATTAAAGGCTCTGATTTTGTTGTCCTTGCCATGAAGAAGCTGAGTTTTTACTTATGGTGAGTATAATGTCTGCCTAGCCATCAGAATAGCTCTAGTGCTATTGCTTTCGTAGGTCGTAATAGGCTTGAAAAGTAAATAGTTTATACAAAAAAAACACCTTGAAGGAAATTACAGAAGACATAATGGCTTTGTGAGATGCATGCCTTTGCATCTGGCTGTGCTTTTTTTTTAATCCAACAAAATGGAACTGGTCTGTTAATTATTCCTGCAGTAATTTTTTTTTTTCCTCCAAGAATCCAGCAAATTGAAAATGGGTGTTCATCCAGTTAGAGCAGCAGCAGCTGTTGACAACGCATCTGAAGTAATATTTTCTGGTTCCAGATCGCTTTACCTAAGAGCAGATGAATGAGGCTTTCTGGTGGTATACATAGGAGAGAAAAATTCTAAAACATGAAAGACGACTGAGGAAACAGAGACAGACTTTCCTGGCTTTTGGAGTAGAGAAATGCTTTGTTTTACTGCATGACAGTGAACAAGCAACTGCCCATTTTTGTCCCACGACCTTCCCCAGTTTCTCGTCTACAAGTGAAGTTAATAATATCTATCTCTTCATTTATGAAGTGCTGGAAACCTCAGTGTTATACAAGGATGATACAGGTTACGTTAACACAGACTTTCTGATGAGAAGACATACAGAAATGCTGACTGTGCAAAGAGACATTATCATGCACAGTAAAGGTTCAGATTTATAAACTGGGAGTTCCTCCATGCAGTCTTCATATGCTCACCCCCTGGAGCATTGCTGTAAATCCAGGGGCCATGGTGTTTGTAGTGTTACTGTTGCCAGAATGTTCCAGTTTGGAGGGGTGTGATCCCCTGAAGGATTTTTTTTCTTCTGTTTTAAACATAGTAACAGTCCAAAGGAAAAAAAAAAAAGAGAGGAAAAAAAGGAGAGGTATTAATGAGAATCATTCTCCACTTGAAGTTGCTTTTGAATTGTAATTAAAATCTAGAATAAAATGGGGAGCTGCGGATAAATGAGAAGACAATGACCTGCTAAATTAGCTGAAGGGCCCCACTCTTGTCATTCTTGAAGGTCTCAGAGTTGTTACTGACTTTATCCTGGCTGCAGGTGGTTGACACAGGGCACGTACTATTTTATAGAATTGGATGCAGTGAGCTATTGTTGCAAAAGATGTTCTTCAGGTCAGTGCCTGTAGTCTTCAAATTCTTTTTCTCTCGCGTGCCCTCATTTTTGTTTCTGCAGTATGATTTATGTCTTGTTTCTCTTAACCATCTTCTTGTGTTTTCCCTTTGTTGTTCTGTGCCACTTTTTTTCTTCCCTACATGCTTGGAGTTCTCCCAGCTTTCTGCTTACCCACCGAAGCCAAAGTAGAATAATTTATTTCCTCTCTTTTTGGGAGAAGACTATCCAGACAACTGACTAGTTAACTGCCTTTGTAGGATGGGATGCCTGGAACATCCAGCAGCTATGGTATTCAAAAGTTATCTTGTCATCTAAGCTGACAAAGAAAATCTCGCTTGATCATGGGTCCTAACTTCTTTTAGATGACAGCATGAGTGAGCAGGATCTGGCTGGGTGCTGCTCTACACTTATCTGTCAATCTTAAATAACTCTGATGATGTCCAGTCACAACTGTCCTTCATTTTTCGCAGAGCTACAATTTAAGAAGTTGCTGGGGGATGGGGGTGGCTGGGGAGGAATAAAGTAATTGTGCTTAACTATCTCTTAGCTGTGCTTAACTGTCTCTAAGAACAGACATGTTGCTTTAAGAGGAGTTTTAAGTTATGATTTTTAGAGTTTGATTGTTCTGTGCTGAAGTGTAAGACATTCCAGAGGAATTGGATGATGTAGATAGCAATATATCACACACTTCACTCTCCAAAATGACTGATTATGGATTTAAGAGCAACAAGAGCTTGTACATGATGATTTTTTTCCAGTTTTTGCTTTCTCCTGGCCTGCATATAATCTTGCTCTGTGCACTATTAGGACATGCTTTGTATTCCTTGTAGTGGCAAATTCAGATTTTGCTACAGAGAATCATGGATATTATTATAAACAGGAACGGGTAATAAACTGTGGAGGTTAGTGTTGAGAATTTGCCCCACTCCGTGCACCACCCACCCATGTATGTGTTGATTGCAGTAATATTTATATGAATGGATGTGAATATTTATATGAATATGTATATGCATCTCCCAAATCTATTCTTCAGTGTACATGGGAAAGAGGCCTCCAAATTTGGAGGTGAAATCCAAGGAAAGAGTTAGTGTATTAAGTAGTTTCATGCACACGTATAAATTGGTGTGTAAGGATTATTAACCATGTATCTGATCATTTTAAACTTTTAATTCTATTTTAGATGGTTCCGTTCTCTGGGAAGCTGTAAAATTAAATGGTCTCTCCCTGTATAAGATCTGGGTGCTTAGAGAACGATAGAAAGATGTATGCAAATCCATTGGGGAAATAACATCGACACACAGCAGCCACAGGAGTGCCTTACGAGATACGAGCTTCCTGAGAGATGCACAGAGTTATAAATGATCACCAAGCTGCAATATGTGTAGTAAAGCTCTTCAGCTATTCTCTTTTTCTCAACCTATTTTGTTTTTTCAGGGTAGTAACAGGCTCCCAGTGGGTTTTCTTGCTCAGGCTGTTGGTGTTAGAAAACAAAATGAAAACAGTTCTCTTCAGCATCTTGATATAGTTCTTTTAGTTCATTAACATGTTTATTAGAGTATGTCATGATTCTCATATATCATGGGCAAACTTACATTATGCTCTGCTGACTTTTCTGCAAGTTTGCTCCAGGTTTGTGTCCTAGGGAGAAGCGTGGGTCTGAGTGCAAGAGGCTCATGGACCACTGTTCTTCTCAGCCTGCACTTTGTACCCTCTTCTGAAGAGTGCGGCGCGTCCGGCAGCGCTGGGCTCAGGGCATTTCCTCATCTTCTGGCATATGACATGAAGGCAAGACTTTCAAATTACTGCAGCTAGTTCTTTGATCTGTTCTTGCTCCTGCTTGAACATTGATAAGTACTTAATGAGCTTAATGTTTTTTGACATAAAGAAGGGGAAAGCCACATAAAAATGTAGTGTAAATTAAGAAGGGAAAGAAAAAACCACAAAAAACCCTACAAGATTTCAAGGATATTTGCCAAATGTGTGGCAATTGGCCTTGGGGGATTTAGTCTGTCTCATCGAGAGACTGTGAAGCAGTCTCCTGTATCTGCAAAGAGAAAACCATCAGTGTTTGTTGTTTTACAAAAGATTTGATAAGAAGCCAGATGCGTTGTATCTTCTGTGTTCTTCAGGGGTGTCCTTGACTTTGCCTGGGAATCTTTTTGTAAATTGTGACCTCCGCCAGTCTAGACTGATGGGTAACCCATGCTCTGTCAGGCAGCTGGGAAGAACAAAGCCAAGAAGCACTTCCTCTCCCTTTTTTAGCACTAATCAGTGCTGAATACTTGCTTACCTTCTTAGTCATTAAGGGGATAGATTCTGCACTAGTAGCAATTTATATTAATCTAAAACACTGACAAAGTAGCTCTGGGTTTATATTAGTTTGTGAAACCATACTATTATAGATAGTTTCATGTATTTACTGAATCCCAGTTCCTTTCCATGAGATGAGACGTGAGAGGGAGGAGCCTGAGCAATTTCTGTTCCATTTTCTGGAAGTTTTCTTCCTATCCCCTTTCTCTGTTAGGAATATTTCTGTTCCTGTTCAGTGGACTTTGATGGGGAAAAATCTCAAATATAATTCCCTTAGTTCATATTCTACAGAATTTTTGTGTATTTTATAAGCTAGAGAAGGTTAGTTCTTCACATTTGTTCTTAATTCAAAGGTGTTCTTGACCATATTAATGTTTTTATTATATTAAGACTTTTCAGAAGTATGATTGGGGAGGTTTACAAAGAGAAACCAGTTAATTTCTGGATATATCTACTTAAAAGCATTGCATTTCCATTAAGGACATATTACAATTAGTAAAAATACAGGCACTATAGATTAACTTTGGAGAAAGTATGTTATTCCTGGAGTTGAAAGGGCAGTTCATCTTCTTATGAGCCGATATGTCAAGTTTAAATCTCTGTAAACTCATAATGGAGATGTTTTAGCATCCAGTATCCTTAAGGTGTGCCGAGAGTAGAATGCGTTTTCAAGATTCTGGACACGTTAATGTTTGAAAATATTGTTAACTTGGCTGAAATTTTAATCTAAGAGCAGTGTTAAAGTAATGTGAGTATATTCTGAAGTAGCTAATTAATAGATGTAATTTGCAAATTCAGATCTAGATCAGATGTATTAGTGGCAAAAGCAAACACCACCACCTGTACAGGTCTGACAGCTGGAGAAAGAGTTGTTTCGACAGGATAAGATCTCTTTTTAGTGATCTTTTTTTCTTGCTTCTGTCAATACGGAGATTTTGAATACGGTAGTATTGGAAAAAATGGAAAGTTTCTGTTTTCTTAGATGTACATGTTGTTTTTCTAATGAAGGATGTTATCTCGTTTCTCCCACTGGGCAAACTTACAGTATTTCCTGTAATAACTGTAATATTTCCATGTAATGAGTTGGATGAATTAAAAGATTTAAAAAAAAATCTTAGCAGTCCGTTCTGACCAGTTTTGAACTGTCACAATATTACATGCCAAGGTCATTAAATGTCACTGTAACTGGATTTCAGATGGTAGGCAGAGTTGGATATTGATATCAAGTTTTGAAGAAGTTCTGCTTACTCCTGATAATGGACAACTTCTATCCTCTTCCATGCAAAAATAGCTTTTTATGTAAACAGATATAAATCATAGAATCATAGGGTTGGAAGGGACCTCTGGAGATCATCTAGTCCAACCCCCCTGCCAGAGCAGGGCCACCTTGGAGCAGGTTGCACAGGAACCCATCCAGGCGGGTTTTGAATGTCTCCGGAGACGGAGACTCCACCACCTTCCTGGGCAGCCTGTTCCAGGGCTCTGCCACCCTCAAGGTAAAGAAATTCCTTCTCGTATTTAGCCTGTGAGGCATTTAACATGGTGTTTTCTCTCCGGTCAGCAATCACATTTAAAACCACACCACTTAAAAACTTAGGACAACCTTTTTTCCTGATATAAATGTGAAGAAAGTAGATGCTTGTTTATTTGGTGTGCAGATGATATAGAGAGGCCAGGGACAAAGAAGACATGCATTTCTTAAGTGATTTTAACTTCAACAAAATAGTGAAAAATTTGATGTGTGGTGGGGATAGGGAATTCTACATGATCTATTCAGGTTTGTAAATTTGAAACTATTTTGGGATTGAAAACCCACAGTAAGGCATGTTTAGGCAACAGAAGTGAATGGTGAGACGCAGGACTTGACTGTTTGCAATACATGGAATCCTTCTGTAGCGCTTTTTTTTTTTTTTCAGTAGAAGGTGCAGCAAACAAGCTATGGGAAGCTCTTGCTTGTCTCTGATGTATTTTGTTGGTCTGAGGGGTTTTTTTGCCTAACGTAATGTGCTGAGAATTTGTGTCTGTACTTCCCTGATGTACTTGGCTATGTACCTACCCCCAGCCTCCCACACTGCCCAACTTCCTTTGAGAAAGAGTGCAATTCCATCAGAATCCTCTGGTAAAGTTGATAATTTCACTGTTCATTCCCACTGCTTTAGTAGCTCATTTTTTTCCCCTCCATACTCTTCCGTGGCGCGGCTTCTGAACCTGTGCAAAAAATGAGAGCGTAGTGGTTCTCTTTATTCCATAGTCCAGCCATCTTCTCGGTGGACAGAATAAGGAGGTTTGTCTGCTGGCTTCCTGGCTGATGTTCTGCAAAAATCATATACCATGTTCAGCCTTGATCTAACACAAGATGTCCTTTAGCCAGGGTTGGGGGTTTTCCTTTTTTAATTTTGTTTTGTTTCTTTTTTATTTTGCATAGTAGTTTTCCTTCCACTTTGTTCCAGTTGTCGTCTGTGGCTTTGAAATCATGGCATGACCGCAGTGAAGCTCATCCTGTTCATGATCTGTGAACCACTTAATGAACTGGTGATATTTTGCAATGCTAAAAATACATATTTACCATGAAAAGAGCAGACCTAATAATTTCTGAAGATGTACTGATACCGCTTTGCCTCTCTGATAAGTACATATTTTGTGGTGTAAAATAAAAGCTTTTATTTCTTTCTGTGATACTAGTAACTTGCTTTTAACCATTTCATTTGTAAATATATTGTACCAGTTTTAACCCTGTGTAGTTCACATGCCTAACAGCATCACTGTTATTTTAAAGGAAAGAGTGTGCAGAAATTTCCCTATGTGTTTCCATTTATTCACTGGAATAGATGACTTGGGAGAATCTTCTCCTCGATGTCAGAGAGGCAGCCTGTTTTGGTCCTACAAAATGCTGCACACGGGTAGTATGGCATTGCTGTTTTATCTTGTGGACTGTGTTGGCTTTGTACCTGTCTTCCATGGAATGCACAAACGGGATTTATATGCTGGTGTGCAGAAGTTTCTTTGTCACGTATCGGAAACACCAGAGCCTCTTTTGAGCAGTGGTTAAGAAAATTTTTGATAGGAATTGCAGCAATAAAGTTGCAGAACAAGAATCCCATCCTATATTAGCAGTGACACCGTGGTTTTCTGATGCTAGTGTCATCTCTGCTGCTAGAAAAATATAGCAGCACTGGACAGTCCCCCCCAGCTGCTGCCCAGTTGCCTTTCCACTTCCTTTGGATTCTGTTGTTACCATTTGTGAGAGGGAGTGACTCCCATTAGCAGAGGCAGTAATTCACTGGGTGTAGGAGTTGATTACAGTACAGCTGTGCTGCTTTGATGATGCCATCTGCCATCCCTGGGTAAAAGCCTGCTTCCCGCAGCCAGCGCACTGCAAGAGAAACTTGTCTTAAGACACCCAGACATTCGTGCCCAGAGCATGCATGCTGCATACAACACAAGCGCAGAGTAAACTGGTGAGCTGTTGGGAATAGCTTAGTTGAGATCTGTATCTTCAACCTGTGGTGCTAGGATCTGGAATAATTATGTCTAATTGAGGTGGTATCATCAGAAGCAACCCTGCTGGCCAATTTTGATTTTCCCTATTTTAGATTAACTACTTAATTTGGCTTTGTAAGGTATAGCCAGATGCAACTGGCTGGGCATAGCTGGAAGAGTGAAATTATGAATTGCTATCTAAATATATCATCCTCTTAATTGCGGCGGGCCTTAATTCATATTTGATGGGTGTTTTTTTTCATTATTGCTTAATCAAAAAGCCACTGGAACAAAAAATTTTTATGAATATATCTGTGTCCCAGATCTCTCCTGGTGTTTGCTATATTGCCTGTGTCAAATAAGGGTTCCCGACACTGTTAAACGGATGCATTGCTGCCAGAGCCCAGTGTCTGAGGCAGGAGGTGTGCGCAGGCAAAGCTGTAGCTGTTATTTGCCATTTCCTGGGCCAGGTGAAGCTGGTGAAGTGAAAGTACCTGCTGATTAGTTCAGCCGCTCAGCTTGTGCTGCCCTGGGCCGTGAAATCTTATTAGGACCAAAGGGCAGTGCCAGTCAGAATCACAGATTACATCAGTCACAGATTAAAGCTGTTGATTGTTACATGCTTACTTTACAGTAGTACAGAAGATCGTGTTCCAGAGGGTAGACCTTAAAGACCTCTTGAGCTATGCAAGTCAAGGGAGGAGATTAGACATAATCTACTGTACTTAACACATCCTTAAAACTTGGTTGGTCTACTAAATAGAAAAAATAAATTTCGACCAATTCTGTGTTTCAGAGAAAGCTAGTAAATACTTTCAGTCAAACTGCTTGTAAAGTCTAGCTTCAATTGATTCCTTATTTAAAAAGAAAATAAATGATTTTTAGGAAGTTGTATCTCCTTTTCCACAGTTAGTGAAGGTACTGATAATTTTTCTCATAGTTCAGCAGTGCTTACTTGGCATTCTGTGTCAGCCAGTGCTTGCAGAGCTGAATTGAAGTAGGTATGAAAGTTTTTTCTAAAAAGAGCTCACTGATGAGCTTTGCTCTAAATACTGTTTATTTGAATGCACTCTTAGCATTTTAGGAATAAAATTTACACTGGCCATTTTCCTCTTATTTTGGAGTTAATCTGCCCCATCTGCAGTGTGCAGAAGGACCATGGTCCCTGAGCTGTAGAAAGACTGTGTGTTCATGCACTATAGTCCTTTTCCAATGTATTGCAATTGCAGAGTACTCCCAGTAGAATGAGGATCTGTTTGTGGTCAGCACGGAGAGTAGTGAGTGGTGATTTAACTGGAGCCAGACTTAGGTACATTGCAGGCAAAAGCTGGATTTCTTCCAAAGCGTAAGTCTCTTTGCTATTGCTGGAGGCAGCATGCTCAAGCTGATGGACCAAAAATCTTGTCTGATATGGTAACTCCTTCAGGTTTTGTTTATAATATTNTGGACTAGATGATCTCCAGAGGTCACTTCCAACCCTATGATTCTGTGATTCTTGAAACTTGTATGAGAGCAGTGTCAGTTTACAGTGACATGAACAAATGGCAGCCTATTTCCCATCTGCCATTTATATCAGCCCAGAACCCATATGCAACTTAGAGCTGGCTGAGTAGCCTAACTTCCTCTTAATATTTTTGCAATAATGAGCAACTGTTTGTTCCATTTCAACTTCAGGCTTTTTCTTCTGGATGCTGTTCTTGTCAGTTTTGTGAGGAAAAAAGGAAAAAAACACACAAAAAGGTAGATACTGAGCGTGTGAGCTGTGTTGATGACTTCTATGGGACTGTTCATCTTCCAAAGCAAATGCCTGTGTTTCTCCAAGGAGGTGAAGGAGCCAGATGAGGCTCCTGTTTCCAGCAACCAGGCAGTTGCAGAGCCTTGCTGTCCTGTGTGCCAGTAAGATTCAAATTCCTACAAAATTCGTGTGGGATGGGGGGACTGTTGAGGTTGCTTGCACCTGAGGGGTTTGAGGGTGGCAATTCTGCTGTTACGGAACAGTTGCTGGGAATCTGAAAACAGCTTAAGGGTCAGACCATGAATTTACACAGACTGTTTTTGAGTTCCTTAGTTCAGTGAGATGGTTTATACCCAGAGAATGCCTATTTGTGATTAACTCTGTCTTGGGCATTACAAGCCAATCTACTCTTCCTGGAGTTCTGTACCATTTCCAGAACTAATTAGGCACCCCATCTCAGTAATGCAATTACAGTGGCTCAGGATTAAGGGAAGAAGCAGAGCTGAATCCCTATCAGAAGGACAGCCATGACACACAACACCCTGGGATAACTGGGAGATGAGCTCAGCCGACTTTGAAGTTATGGCTCAGATGCCTTACCCCCAGTGATCATTTCAAAGAAAACTGATCTCTGGTGGTCACCCAGTAACAGTCTTCAAATACGAACAGCAGTCCAGTTCACTCAAAGTGTAGCTTGATGTCATTGTGGCTATACGGGTTACTTAAAGATGGTGTTGATTTCAGCAAGCATGAATGGATGCAAGAAGCACTTACAGAGATAATTTGGAGTTGTATTTAACTGGAGTGGGGTTAATTAAAGTGTGGCCATATAAAGTTTTTAAAAAGCAAGGTGTTACTCAGTCTATAAGGCACTCAGCCTGCGCTGCTAGTGTGAGCTATTCTTCAGCTGCCTGGAGCCTGGCATTGCTTAGTCTGGTAGTCTCTATTTGAGTATCATCAACTGAAATAGAATTGCTGTGCTGGCTAACTTTTATAATAGATTTGTGTGAGAAATAGGAAGGAACAAAAACTCTGCTTCACCAAAAAAAACTTGCTTAATTGCATAAACACAAGGGACAAAGTACTATTTTTCATGCAAAAATATTGTGTTATGTCAGCATGTTGGCACTGGTAGTGAATAAGTTACTTAAAATATACATCCCAGAAACAGAAAATAAGGTTAAGATATGGTATTTCAGACTGGGAACCTATCTTAGATGGTTAAAAAAGGACACAAATTGGTACCGTGTAGTTAGAATTTTGGACTGTAACGAGAAGTGAATAAAAAATGGTTGTGGACTCTTTCTGTAGGCAGCTGCTAAGTAAGTTAGTTTTTAAACACTTCCAAAAAAATTTGACTAGCAAACCAGCACACTACAGTAATGAGTTGCAATGTCAACCGTATGCATATATAGATATAGATGTGCTCTAATGGCATTTCTGAGGCTGGTGTTGCACTAACTGCCTTCATTAACGATCTTTCAAAGCTAAGTGAAGGCATTATTACAGAAGTTGAATCGTTCTCTGAACGACACAAAGGTAAGAAGAAGGAATTTTCAGTTTAGGGGGTTTTATATTGGTGGTGGATTTGGAAGGCTGCTTTGTAATGAGAGCACCAAACTGTGGGTGTGGTTGTGAAATCTCTGTAGACTTAAAAGCCCATTTCTTCTGTGCGTTACTGCTTTCCAAGCAAGCATAAATACCTTGCCGTAACCAACCTTGCTGCAAGCAGGAGGCTTAAAGTTACTGGTGGAATTGATTCTGCAATATTTTTATAGTGTATTACTGCTCCTAAGAAAGAAAATAATAACTAGAGAAAGTGGCCCAAATCTATTTCCTGTGAAAACTTTGTATTTTCCAAAATGAAAGCTATAAGTAGCTTTTGACTGTTCTGCTTTTTTTTTCTTCTTTGTTTGTTTTTGTTTTTTTTTAATCCCTTATGCAAAGTGAGAGAGCTCCGTGTCCTCCACTGCCTTTGGTTGAAGTATAGCACCAGGGATTTATGTGTCTGGCTTTTGGCCCATCCTTGTCTGTTGAGACATGAAGTGAAAGTAAGTAATGATGTGCCCAGTAACATGGCCACAAAATAGTGTGTGGAGGAAGTGTTACCTGCTCATCTTGCAAAGCAACTGCAGTTTAACCTAGTCGGAACCAAGCATGGAGAGGACCCGAAGCTGGTCATTGCTCATGATGCTCCCCCCCCTCCCCCCAGCTGTGTACCTCCTGACACCAATCTGTGTCTCTCTTGCACTAAATGTACTCAGAGGTTCTGAAATAGGAAACAAGCCACTGGTTCTGTAACAGCGGCAGTGCTGCTAATAGCATTAAGCTACTAAACAGGGAGAGGATGGTTTTTTTTCCTTGGATATCACTTATTGCATTTCATTGTGATTCAGAGGATAGATTAGGATAGTGTCTGACAACCCATAAATGCACATGAATATAGTCAGGGAACATGCTTCTTGGGAAATCGAATTAATTGCTCTATAGATAACAACGTCTCTGATTTTTCAAAGTAATTTAGCACTCCTTTTTAACTGTGATTTATCAATGGGGTTTAACCCACAAAGTTAATGTGCATACTCTTCCGTCTGTGTTTTAGAAATACTGAAAAAAAAGTAAATTTGAAAGTATGATAATGTAGGTCACTATTTAATTAAGCTATTTTAAAGTTTATATTGAAATGAATAAAAATGAAGTCATCATTTTTAAGAACCATTTTGATGAGAATAGGTACTCTGTTATTCTTGTTTTGGATGGCATAGAAATGTGTTGCTGTTTAATTCGAAATGCAAAACTGCTGGAATATTTATGCTGTGACTCAAATCCCTCCTGTGTTTTCAGTGAATGAAACCTGGGCAAATTTCCTGAACGACTTCAAGAGGGACATTAAGCCTTGTTGAAAGAAATGATGTTTGTAAATGCTGAAATTGTGAAATGCCCTAGGAGTGGATGTCTGCAATTTGTGTTGTTTTCTTTCAAGTAAAAATTGCAATTGAAATACAATAATTGCACATTTTTAATTATAGAGTTAGTCCTGTATTTCAGCTAATACTGCAGATACTTTCTAATGGGTTTAGTGCATATAATTCAATCTCCTCGGGCAGAATTAAATGACAACACATGGTGCTAAGGATTTACAGCGAGGTGTGAAAATCTCTGTGATGAGGCTTTGGTGTTTGTGCATCTGAGGCACTTAAATCTGATCCATAAGAGTTATATGCTTTATATTGCATTTAGATATCATTAGTGACATTGTCAGACTGAGGCCTTAATCTGTCAGTGTAGTGACTTTCATGCCACAAGAGCTTTATCTTGATGTGAGTTTACAGAACGTATTAATTAATTTGAGCCTTGTAACTCCCATTAATTTTGAGTCTTTAAACTGAGGTCTAGGAAAAACTTGAAGGGATTATATGCTACTGGAGAGAGAGTGGCTTTTCAGTGCCATAGAGTATTTTACTGCATTATCTTCTGTTCTGCTACCATAACACTGGTACCTTCAGTGCTTCAGAGAGGTTTAGTTGTCAGGTGTGTGCATCTTCAGGAGATCATAAACTACTACTGTAAGAAAGTATGTGTTTTTATACACATTTTATACTCTGTTGTCAGAGTATTCATAGTTTTAATGTGGTCCGTGAGGTGTGGATTCCTTTTGGTTCCAGAACAAGGAAATGCAGTGCGAGATGCTGCAGGATGAATTGAATTGTCAGGCCTGCTGTTCGTAGAGTTTTCTTTATTTGTTTTGTTTCCCTTTTCTGAAACAAAATTATCTCAAGCCCTGTGTTTTGTGCTGATTCTCATTCCTGGTGGATCTCATTAACAGCTTTCAAACCAGCTTGTGACTGGCAAAGCATTCTACGTGTTTGTTGCATCCGAGAATAAATACAAATAAAATTGCATTTTGCCTCTCCACTACCTCTCCCCAACAGGTGGCTTTTCATTCTGAAGGTAATGGATCGATTCAAGAGTAGCTGGAATGAAAATTACTTTGGAAGCAAAGACACAACAGAAGTTTTCAAAACAGCACATTCAGAGATATACTGTTTTTACAAGTACTACTGTAAAATGAGTATAGCAAATACCATGAAGATTTTTCCTGTATCATAGTGGCACACATTCTCAGTAAATACCAGGAAGGTATTACCAGATGAAATTATTATTGAACTGAAGTTCACAGTAGGCATTTGCTTAGGTTCTGCTTCAATTATGGAGAGACTTTTGGTTGTAAAGTTGCTTTCCCAATTCTTACTAGATGTATTATGTAGATGGAATAATCCTGCCTTCTTAAAATAGAATTATTAAAAAATTTCTGTGTTAATAATGCAAATTCGTCATGGTTTTTAATTTAAGAATCTCTATGTGCAAATATCTTTAATTAAAAGAAGAGCAAGCTCCATGTAGAGCACTTAGTTTGGAAAGAATTTAGCATCAGAATTTAGTCTTGCTCTTAAGTGCAGTTGTCTGGGAGTGAAATGTGTGAAAACAATAAAACACAAATACAACACATTTTTATGAAGAAGTCAGACAGTTTAAGAAAACTGGATAACTTTTAATTAATTATTTTTTTGGTGAAGCCGTTCATTAAAATTTGTAAGTGCTTAACTAAACAAAGCCTTAATTGAAAGTATCAGAAGTGATCCATGGCTGCATTACAATTTTCTTGTTCATGCATCATTTCCTTTACCATTTAGTTGGATAAAACCCACTACTTGGTTTGGACAAAAAATGTTCCCCCTGATTTCTTTGTGTTCTTTAAGGAGAAGAATTAATGTAGGCCTAGATTGAAAAATACATGAATTTATTGGCTATTTTTTGTCTAAACCAAAATCAGTGTTCTGAACAGGTAGGCACAGGACGGTTTCAGGGATGCAAAGGACTTTATTCCATACTCTTTTTATACATGAGTCTGATTTATTAATAAAACATCTTCTGCAAAGGTGAGAGAGAGGTATTTTAACTCCTCTAGCAACAGCTTTGTTAAATCCAGAAGAAAGTAGTAAAATGGATGATATAAAAATCCTTGACTTGCGTAGGTAAAGATAGCAATCTAATCAGCCAGTATTGTTTCTAATCAATTTTATCCAGTATAATTTGCTATTCTCCCATAGATATTTGTGTACTGCATAAACATTTCTCAAGAAAAATATTAATTTATACATATTTTGATGAGTGTGCTACTCACTTTGTGAATTTATGAAGTCAGTTATAAAGCTCACTTTGAATAAATATGTATAAAACCTTTATACTGTACTGCACCATAAGTTATTTATCACTTATTTAGCCAGAGTAGGTTCTCATCAGGCTCTCTGTGTAGTTTTCCATATGGAATGATTCTGCCTTTTGCCAGCTAAGAATGTAGACCCAGAGCAGTGTAGCAGTCGCATGCTTCAAAGAGACGAGCTTTTTCCTGAGGGTGTCTGAGAGCAGTGACAGAAACTGACCTTGACTCTCGCTATGCTTGTGGAGAAATGGTATATTGAAATTTAAGAAGCTCTTAAATAATCCATCTTATTGAATAAATTCTTGGGACTTCTCAAGACCTTGTTGCCTTCCTCTGAATTATGAATGTATCTTATAAATGTCTTGCAGCCTATGTGGCAACACCAGGACAAACTTGTTTTTAGCAATTTCTAATGGAATAAAAGTTTTTGTGTGCTTTGGAAGCTGTCAAGCAGGTTTGCCCTGTGCTCACCTGAGCTCCTTTGCTCTATAATGGTTAAAATTAAGGCTGGGAAGTTTTTTCTTCAAGGTGTCTGCAGGCAAGACAACCCCTCATAACCCAGGAGAGGAAATTTATCTGTTGAATCCTCATCCTGCTCTGCTTATCAAAATGTTTTCAAAGACTCGTTCAGACATAAGAATACTTTAAAGGGAAATCGCCTGAGTCTTAGCCCCAAAGAGTTTTCCTCGGGGCACTGTAGGATTCATCTGTCTTTTGAAGTTGACAGTTCTGTCAATTTACATCTTCTATTTTACAGTCGCTTTATATGTTGAAGAAGAAAATTCATGATCGTTTTTCATGGAAAAAAAAATTCTGGTTGTCTGTTCAGCGAGAGATAAACAATGAGTTTTGATAATTGTAATAATGAGAAAGTAGGCTAGCAGGAAAGTTTCCACTATGCTATTTTTCTGGACAGAGTGGAAATGGAAGGTTTGAACCTGAGTGGAATAGGCATGAATTCCAACCCTTTTAACCCTGGTGGTTCATCCAGGTGTCTGTTCTCAGAAATTAATGTAATTATTGTATTCTCAGTATGTAGTTTCATGAAAATCTGTTAAGGCTTAATACAGGGAAAAAATCCAGTTTTTGTGGACGTCTGGTAAATCCCATGCCTTTGTTTCTGAAGCAATATTACATTGTCCACAGAAATGATCCCGTACCAAGTGTATTCCTTAACGGTAAGCTTTACTGAGAAATGAATGCCAACTATAGTAAACACTAGATCCAGGTCTCTCTGCCTATTAGAACAAATGTCATCTGGTCTAAAAATAAATGCCAGCTGGAACATGGGATCCAGGTTCCTTGAATCCTAGAAAAAACTGAATATGGAAAAGCATTGTATATTGGATCTGTTTCAGATGGAGGTTGGTGACTGCAGAAAAAATGAAAGCTCAGATCAGTAATTTCACATTCTGGCATGAAGATGTATGTAATGAAGTCCCTGAGTTATAAAGGGTTTGGCATGTGGAGTTCCATGAAGAAACTGATAGTTATCACTCTGCCTAAGAGCAAAAAGCCTTTTATGTGTAAACCAAGCTTAAACTGTGAATTGAAGCACGTTGCAGGAATATAAACTGTTTTTTTAATGACTGTTTTTAATGGCACTTAATGGAAAGCTATTTATACAAATCAAATAGCATGGTTGTGCGTGTGACTGCCCCTCTTGCAGCTTTTTGGCTGCATGTATCTCTTTGTTCATGGAGACAAGGAAAGGTTTACTGACACAGCACCTCTGAAAGGTGCTTACTGTTTATTCAGCGATGGCCTTGGGATTTCCACAACCAAATTTATTCATGGAAGTCCTTCAGTGGGCCTCTGTTGAAGAAGGAGGTGAAAGTTCCTTTTGAAAACAAGAGGTGTTTTTCATTTGCATCCCTTAGAGGTTGTTACTAAACTTGTCTTTAGACCCATGGAATGTCCTATGCAGAAAGGCATAAAAGCAAGTTGCTGTTGGCTTGCGTTTGAATGCAAGCGTACCCAAGTGACATATAAATTCAGTAAGATGTACTTTGCTTGGAAATCTATCTTATTTATGCTGTCAGTTCCACTTCTTAGGAGGTGATGAGTTGTGCTGAGTGCTTCTCCTCACGCCGCCTGTGAAAGCATTAATCTGCAGGAACTTGACGATGTCTTCTTGCGACTCCCAGTGCTGACTGTTTTCTGTGTCACATGGTAGGAGTCACTGCAGGCAGGTCACACAGATTAATGTAATCTGTGTTGATCTGGAACACCACAGCGCATACTGCAGATTAGTTCCTCACTTGCTGATTACAGCTGACCTCTTTTTCTGACATGCCCTTGTATTTTACCTTACAAAGAATGTAAGGCACAACCAAGCATTTTGTATTAATTGCCCGCTTTAATACCTGTCATGCTTTGACCTTTTGGCACAGCCTGACTAAGAAAGTACAGTACAGACATTCAAAAGGATGTCTTAGGCAAAACTGGAAAGAGGTCATGTGATACTCTGCTTATTTTGCTTCGTTACTAAGGCTCTCATCAATGAACATCTCACTACTATGAATAGTTAATAACTTCCCTCTCACTGAAGTGCAGAGTAACAGAAATACAATTACATTATAACTCACTACTGTAACAAAACACACTAATAATTTAAGATAAAGTGAAGGCGTATGCATTTTTATTTAGCCTCTTTCAGGCCAGTACACAAGATTACAATGTTATTTTTCTGAATCAAGTCTCTGTAAATACTTAAAACTGATGTGTTATATGCATTTAGTTTGTGCATGCCCGACATTGCCCGAGTAACAAAGGGGCTTGCATTTCTCTGTCCAGATCTTCTCCTGATGAAATACAGTTCTGGGACTTCAGCTACAGCTTTTGCATATCGGACTCTTGGTGTCAAAAAAAGGCTCACGCCTGTTAATTTCTTCAAAACTACAGAGAAAAAAGGAACAAAAGTTTGGAAGATTTCTCATCCCTAAATCATATGACTAAGAGCGTTGTCCAGATGCTCCTTGGACTCTGACAGGCTTGGTGCTGTGACCGCTTCCCTGAGGAGCCTGTTCCAGTGAAAAACCTTTTCCAAATGTCCAAGCTGAACTTGCCCTGATGCAGCTTCATTCCATTTCCTCGTGTCCTATTCCTGGTCAGCAGAGAGAGGAGATCAGCATCTCCCCCTCCACTGCCCTTCAGGAAGTTGTAGACTGCCATGGGTTCACCACTCAGCCTTCTGTTCTCCAAACTCAACAAACCAGATGACCTCAGCTGCTCCTTGTGAGTCTTGCACCCGAGATCTTTCACCATCCTGGTCGCGCTCCTTTGGACGCTCTCTAATTGTTTGATGTCCTTATATTGAGGCGTCCAAAACTGCACACAGCACTTGAGGTGGGACTGCACCACTGCAGTGTAGAGTGGGACAGTCGCCTCCCTCAGCCGGCTAGCTATGCTGTGCTCGATGCGCCCCGGAACATAGTGGCTGCCAGGTCACACTGTTGACTCATGTTCACCTTGCCATCAACACAAACCCTGAGGTCTGTTTCTGTGGGGATCTTCTCCAGCTTCTTGTCTCCCAGTTTGTATGTACAACCAGGATTGCCCTGTCCCAGGTAGAGAGTACTGCACATGATCTTGTTAAATTTCATACGGCTGGTGATTGTCCAGCTTTCCAGTCTATCCAGATCTCTCTGTAAGGTCTCTCTAACCTCGAGGGAGTCCACAGCTCCTCCTAGTTTAGTGTCATCATCGAACTTACTTAACATATATTCAATTCCTGCATTCACATCATTTATAAAAACATTAAAGAACACTGGCCCTAAAATTAAGCCCTACGTTCTGTCATTTCTGTTGTCTTGTCTCAGTACTCAAGAAATTTAATAGCAGTTTCTGATCTGTAATCCCAGTGCTACTGATGTCTCGCTCCACTGTCATTCCGGGTGAATGGACAAAGTCACAAAAAGAGAGCTTTACAGGGACCTCAGGCTGCTTAAATAGATATTTCCAATTCCTTGCAGAAAATGGAAACAAGGGAAAACTTCATATGCGTTGTTTAAAATTAGGCAGACTCATTCCATTGGGTTACTGCACCAATAAACAAAGGAAAATGTACGATTTCAAGCTTTTCAACTGGTACTATCAATTATCTGCTGAGGTTATAGGAAGAGAAAACAAAGTAACTATGTTTTCATTTTACTTCAGTTCTAGTGTTTTCCTTCTGTTTCAGCTCACTGTATTTTTCTCTTGCTTTTTAACATTTTATCCAGAAAACTGTCAAAGAAAATCTAAAAGTTTAGTTTATGTTGTTAGGTGTTTATTCCAGTATTGTCTTTTTTTCAAATGTGAGAGAATGCTTTCCCTTTTTGTTTTGAAAGCTCTGGCCTACAAATTTTGGGAGGAGAAGAAGAGAGGAAAAAAGATGCAATATGGAAAAGAAAAAACACTAATGAAAGAAATACTTGGTTTTGCAGAGAAACAAAAGCTATAGAAAAGAAAGTAACTTATGAAAATAGCTATCTCTTCAGAAATAGCTACCTTATCAGAGAAGCAGCGTTTGGAAAATCTGTTCCCCTCTTCTTGTTTTATAGATACACTCACATGGATTAAGCTGAAAACATCGGAATGTTCATACTGGCTGGAAGAAAATTAGATTTTTTTTTTCGTCTGATTTTAATAACTGCTTTCGATTCTGATTTTCTGAGGTTACAAATCCCTTTCAAGCAAAACAGTTACGTATCAGAAGAACTGAATGCAGACGTTTGATTCACTTGAATGTTCACTACAAGTTTCTTCCTTTTCTCCCACCTTGGAAGCTGGGATTTAAGGTCTACCTAGTTCCTGTGATACGGCACAGTCTGTATAAGTTTCTGCAGTGAGAATGAAATTCCATTAGTTCTTTCCCAGCTGCTCTTCTTTAGAAGATTAATTTTGGGTCTGTCTGAAGATATTCCATCAGACTGCAGAGTATGGGTTTGGTATATAACCCTGTGGGATTGAATTTTGCTTTGGTAAAACAGTGTATCAGGTGAGAGAGAATCTCTTGTGCTCGTGGTTATGGCTGCAAGATTGAAATATTGCCCTACTGTTAAGAAGACTGTACTCACTGTGGCTCTGAATAATGGCAGCATGGTCTATATTAATTTCTTTGGTCATACAACTGTGAAGTTGCTGGAAGAAAGAGTATGTACATTCATAAAGCGGAAGAAGAGCTGTTGTATTAAGCTAGTCAATGAAGGAAGCAATGGGGCTGCCTGAATTGTATTGCGTTTCTCAAGACTGAAATAAGCTGGCATTGAATGAAGCCTTATATTTCAGGGTGCTGGTTCTCAGTTGGACTGCGAGCTGCAGCTCTACATTTGCCTGAGGAGCCTAGCTTTGTAAGGCATGACTGTGGTGATAAGTTCAATTTGTTCTGCCTTGAAGTGTCAGCAAGATGTGAGCTGGTAATTCAGAGCATCCAAAGATGCTGCGTAGCTTCAGTGGTTGCCCCACCTGGTGGGTTTTTGTTTTCAGAGAGCTTAAGCATTCACATCTTGCATTGTGCTCAGTGCTTAACACCACCTAAGAATTTTTCTGTTAATGTCAGTGGGATTTTCATCCAGTCATTCTTCTTGATTCAACACAACAATGTTCAGATCAGGGACTTCCTGACATCTGCAACCCTTTAGTAAGACAAAGGACTAGAACAGTACATATCAAATACAAATTTTGAACAAAGTCATCCATGGAAATACATCAACTTTAGGCTTGTATTACAGAGAAAGAATACATAGTAGTATGCCTAGATGAATGTCCACCTTTCAAGGCAGTGTGTGTATTTCAAATTACATAATTAATGCAGACTGTATTGCATACGCAGAGTCTGATGCTAACACCGGTTGGCAGGTGCTGGCCTGCCCCCAGCAGTAAGCTGAAAATTCGCAAATTGCTTTTCTATTACTGCTGTTATGTGTGAGAGGTCATGATTTAATTTGAGACAGAGGATCTGGCATTAGTGTAACTGAGAAATATATGACACCCAAGTCTCCAGAACCATAGCATTTTGCATGTCTTGTTCTATTTATTTCTTTAGCAGTTGGTTGCATTTATGAAGAGCAGACACGTTTGGTTAATAAAAAGGATAATTTTCTTTGAGCTTCATTACCTTGAAAAATCAGTAAAGTAGGTATGTTGTATCTTTAAAATAACATACATAAAGGCACAGAGCATTGCTCCTTCTCCTGGGTAATAGGAAAGATGCTGCTGCTTAACAGACTTCCTAAATGAATTTATGCTACTCATGCGTACCCTGTACCAGTGTTTTCAATGCTTTGGAAAGTATGTAATTATTTCAAAATTAAGACATGCTACAAAATCTGATATGGTGGGACTAGGTTTTTTTGTGTTGTGCTAAAATTTAAACAAATTTCTGCTGTGGGTCCTCAGAAATTTTGAGATTAGAAGAAAAGCAGGCTCTGAACAAGAGTTTTGTGAAACTGCTGTGATTTGTCTTTTGTAACTATCTCATAAACTTATATAGTTCCCTCTCCTCAAGCAATCATAACTTAATTTCTTTATATTAATTTTGATTCTTATTCGGAGAGTTTTATCTCTTCTTTACGTACTCTAGCTGTAATTTAGCTTTTAAAGCATTGCTGATTAAGAAGAGATTTATTTCACTGAGTTCAACCTTACTTTAAAATGGATATAGAGGCATCTGCTAGCACGCTTCCCTTTAATATTTTTCACTGTATGAGTAGAGCTATGCAGAAGTCAATTTTTTCATTACCAGAAGCTTTCAGGGATTGCAGCAATTTTCATTTAATGAATTTCAAGAGTTTTGGCATTTATCATTAAAAAGGAGTTTGAGAAAGGTTGGTTCTTCGGGTAGTAACCAACCAGTAGTCAGGTGGGATGCAATTTTGAATTTCTGATACTTTTTTTTTCTTCTTTCAGTTTAGGGTTTAAACATTTTTTTGATCTTGATGAAAATTTAGCATAGAGCTCAGAAAATCATTCTTGATGAAGTGTTATGACTGAATACATTTCAGCAGTTTTAGTTCTTTCTGGTTACTCACTATTGTCTTACAACAAATTTTTTTTTTTGGAGAATTTTCTCATAGGCTATACTTCCAGGTAAAATAGCAGCTTATACATTTGTTAGACTGCTTGAAATGTTTCATGAAAGAAAAATCTCCATAAATGTGGCTTTCACTTTGGGAGTATTAGTGATTTACTTTTTTTTTCTTCGTGGTCAATGAAACAGTCTTTCTATTTCATGTTTTTATTTTGGATGTGCTCCGGTTTGTGTGATAATCAGAAACAAATTCGTCAAAGACTTGGCATTTAGTGAAGGAAAACAGTAGCAACATATATGTAGCGTGAAGGTTTGTTTCCTTTATGTAGTCCCTAGGGAAGATAGTAAAATCAGAAAAATCAATTCAAACTGTATAGTCTGTAACAATTTATAAAACTAAAAAACAGACAAATTCTGTATTCCTATACGGAGTCTGCCTTGGAAACTGGGTGTGCAGTACGAAATTCAGCGCTTGACTGGGATCTTGTAGAGTGCATCAAAATTATGTTAAAATGAAATCTGGGCTGCCTACATATGCAGCTGAAACTCCTGTGCCAGACTTTTGTAGGGGAGCTTTTTGATTACTTGAATATACCCAGTGTCTCAGTCTTTTGATAAAATGTCAGATTTTAACATTCAGAAACTTACTTGAATGATGGCAAGATGAATCAGTAAAAGAAGTGGTGTTACTATCCATGAGGAGTGGCAATAAACGTCCATTTGTGTGCTTTGCCTCCATTATTAGCATGCTTCAAAGTGAAAATCCAGCACACTGCCTTTATTATATGTACTGGGGAAAAAAATGAATCCATGTAGGATTTTTTTAATGAAAAATTATTTTGTCTTGCTGAAAGATGTGTCTGTAGATAATTTCTTTTATAAGGTGAAATGAAAGGTAATGAAAGTTATTATTTCACTTTGTTAATACTGTGCCATCGTACTAGTTTACTAGTATTTTCTCTTGCATTAGTGTCAGTTCTGTCTTTGAAAATGAGCGAAGTGCTAACATTTTATTGTGTCTTGTGCTACATGTTTGAAGTTGTGTAATGGTAGATGATTCTGAATGAATCATGCAATGACCACTTTGTTTGTCCAATTCCAGAACAAAAGCATATTCTGTGGAAACCTAGAGAAAAATCTTAAGGCATTGAGTATGCATATGACTATGAATAACAAAAAGTGCGAGGTGAAATGTTGTGTTGTCTGCAGACTCGGTGTCTCTAGTGGAATACTTTTAGTACTGCTATCAAAAATACGTTATTAAAGGCTTGGGTAGCCTTTAATGTTGCATTCTGCATATTGGGCCAGATGCTCGCTTGCTCACATTGTTTGGCATGTGGTATTATGAAATGGCTTGCTATTTTGTTGCTTTATATCTAAAGCAGCCTTTTGGATTTGTGAAGTGGGTATAAAAGGCCGGCAGACTAGTATTCTTCAGTCATGGCTTTAGTTGCGTATGAAGAACTGCTTGTCTTACTGCGCCGTAAATAACAAAGAACCAGGCAGAAAATCAGTGTGCTCTTGCCAAATGTTTTGTGAACTGCACAGATAGGTATTGACAGAAACGAGATGGGGACTGGCAGAGAGAACATAAAGGCTGCAATATTCTTGAGCTCGTGGCACAGGATGCCCTCAATGTTGGCCCGAGGTAAGAGGTACGGCTAAAGAGAGACAGGGTGAGAGCAGAGACAGCAAAGTTCTGCTGCGGAGGGAGCAGAGGAGAATGATGGGAACCTTTATATGAAGGGAATCTGGCACGGGCAAGTGAATAAATAGTCAAGATGACAACTTAACAGTATGCAAAACTTCTCCGTGATGTTCATGCGCTTGTTTCGGAAAACGAATTACAGAGTCTCTCTGAGGAAGAAAGTAACCGCTTCACATCTCAGTAACGGCATATTAATGCTGTGTACTGTACTAAAAGCTAGCAATGGCTTTTGGAGGAAGTATAGTTAAATTTAATTTCTTTACAACCTAGAGTCAAATTTGGTGTTAAAAGTGTAAGCATCTTGTATGCATAAATGAAATATGATTAATTAGGATAGCATTATCAAATCTAAGGATTCTTAAGTCAAAAACTTGAAACACAAGATTGACTGAAAAAGGTATGATTTAAAGATAGTGACTTTCCATGATGTATTTTAATTTGTGAGCTCTGTTTTACACATTTTAGGTTTTGCAGGTTTAATCTGCAGTCAAAGTGCTATAAATTTTCTCTTCTTAAGGGAAGCCACAGTTGTCGTGAATTTAGGTACTCATGGCTCAAAGAAACCTTACTAAGGAATAGAAAGCTTGCAATAAAACAGGAGTTGTTTTTCCTGCCTATCATACATTGCATGCATATGAAGCACTACATATGCTTTGTTTCTGGCTTGGAATGGAAACTAACCCCAAGGAATTCATCGTCTGTCACATTTCACTCTTCATTCACTGTCATCCTCTATGTGGAGGGGTCACGTCATCTGTAGTCTTAGTGGGAATTAGGCCGTTCCTGGTGCTGGAGCGGTGCCAGTTTCCAACAGCTGAGAATCTAGAAGTGAGGTTTTCCGCTTCATAACTGATAGAGAAGATGAAAGGTTGAAACTTCTTTAAAACAACCTATTGGTTGAGAATCATCAGCAGAATGTCTGTTAAAGTCTGTATTAAAAAGAAGTTTCCATATTGTTTAATCAAAGTAACTGAAGAGTTAGGATCCCTTTTCTTGTATCATCCAGTAATGATTAGGCACTACGATATGCTACCCATCCCGCTGGATGCTGCAGGATATCAACACACTGCTGTTACTCCTAATCACTCCCCATTTTGAGGAAGTTGTCCCCTTATCATCCTCTGATTGCACACTTGACCTTGTTTTTCTTTTAAATACAGTTCTTGTCTGAGCTTTCTTTCGGTCATTGTTCTAGGCCTGGAGATGCCAGGCTTGACACTGTTAACCTCTGCTCTCTGGTTTGCCACCTCTATTCCAAATGGTAAACCTGTTCAGGAGGTATTCCCCGAGCCGCTCCCCTTGCTCAGCCTCCAGTGGGCTCGTGCTCTCTTCCAGCATGGTTCTCTGTAAACTGATGAGAACCCTCCTGCTTTGTGCCCTGTGGGGTACAGTAGACAGCTTCCACCACCACTGTGCCTGCTCACCCTTTGTACCCCTGTCTGTATAGCAGGACATCTGGTGAGATGGGGTGGTTTGACAGCCCTCTGCAGGGGACAGACCCTCTGTTTCAGGCACTTCAGCCTTCCCTGAAAATCCATTGTAGATCAAATGAACTGGATGTAACTAATTTCTGACATCTAGAAGAAAATGAAAAAAAATTTAAAGGGAATTGCCTCTGTGGCTTAATTCTGTTGACAGGTATCAATAACTTAATTAAGTGTTTAATAAAAAGTCTTATGAAATCAACTGTGTGCTCCCAGTTTAAGTGAGTCAACTTAATTCTTTTTTTTGTCAAATCTCAGTGAATTCAAAGTGCTTAGCACTGAGCCCTGCTGCAACCCCCTGCGTAGTGCTCTGCTTGAGGGAGTTCTGCCGCCCGTTGAAAGTCATCTGAACGTTTCCCCTGGGGCAGAACGATTCTGAGCTGGAGTGTAAAAGCCCCCTCTCTCAGAGCTGTCCTAGCCACTACGGGTTGGTGCTCTGCCTTCCTCGCCTCACAGGATTCCTTCTGTGCAGGAATTCTTACCTGAGAAGTTGTTCTGTCACCCCATTTTGAGAGAGGCAGCCATCAGTCAGCAGCGTCCCCTGACCCTTCCCTGGGGTCACCAGGGCTTGCGCTAGAAGATGTAGCTGGGAGAGCTGTCAGTCTTCTTCAGTCAGTTGGCAGTGACTGTTGTTGAGGAAGTTACAAACTGCAGTTTATTAACTGCAATTTATTTTGTGTGTTGGGAGAAAAACAACTGTGAAATTTTGTGAAAGATGCTTAGGACAATTTTTTTCTTTGGCCTTTCTTCTTGATTTATCTTGCCAGGGGGAAGGAGTGTATGCAAGTGGCTTGTATGATAATTAAGTGCTAGATATGGAACCAGTTCCTGGTTCCTGGAAAACCTCAGCAAGTATCAAAAGAAACGGAGAAGTCTGAGTTTAACGGTAAGGCAGAGCCCCACAGAAGGGCTGCAGATTTATTGAGTGTTAAATGTCAGTATCAATATAATAGAGGTGGTACACGGTAAGTGATGAACACTTTTCTGAAGAACCATTTTCATGAAGATGTCAACCTGTCTGGAATTGTGAATTGTTATTAAAAAACCAACAAAATCCCCACCCCAAAGCCCAAAAGACAGGTGGGGGAGAGAATGGAGGCACCCTCTGAGCTGCTCAGCTTTCAGATGCATTTCTGCAAGCTTAGTCCTACGTCTGTTACTATGGAGCAGTGATCTGTCTTGATGATCTGCTGGTTTGGGAAGGGGTGTATCTGTCATGTTTCACAGGTGTTTCTTTTCCTGACAAGAAAGGCACGGATAAAGCACAGCTGGAGTAGAATACAAGGCTTTCTGTATTGTGTTGTCTTTATTAAGCAAAACTGCCTTGTTTGAAGTGTGCTCAAAGCACTACTGCCGTGGTACAGCCTAAAAAGAGTACAGCAGAAGATTCTGTGTGTACTCCTGGGGGTGGGAGTTATTTTCTTCTCAGGGGTTATGCTTTAAATACTGAAAAGTTTTAAAAAAATGTTTATATAATAACTGGGAAGGTATTTTAATAAGTGAGAATGGGGAGTACACCGTTGTGCTGTGGGTAGGATTGGAATCCCACTTCAGTCTATCGACCACTGCTGTGCTGTCTCTGTGAGGCTGATTTCGTGTAGATTTTCAGTGGTCTAGGACTAGCTCAGCTGGTTAAGGTAGGGGAATTTGGGATCGGATGGAGCTGGCCAGTGCCATAGCTGGGTGATGGTCAATATTAGAGGAATCCATTTGGAGAAAGGCTTGCTGAGATGAGGCTGTCTGTTACCATCTGTGGCTGTCAAGAAGCAGAGCCAGAGTTTCTGTTCCTGGCAGGCAAGGAATCTGATTAAGGTTCTTCTTCAGGGTGTGAAATCAAAAAACCACTGTATAATTTATAGCCTTCTCTACTCACAATTCGCTTTCCGTTTTGTAAACTCTCTGAGCTGATGGTAATCTTTCCTGATTTTTTTGTTATTCCATTTGATCTTCTGCAAACTGCAGATGACAATGTTTTAAACAAACCTGGCATTTAGAAAAAATACATAAATATGCATATTGTCTCAGCTAAAAATTTGATTTCCAAATATGAAGAGAGCTCTTGGATTTTTCTTAGAAGATGCTAAATTTTGATTTGACAGCCTTGCGGAGTCCAGCAGATTGAGAAGAGAGCTGTTAGGTAGGTACAGCTGCATTATGCCTGAGGCTCTTTCATTTTGGTTTCTGTATCTCATTTACTCTTTCAGTGTTTCTTCTTTATTTCTGGTCCCAGGTTACTTTTTCAACATAAATAGCAGGAGCAAGAAAAACTGAATTAGAGAAATCCCTCTTCTAGACTATATTAAAGACATTGTTTATTTAAAGTGTTTAAATTTACTGCCTTATCAACGCCAGTACCACGTGCTAATTATTAGTCAGTTCAGCAGTAACTGCAGGCTTCATTTTTGGAAGGCTTTGTCTACCACTTGAGGCTGAAGACATTTCTGTGTTTTGATCACTTGCAATATCTGAATCACATGACAAACATACCTGTAGTTTTAGAAAACAGATCTTGAACAGAAGAGCTCTTTTATTTACCTGAGTACCTCATAGATGGTATTTTACCACTAAAGAATAACAAGCTAAGTATTAGAGAAACACAGAGCTTTCTATTAAAAAGGAAAAATAAAGCAATATCTAATGTTATGGAGTGATGAGGTTAGTAGCTGTAAAGATAAAAACGTTTTGCTGAAGATGAAATTGGGCAGGAAACTGAGGCAACCTGCTGCTATTGCTTGAACTGGAAAATCAATGTCTTTGTCTGTTTTGCTGTAGGGAATACTGGATGAGGCTGTGTGTTCCAGCTCCCAGTGGGTGTCATTAGGAGCACAAGTACAGCTGAGCTGTATAGAGGTAGCTAGCATATATGTTTGATGAAGAGAAACTAAGAATGTCTGTCCTGATACGTGAGATTATAAGAGAGCATTGGAATGTGTTGTTCCTTAGAGCATTTGCCAAAATGCATTCCTAATCAAGTCACTGAACAGCAAGGATTTAAAAATGCTACAGTTAATGAGGGAATTCAGCTTTTTGTGTAGAAGTGGAAATGTTTTGGTATAGTGCTAAACTCGTATTTATTATTATGTATGGATTGTGGGTTGAAAGGATCAAAACGGGATCCAACCCAGCAAATTTGACTACTCAAGTTGCAGTCACGTCAGTTAGTGTTCTCCTCTGAAACAAGGTTGCTTGTTAAATGCTTGTGTCAAGACCTGATGCTGCTGTGGTCACTGCTGTTGCTCCCTGCAGGAGCGTTACCGAGCTATCAAAACACCTCAAAATCACTGTGGTATTTGGTTGACCTTCAAGATGCTTTGGAAGAGTTAACAGGTTATCTGTCTGCGTCAACTGCTGTTCCTACCCACCTGCCAAATTGATGTGTATTTGTGGCACAGCTTCACAATCTGGGTGCATCTTGTGGAAGGCAACTTCGTTCTGCTGTCACTTTATCTCAGGTTGTCAGTCTTTTTCAGTTGGCCAATGCCTTCTTGAAAGCTATTTTTTACAGGTTTTGTTTGCTAGCGAGAGTGATGGCTCTGCAAAAATTTAAGCAGATAATAAAATATGAATCATTTCCCATTTTCTTAATCAGTGGGAGTAATAAATTAAAAAACTTTTTGCAGGTAAGCACAATCAATAGCTGGTTCTGTAAAAGGCATCTGAGTACTCTTAATGCTACTTTTTATTCAGTACTGGGTTCAGCGTGTCTTGTGGCATTTGGCAGAATATTTTTACAAGCTGCACTGAATTTTCAGAATGGTACCCTGCAAGTTCTGTCCATATGTAAAGACAAGATGTTCTGGCAGGTTGGACAGAACCAATATCACATTGCACCTGTCCTTGTCCACACGGTACAGTGGATATTAAGGCACTTTGGTTCATGGAAGGAGGAACTGCAGATGGCAGGAGTCTGCACAAGAGCTGAAAAAACCCTAGAGCTGTTTTCTCTGGTGGTTCCTTTAAGGGGATACAGCAGTTGCAGAAGACAGAGCCTGAAGGAAGAGAGAAGTCAATATGTCTCTCCCTTAATTTACACACCGAATCTGTGCTTGTCTCTGCTCTAAAATGGTTTCTTTAAGATGGAGTAGTCTAAGAGTCTCTTTGTACTGGGGTCAGAGGATTTATCATCTTCCTGTGTTGTTTTCATGCCACTGGAAATCTCCTCTGACCCTTTCCAGATATAGACGCTATGTTTTTGAATGGTGTATGGTTACCAGAATAAGGTCCTGAACCCTTCAGGGGAGAACAGACATCATCCCGAAGAAGACAGGAAACCTGACAAGGGAGTCAAAGGAAAGAACCATAAGAAAGCCAGCCTAACTGGTGGTACGTGCAGCAGAGGAGAGTGCTGCAGAGAGCAGTATTTGTGAAGAGGTATGCTTCAAGTGGAGGACAGAAGTTCAGGTGAGAGGATAAGGAAGTTTATAAACACTGTGGCTGTGAAGTATATCTGCAAACTGAAGAGTAGGTGGGAGAATGGTGGGATGATGGATCTGGAGTGTGTATAGAAGAGTGCGCGTCCTGGTGGCGTATTCAGAGCTGGGGAGAAAAAGAGAGAACTTTTCACTGAAATGTCTGAAGGACAATAAAAGCAGCTTTTCTGCTTTTGGGAGGGAAACTTAATTGCTTCCAATTCTACAGGAAAGTACCAGCACAGCTTGTTGTTTAGAGGAGCTGTGCTTACTTATTACCATGTCAAATCCTTAAA
Source organism: Rhinoptilus africanus (assembly GCA_013400135.1). Lineage (NCBI taxonomy): Eukaryota > Metazoa > Chordata > Aves > Charadriiformes > Glareolidae > Rhinoptilus > Rhinoptilus africanus. The sequence continues at coordinate 225,983 of VXBO01011669.1, read as the reverse complement.
ATGGTATGAAACTTTTCTCTAATAGGTATCAACTTCCTAAATGTAATGTCTATCAAGTAAAATTTTCAAGGCAGTGTTGGGCTTGAGTAATATAAATTAACAGTAATATTCTTTGGAAAGACTGTTGTGACAAATTGTATTTGGAATAGTTAGTCAATATGATAGATATGATAAAGGTTTTAACTGTACATCGAGAACATCACAGAGCTATAGAGATATATTTCCATTGAACAAAGATATTTAAAAAGAAGCCAAGCATAATTGCAATTGCAGAGTATGTGCTAATTAGTAAACTGATGCGTCAGCATCATCACTAAGTTGCTCAGTATTGGAGACCATAGTTTCACAAGTTGCTTTATGGGCTCTTAAAAAGAGGCATAAATAGCATCATCAAACTCATGGAAAATGCTTTCAATACTTGTTTTTATAGATCACTTTAAATTTTGCAAGGTATAGAATAGATAATTACACTGAAAAACTACTAAAATCAAGTAATCTTTGTATTCTGAGGAGTACTCAGTACATCTAATAGTCCAACCTTGCAGATAAAATTCCTGGCTTTTTCATTTTTTACATCTCTTTTAGCCATTGACATAGAAGTCATCATCAGTAGTGTGTCACCAGAGAGCATTCTTGTCTTAAAGAGCTATTTCTTCTGAGTTCCTAGTTGGTTTTACTGGCTAGATTGCCCTCCTTAAGTAATGAGCTTGATAGTGCTGGTGGCTGTTAGGAATGCAAACGGCTTTCCTAACTTGAAGAAAAAACTTTCAAACCTAATCTAAATTCTCATTCAATACTTTCTTATTGGCTTTTCATGAAGGCTTCCATATATTAAGAGATGAATCTGATATTTAATTTCACAAAAAGAACAATGAACTTTCTAAAAGTTTTTGAATTTCCATCCAAATAATTAATCCCATCTATGCATAAACTAAACACTTGTGTGAATTTATTTGCTTCAGTAAATTTTAATTGATTAGAAAAATGTTTTCATTGTAGACATTGTAGGAACGTTTCAGTCATACCTACCCTTTACTATTCCAAATTGCATTTTTGAAGTAGGTAACAAAACTTTCTTAAATACTAGAATATTGTAATGGATTATGATCCATTTGGGGGCCGGTTCTCTTTAATATCTTTATCAACGATCTGGATGAGGGGATCGAATGCACCCTCAGTAAGTTTGCAGATGACACTAAACTAAGCAGGCGTGTTGATCTGCTGGAGGGTGAGTTGGCTCTGCAGAGGGATCTGGACAGGCTGGACCGATGGGCTGAGGCCAATGGCATGAGGTTCAACAAGGCCAAGTGCCGGGTCCTGCACTTGGGTCACAANACTTAGGGACATGGTTTAGAAGTGGTTTTTTTATCAGGGTAGGTTAATGGTTGGACTTGATGATCTTAAAGGTCCCTTCCAACCTCACCGATTCTATGATTCTATGATACACCTAATCAGTGAAGCATAAATTAATATGTATTTTAATTGGTATATAATAGGCCTCCAGCATATGTAATTTTAAAAATGGAGATTTTTTTTTTTGGTAATGAAAAAAAAGATTTCCTTGTGGCTCTCATCTCATTTTTTTTTTCCTTATGTCTTTGGTTACAGTAGTTCCTTTGCTTAGAACAAGCTCTCTTGTGCCTTTCTACCTGATGTCCCCTTTTCCCACACATTCATAAGTAGCTGCATTTCAGTGTCGATGGAAACACATCACGATGGAAACACAACTAACATTCAGCAAAGCAGTAGGTCGTGGCAGTCTGTAAGACATAGTAAAGACAACCTGATAGTCACATTTTTCTACCTACTACAGATTCAGATATATGTAGAATTACAAATTGCATTTTGCAAAGTCACTTTATATAAGGTAAACATAGTTATCAGTCACTGGAACAGGCTCCCCGGGGAAAGTGGTCACGGCACCAAGCCTGTTCAAGGAGCATCTGCACAATGCCCTTAGTCATATGGTTTCATTTTAGGTGGTCCTGTGAGGAGCAGGGAGTTGGACTTGATGATCTTACAGATCCCTTCCAGCTTGAGCTATTCTGTGAAATAGTTTTTAACAAAAAAAAATTTACTCGAGGACTGCAATAGGAAAATATATCCAGGTCAATTTTGCATTTAATACTGAGTATAAAATAAGTTGTGAAAAGAGTAGGTTTGGGCATCAAAGAATATTTGCTTGAATGGAAACTGGAGACCCACGAGGGCCTGACACGCAGGTTTGGTTTTGCTGTTAAGATGAAGACTGCATGTCAAATTGGCCTTTGTGATAACAGAGAAATTGCGGACAGTTGTGGGGTTTTTTATCAGCTACAGAGTCATTAGTTTTCTTGACCTGAGGGAATAGATTCATAGATATTACTTTGTGTAAATATGCATTAATCTTTAATAATAATGCAGACTGGCCTCCCTGAGCTTGGAAAGAATCCTGAGTTTGCTTGGATTTATTACAGAGAATCAGCAGCCATTATGATGAAACTGCAAATGTCCTTGTGGGGCGTTCAGTCCTCTGGAGCTAGTTTTCCACAAAGTAGCATAGGAGAAATAGTTCACCTTATTGCAGTAACTAGAATGGAAGCTACTCTGAAGAAGAAAAGGGGAAAAAATGAGATGGGGGGCAGAAAATCTGGCTTGGTTGCCTGGCTGAGGAATCCATGTGTGTTTTCATGCTCAATTAACTGTGCTTATACACTTGACTTTGGATCGAGACTGTTTTTATTTAATAAGTAGAGTACAATTTGGGCAGCATCTGAGATAAAAGAAATACTAATGATTTTAGATCCAGATATAGAGCTAATTTTCTTACAGGGAAAGGCATTCTTCTTAAATATTTGAAAAGATGAAAAGAAAAAAGTCCCCCAAATTTATTCAATATGGTTGTTTTTAAATAATGCACATGGAGTCTAATGTAAAGTATTGCTAAAAGCTGCACAGAAACCTATTTAGGATGGCTAGAAACATCCACCTGAACATTCTGGATATTGGATGATATGATGCAAGTTTTCTTCCCTGCTATTTTAAAACTATGAATACTTCCCCCCCGCAACTGACCACTTGGAAGTGGCTCAGATGGAAGGTGGGAAGAACAGGACTGTAGCAAGTGGATGCTAACAGGTTCTGAAATATGATTGTTACCAGCTATTTGAGATTCAGTGGCTGTAATATGATAATGAACTATTAAATTATGCAGATAGAAATCACTGAAAGAGGAATGACATCAAATAGAATTACATGACAAATACAACAAAATCTCATTCCTCATTCTCCTGATCTTTTCTGATGGGAAATATTAAATAAGAAATTTGAATTCTGTGTTTATAAATGGAAATTCTGTGAAGAAGCTAGCATAAATCCAAACGACTTAATTTTATTTGTCAAGTAAGACTAGAAGATAAACATGTTAAAAGGTAGACCTTGGAAATCCAGTTAAGCATTAGGAAGACATGATCGTCCATCAGTCAGTCACAAGTGAAACAAAGTTTTGGGTTATACCATAGTTTCCAGCACTATTTTCTTCTGTCAGTATGTCTTATTACCAATTGGGAAGATATATTGTATCTTATTTTAAGCCTTGTACTCTGAATATACTTTATGTAAAACTGTTCATTTGACTGGTATTCATGAAAGACTAACTCCTTTTCCTTAAATGGTGAAACAGTGTAGGAATTACTGCTCCAATATCCCCTTACGTTTTATATTCTGCATTAAGGACTGTTCCTCTCAAAGGTGTGGCTTAGAAATTAATACTTAGTGAAATTAAAAATTAGCAAGGGCTGAGTCGGTCCCCAGTAGGAGGATCTGAGTAGTCATTGCTGGAAACTCGTGAAGGAACAACACTGTGTCACGGAGAGTATACTTCTAGTCCAAGAGAAAACAGATTTATACTGCCTTTTTCCCCTGCATAATTTACTACTTTCCACGCATTAGCTCTGCTTTGCTGGTTAGTATATTGGAGGGAATGTAATGAAAGTGGTTTCTCTTCTTGCTCTTACCTGTCCTCTGCTTCTACCATTCCCTGCACTGGCAGCAATATATTGAGAGAGATGTATTAAGAGAGGTCCAAGTACTTAAAATTAAGCTGAGATTAATATTATTAATAGGAAATGCAAGTTCAAAAGTAGTTGCCATCGTGTTTCTTATCGCGTTTCTTAAGGGTTGGAGGCTGAGAGCATTAATGTATGAGTGCTACCAGAAGAAAATACTGTTAATAAGAAGCTCCTTAGAGTTGAGTGTATTTAAACTGGATTATCACCCACTTGCCCCCCACCCTGCCCAACATGGAGAAAAGGGCTCTTTTTACGAGACAGATTTTAGCTTTGGTCAAAGTATATCTTTGCTCCAGTTGCAACACTTGGACTTGTTCTAAAGGTGCAAGTGTTTTTTAGACCGGGAGTTTTCAAAGTAAGATTATGTCAGTGTTTCTCTTGTAGTAAAAATAGTTTTGTTTACTGAAGAAATGTTCTGGCTGGTGGTATGACTGTGTAACATGTCACTTCAGGTATACAATTTCTACATTTACTTATCTAATTTAAAACATAACATGAAGTATTTCATGTAAATCTCTGAACCAGGTTCACAGAAGAGAAAACAGTGTAAAAATTTAAAGGAAGACAGTGGCCATATAAACGCGCTTTGGTTTTTGTGGGCCATGGTTGTATTCTTTTGACCTGGAATCTTCTTCTTTGGAGACTGGAGAATGTAAACCCCCTGGAGTTTTTTTTAAATTATCCCTATCACTTAAATCTTGTTTAAAAACCAATAAAAATAAGCATACATTTCTATATTATGCAGGTCATGAGAATAAAATTTAAGTATCTTTTCAGTAAAAGTTCAGAAAAGTTTCTAATGGTCTAGCATTATAAGAAAAAATCCTAACATTTTTATTAGCCTTTTTGAGATGAAGATTTTTCCCTTTCATGAATAAAGAAAACTAGTTTAAAAAACTACTATAGTAGTAGTTTATATATAAAACCAGATATTAGTAAAGTGCAGCATGTAGGGAAAATATATATACTGGGCAGTATGTTGAGAATAAGTGCCAATATTTCTGTTTAAAATAGATTTTATTAAAGTCAGTGGAAAATACTGTTCTTCAGAAGTTCTCTCAATATGGGTCTGATATCTACTCGACGTTGTCTCTCAAAGAAATGAGAGATGTGAAACAGTTAACTATTTGAAATACTGCCATTTAAACTAAAATATTGTGCTCTGGTATTACAAAATTATTAGATGTGCGGGCATGTTTGACCCCAGCAGAAGTACGGGACCCGTGAAGTCTTAAGGTATTTTCATGTGCTGTCCATGCAGAGGGCCAGGGAGCGAGCAAATGGAAGAGACCTTGTGCTGTGGAAGCCTGCGCTCCTGCGAGCAGCTGGTACTATTTGGCCTTCCAGCTCCGGTAATGTCACTTCCAGGGAAACAGATTTGCAGGCAGTTATTAGACCATGTTAACTGCACAGATGGTTTGCATACCTCTGAGCAAGGCACAGCAAACAGGGGGAATGGGAAAAGAGAGGGGCAAAGCAGGCTGTGTAATTAAGCAAAGCAGCACACATTTCATTAGGGCTAAAAGGTATAATTTAAAGAAAAGATTTTGCCTGAACAAAATTATTTGAACGCCGTATATTCTAACTTGAAAATTAGCATTTTTGCTTCTTTATACATTGTATGATAAGGTCAGTTGGGAATGGATACCCTCTTGGTAACAATTTAATATTTGTTGTTCACAGAACCAGATTTTCATCAGGCTGTGAGACAATGAGTATCTGAGTATCTGAGTCCGTGTGACTCCTTGCAGGGAAGGTAGCTCTACTGAAATATTAAATATTCCTCACAATCCGAATTCCAAAGAGGTTTGAAAATCTAGTTAATCTCCTTACGCACAAAACAAATCCGCTGTTACTAGTTAAGGAAATGGAACTGTAGTAAACATCTGCTCCTTGTAACACAGCCAGGGTTAGAGGCAGGTGGCGTGGGAACAGCAAAAGCGACATCTTCAGTATTAACTTCTTATGGGACAGGGACAGCGAGTAATTGAAGATTGTTGGTGATGGAAACTATCTGCTGATGCAGAGGAATTTGTGAAAAATGGCTGCTCTTAATGTCTTTGCTAATGAGAGGAAAGAGGATTTTTATGGTTTTTATAGGCATTTCAGAGATGGCTGGTACTGAGCAGCTCAGAAGTGTAGCTTTATTTTAATACTGCTCCAAGGCAGGGGAAGCAATGCTATCCCCGTTTTACAATGGGAAAATGAGATCCATGGGGAGAACATTCTCTCTTTTCTGTAAGTGCTCAGTTGTACAAAGATAATTAAGGAATTATTTTAGGGAGAAAATTAAATCCTCTTTTTCCTTCACCACTGTTGAAGGGTACTTTGAGCAGCAACGGGAGAAAATTACCCTTAGTATGTTTCTAGTGCAACCATCATCCTCCACAGGAGGCCAAAGGATGTGCTTGCGGTTGTGGACAGTTTGGCTCTTCAATTTCAGCATTTTCTCCTTTTTCTTCTGGTCTGAGACAACAGGTATCTTGGGAATACCTCTTTGCATTGAAGGCTAGGCACTTACTTTTAGGTGGAGATGTTTTGGTATGTAAGGAGCTTACCCAGTGTTAGGCAGCTTTGCATCCTCCATGGGCCCATAGGTTGTAACTCTTTGCAGCAGTTTGAAAGCAGGCCAAAGTCAGCAAGATGTCAGGAGGAGCAGACGAAAAATACTGAGAATGCGTCATCAACACAAATAGGAAGTTCGCCTTGTGAAAATCATGTAAAATTAGACTGGAGAGTATATAAGAAAATAACAGTGCAAAGCTTCCACTGACTGTAGATGAAGCTGACGACCTAAATAAGTGGAAATCTGGTATCTGCGGTTCCAATCTGAGAGCACTGGGGAACTGTAGAATCTGGTGGTAGATGAAGCCAAAGAAGTGGTGGTGGAAAAACAGACATCTGTTCCGCCACAACTTGCTAGGTCTTTGGCAGAAAAGGTCTTTGGCAGAAAAGATAACACTTAAGAAAGAGTTATCAGAGTAAATATGTGTCAGGGAGGGACAGAACCTTCAACAACATTTACTGGAGAAGAAACCATACAAGATTGTGCTCAGTTTTCTGATTCTGATTAACCTACTCTCGTGTAAATTATGAGATGAGAAAGGCCTCATCAGTATTTCCTTGCTTGCAATTTTAAATTCCTGCAGTGGCTTAGGTACAGCTGCAGAGATGCTAATAATAGTCAGAAGCACTCCTTCGCTGAACCTTTTAGCAGGCCACTGTTCTGAAACTAGGATGGACGACAGTGTAGGAGTTTTCTTGATATGGGTTTGTACTTCTTTGCAGCAGTGTTTGGGTAATCATTGGCAAGCTTACGGGCCCTGGGTAGCATAACAAAAGCTTGCTGTCTGGGAGTATTAAGCTCCGGGAAAAGAAACTTTTTTTTTTTCTGGTAAATTACCTTAAAATACAAAAGCGACTCTGGAGTTAAATCTCTGACTCCCTTGTACGCCTGCCGACCTCTTTCAGACAATGACCGTTGGCTAAATGTTAGCATGGGGCACAGAAGCAACCTTGACATAACTTTTGATCTCAAGATCACACTGAGAAAGGCTGAGTCAACAATATGGAGAGGTGGATTCCACGTGCGTGTTTTAAAGTCAGATGGAAACAGAAGTAGATTCATTGCAATGTTCTTAGCCAAATTGTAGCTCTGCTCATGGCGAAAACCATGCGTCCTCAGCAGGCATCCCGAATCACTCTTCCCCTGTAACAAAATGAATCACGGTGTGGGGCTTCTTTAGGAAACTTTTCCGGCTAGGGTTTGAAGATGATGATTAGGACTAACACAATGAGCTTTAGTTCTCCTGCAGGGGAAATTACCTCCCACTTTCTAATCGACTTCAATTTCTCTCATAGTTATTCCTTTTTCAGAGATTGCACTTAAAAAACAACTCAAGTAAAAAAGAACATTGTATTAAAATATCCTGGCTTTTCCAGGTAAAACGTTTAATTCTCTGGCATTGCCAGAAGCTAGGATTTGTGTACAAAATTCCTGGAGCCTTTACTGATTTTTGTCAATCCTTGCCAACTGTGATTAAGCCTCCAAGTATTAAAGGGCAGCTTTTCTCCAGGAATGAAGATTAATTGGATACAAACTGTTAAGAATCTTCATTTGCTGTTAGAAAAAAATTACTTCCACTGTGATTGTAGAAAATCTTTGGTTTCATTGATGAATAGCTATTCCAAAGTAACATCAGCTCCTCTCAAGTCTTCTCTTCAGACCTGGCTGCTTCTGGAATTTCTTCCTTCACTACTACTCTGCAGCTAATATTCTAGCGCTTTTTTGTAAAATGATTTGCCCATTCTTTTCTTTTTCAAGAAGAATTTAATTAGCCCATCCCACCCTAGTGGCTCATCAGTAATTAACTTGCAAGCCCTGCAGATTTCAAACACCTGCTGGGCAGGTGGAGCAAATGAAAAAACACTGTTTCATTTTGGACATAACCTCAGGATTAATGAAAGCTGTTACTGTGCATAACAATTCCTAAAAGCAATATGTAAATTCAAATTTGAATGTCTCACAGGTCTCTAGTGTTTTATCTTCTTCTACTATCTAACCTAATAGTCTCTGCTAAAAGTAATGATAACAAATAATATAATAATAAAGTCTCTGGTCCTCTATTATTAAAGGTATTCCACAAATTTGGTGAAAGTCAGTTTTTGTTACCCAATTTTTTTAGTCATTTTGCTGATGTGTGCTAACACTGATGGATAATTCTGTTTCTATTCAGAACAGCTAGGATTAGTAACCACCTGTCTGGGGTTATGGGCATAGGAGATACCTGCTAAATGCACTCCTTTATTTAGTGCACAGAGGGTAGGATCCACGTCCAATTCTGCTCTCTTTCACAGTGGAACAGAAGAACCTATAGAAACTACTTACGTGCAATTACCTGAAATGTAAACGTGCTATCCTTTGGCAGATTTTTAAATTTAGGCAAATTCTACTCCCGTCCATTTTAATGTAGCTGAGATGATAATTTATCCTATAATAGACTATTTAAAATGTTCTTCTACATCTTTATCGGTACAAATCAGGAGCAGGACTCGTGCTCTTGTTCATGGCTCCCAGTACAGCCTCAATGTACGTTCAGATTTCCTTACACAGGAGAGAGAAGTAAACTTGGATGGTTTGTATCATGTAGAGATGCTCTTACTGCGTAATACTGGGTAAAGAGGAAGGACTGTTTCTGAATTGTTTAGAGAGGAAGGTCAGGCCTGTGGGGCTGTTTTGAAGAGAATGAGTGGACATGTAAATCCAGGAGAGTGTGCGGAGCCGTGAATCGGAAGTGAAAGAAGGTGCTTCCTTGCAGCAGATAGTGTGCGAGTCGTTGTAGTCAATAGAAAGCTCTCGGCCCCTTACATTTTCTCTTGCCTGCCTGAGTGGCTTCATAATGGGCATGCTGACATCTGAGTGTCACTTGTGTCCCACCTGAAACGTGTGAGTGTGGTAAGATCCCTAAGTGCCTAGTAGTTAAGCTATTTCACAGTCACTATTAGTAATGCCTTTCCAGGCTGTTTTGTGTTGTATGATTTTTGGGTTTTTTTTCCTGGAAAACACGAGAGAACATGAAATGTAATGATGCTTATTAAAGCACTTAAAAGATTTTTCTGGAGAAGCAACGTAAGAGTAAAAAAGCGGTCTTCTCCTCTTTAAAGCATACTGCAAACATGATTAATTTAAATTGCAAAACAATAAAACCCATGCATTACTTTGATAACATGTCCAGCTGTGATTTTTGTCAGTGTTTCTACAGTAAGTAGTAGGTTTTGACCATATTGGTGATAAGCATAACTTGAAGAACAGGCTTTCTGAAGCAGTTCTGGGGCTAGCTTGGTGAGTAACGGTATTTCTGACTAACCCAGTAAGATATTGAAGGTTTTGGAGGCGCTGTGCAGTGGGCACGGTACTTCTTTGCCCTGGTTAAATTGGGGTGCGGTACTGGTGAGCACCATTAAAAGGATTGTAACAATTCCTTTCAGAGTCTTGATTTTAATCTTGGACAAAATGAACAACTGATTAACTGTTGCATTTCCCTCCAGGAGGTATGATACACAGGGTTGTTAGAAGGAAATAGAAAACTAGAAAATTCTTGTACTTATACTTCAAAATATATGTCCTCTAAGGGTTGGGTTTTTTCCCTTGTCCTTTTTGCTTTGTGGGATTACCAGAAGCTGATCTATAGGTGTGGGAGGAGGACAGAAAGAAAAGAGACATGGCTGAATTTTGGCAAGTTATAACTTTGTGTTACATTGCAAGAAAGGTGATAAATTAAAAATTACAGGAGATGTTTCTACTTAAGTTCTTCTGTGTTGATTTAGCACAGTTAAAAGGGTTCATTTGTGAACTTATGTCCTTTTCAATAATGCTTCTCACACTGTAGTTGTAATAGATCTACAGGGAAATCTGTAGTTCTACAGTGAAAAATTACTAGCTGAAGTGCCCATTGTGTCTTGTATAATAAATTGAATTTTCCTTGATTTTTCTTTAGTTTCCTTTTTTTCTGGGCAGCAATTTCAATTTTTCTTGGATTCCTCATCTTTTTCTCTTGCTTTTTATTTTGTTTTAAAACAGAATTTCTGTTTTCAACAGAAGTTTGATTCGTTCTCTGATCTAGCTGTATTTTTTTTTCTTAAAATTCTGATAGGACTGTGATGCCTTTAAAAAAACAAAAGCAACCAAAAATAACCAACCACTTCTGTATGTACCATCTCTGTATGTTTTTAATTTCTAGTGTAAATGATGGCAGAATTTGTCATTTTGTAGCAATCAGCACCTGTTCAAGAAGCTCCTTGTGTGTTCCAAGCCTTTGGATCTCTCACCAGTAACGATCATGCCACTGCACCTTTTTTTCCCCACGTAATGATCATTCATGGCTTTGTAACTCCCTGTCCATAAAACTGCACGGTATTTCTTCTGAGAAATCAACCTGGTGTGTTGTTCAGAGAAGTATAAAACAGGTACAATTTTATCTCTTTGAACTGCTTAACAAATATTAAATGATTGTGCCTTGCTGTTCTGCTGGTTTTATTAATTTTATTGCTGTGTTTTCCAAAGAGACACGTGATTGTGGATACAAAGATAGGGCTTTTAAAAACTGTGTCTGTATTCCTTTAATCTGAAGATCATACGCTTTAATGTGGAATGACACTTCGTGTCCAGTTCTTGCCTCACCGGAGTCCATGGGCAGTCATACGCCCTGGTGAGAACTGAGCGCATCATCTTCCTCTTGTCGTGAGGAATAACAGTGCTTATGGAGTTTTCCACTATCATTCTTTCTTCATTACAGTCCAGTCTTCAGAGGAATCTCATGACTTTCCCAGTGGATAGCACTGCGGAGATAGCCTCTTCATTCTTTTAATGTATTCATCACATTTTGGAAATATTTGTGTGAACTAAGAAAAATGTACAATCTTCCTAATGGAGCAGAAGCCCACAGAGCTGATGGTGGTCAGACACTTCCATTCTTCGCACAACTGAAGCAAGGGAAGAGGAGAATTAATCCAGTTTCAAATAAAACATACTTGTAAAAGTTATTCTGGATTTTAAAGTTGCAAAGGAAAGCAGAATATTTTAATTATTAAAGCCATTTTACCTGCAGTTCTTAAAATAGCACAGAAGAGGATAAAACCTCAGGTAGTAGATATTTCTCACAGTGCCATGCTGTAGGATAAACAGTTCGTACAGCTGAGAACAGTAAACAAACCATAGTATTTGCTGGGTATAATCTAGAAAATCCTCTTTGCCTTCTGTTTATGCAGACTGCTTGTTGTCTGCATGACTTACTGGCTTTTTTTAGCATGTTTTTGATTTACTATCGTTTTTCCAAAACTAAGTTAAAGTATAGTCTTACAGTGTTTACCAAATACCTGTTAAACCTGAAGACTCAATTTGTTTGCATTTTCTTTACTTTTTCTTACTATTTCAAGAAGAATTCATGATATCTTGACAATCTCAGTTTATTATGGCTATTAACATTAGCACAAATACTTGGTATCAAAGATGGAGGAGTATTTTTAATTTGTAATGCATGTTTTCCTGCAGAAAAGCTATATTATGCTTAGTTGTTGTTTTCTTTTGCAGTGTAGTTTGCAAATCTTAAATGTAGTTACTCACTGCTTCTACATTTGTGTACGTCTCTTGGTTCAAGAACGATAAGAGCAATGGCACATGGGGATGGAAGATGCTTTTACAGAAGCGTGCGTGGGCTTTTCTTCAAAACTGCCCTGTTATTCTTCAGATTTCATCAGGATGCATTTGAATCTGAATCTCATCTCTTATCTGTTGGGGTAGCTTAGGAAAGATCTTGAAATTTCGTGTGACCTAGCTCCAAGCATGTACAATTATATCTGCTGCAGGTATTTGAAAACTACTTTTGAAATAGGAGCCCTGTTGAGCACAGGCGCGCTTATCAAAATCGCTGTTTACTGAGGTGCCAGCAATACACTCTGGTGGAAGTGGTGAAACAGCCTACAGCGTTTATCATAATGTTGAAAGCATTTATGAAAAGGGAAAAGACTTTCTTGAGTCAGAGAGCTGCTGCTCTCCAGAATTTTGGTATTTGTGCAGAAGGGGCCAAAATTAAATTGCTTTGAGGACTGAATGGAAGTTGGTGAAGGAGAACTAATCTGAGGAAGCTCAGTACAGCCCAAGAAGCAGAGAAAATCTCATTTTATGTGATTACTGAAAGAGGAAGCCTATTTTTGTTGCTTTGAGTTGGGTGAGTGTAGAAGAGAGCTAGTTTCTGTTTCCTTATGTGGGCTTTACTTTTGGTGTGACTACTCAGTTTTATGTAAAAGTAAAAGCTGTACATATGACTCTAATTAGCATCACAACCTGACAGCTCTTGGCAAAGTAAAGTTTTCAAAATACTTAAGTGCTTTTGTGTTTACTTCAGGTGACATAGATTTGGGTTTATGATATAAAACACTCTGAGCTTTTAAATCCTCTCAGCTGCATAGATGCAAACTCCACTAATCCCAAAGAAAAATGTGGACTGCTATTCATTAAATGCAGATGAGAATCCTTTTTTAGTAAGCACATAAGCAGATGCCTAAATTTAGGAACATGTGCAGTTACAATCTGTGGAATATTCCAAATCTTTTTATCTCCTTTCCTGCACTGGAAACTCACTGTGTTGTGTCTTTGAGAGGTCTCTGAGCCCAACCTGGTTTATTCTGTTGCCTTTGCAGAGTTCTTGTTCTATGTGGATTTTATTGGCTGTGCATCTGTACCCTTCATTTGCAAACCTTTCCATGCTTGCTGAGGAGTGCTGCTGCCTAATGTATGCAAGTGTTTATTCAACTGTGGTGACAGGAGGGTGTAACGAACAAATATTTTCATTTTTTTAGTAGCTAGGCTGGGAGGAATTGTTGGGTGCTGCTGGGGAGACAGGAGGGGGCTGGAAGTCGGCCTGGAATGGCCACTTCTATCTCTGCCTTGCCGTCCACTCAGTCCTGTCAGTCCAGCTGGAGGTCCGTGGGCTTGCCACTGCTTCTCCTCCTTTCTCGCAGAGGACCACCTCTCTGTACCCTTTTGGCTTGCTGGGAAGAGGAGTGGAGAGGAAAGCTCCAGGACAGGGTTGGGTCAGGAAGCTAGAGGAAAGTCTTGGGTAGGAGCAATAATTGCAGTAACCTGTCACCACGCAATGGGCCATTGGTGGAGAAAGTCATCCCCTTCCTTTTGGATAGGTAAAGTAGGTGGTCTACCACCCCGGGCATCTCTCCACTCTGTTTATGATTTAAGCTGTCCTTAAGCCATGGTAATTAAACAAAAAACAAACAAGCAAACAAACCCCACCAAAAGTTATTCATTTATCATCTAAATTTAATGTTAGTTCTAAATACAAAATAAGATGGATTTTGAATCAGCTTTTACATTTGTTGACTGTTTTACCAGTAATAATAAAATTGCCTATTGTAAAATGCAGTTCTTTTGTTTGGTGGAACAGAAGTTCCACAATGTGCAAGAATGGAACTAGGCAAGTTGGGAAAACTTTTAATGCCAGTTGCAGGAGGACTTTCGGCATCTAGGGTTGTTGTTGTGACCAACACGTCAGCTCCTTAACAAAGAATAAAAGAAGATGGTACGGATTTTAATGGGCATGGGAATGAAAGAAAGTTCCAAATAATATAGCACGCCTCAGCATTGATAATTTCATCTAGAAAAAATAGTTGCGTATATTAAATATGAAGTGTCTGTAGAATCTGAGTGTCATCTTTGAAATGAGATTTTTAGAGGGCTCCATGTCCACTGCTTGCTCATCCTACGGTGGTCAGTGATGACATTTCCACTGTCTTCTGCGACAGCAGTGATTGCAGAGAAGTAAAGATATGAACTCCTGCCTCAGTACCTTATGAGAGATCCTCCTCCATCCAGTGCCAAAAATGGTGTGCATTCTTTGCGAAAATCTTTGTAGCTTTAATCCAGTAACCATTAGTTACTGGTTTTACCAAGAATGATTGATTAATCCTATCTGACTCCAGTTTAAATTGAGCCAAGTCTGAATTAAAAAATAAAAAACCCAAAGAAAACCACAGAAGTTCCACGATATTTCAATTGTTGTTTTACATCCATTTACAAATAAAAAATGCTTGTAAATGCAGTAGTGCAATTGCATAATACTAGGCCTTCCAGAACTCTTCTCTGGTGTTTCCACTTATTTATTCCATGGTAATAATGAAGTGAGAAGATTAATTTCTAGAAATTCAGCTCTGTTACTGCACATCAAATGGAAGGAGTCTCTATTTTTGGCACCTCTCTGCTTCCCTGATGCAAACGGGTCTCTCACCTGTGAATTTCTATTGTCTTCCACTCTTGCCTGGAAAAAGTAGGCAGTGTAACCAATTTACCTAATGACAGCCTGTTAGGCAAGTGTGAGGATATATGCTTGGGATTTGTTTGGTCGAATCCTCCTGAAGGCGCAAAAGTCGACTTCTTCTCTGTGAAGTTAGTGAATGTTTTGGCTGTTCTGTAAAATTAAATTTTAATTTATATTTTCTTTTTGTCTGTATAGTGCTCACTATACTGAAATTTGATGGGAATTTTGCAAAATATGATCACAAATAACTAAAAAGTAGCCATTATGTGTGATAGCATGCTGTCTTTTTGGTCAAAGCCAACAAACATGTTAGGCAAATGCTGTGACTCTCACAAAACAACAGACACAGAGATGATGAGTTTAAACTAGTTGACCACTTGACTTGACAATCTGATCTAATCAGCATCGCAGGGGAGTTTATTCCTGCTAACCAGAACCGTGACTTGGAACAAGATTATCATGCTGCTTATCTGAAAAATTAGATTGGTAGTTGTGCCTATCTTATTCCTCTGTTTCAATTATGGGTCCCACGACGAGTTCATGACAGTTGCACTGCAGTTTCTGATGTTGACATCTTTGTATCACAAACTGAAATAAGGTCACCAAACTTTTTTTCAGGGAATTTTTGGCAGATTATTATTGTATCATTAGATATCATTATTCCAAAAATTGTTGGATGTTTGCCTACAGGTTGAGTTGAACTTAGTGCTTTAAGTACAGATTTTTTTGAAATGAGAAAAATAATTTTGCAGTTTAAAATGTATTTCTTGTTATGAAACAACAGTAGTCCTTTAAGTGATAGTCAATAAACAATTCTTCTGACCACTCTTTATCTTGAAGGCCTCTAGTTAAGCAATTATGTGTTACTTTAAATGAACCTTTAAAAAATACTTTTAAAAATACAGTTTCCAAGTATGCAGAGAGGTATTACTTTGGACAATCTTAAAAATGTGTTTTAGAAAGGCTATAGATTTGGAACTTGATACTCCTTAATCTTCAATATCCTTACAGTGTATTTTTTGAAAACCAGCCTTTTACCCATTTGAAAAGGCAAAATTGGTTTCTGTCAAAATATTGGTGTCAAGGGATACAGAAAGTGCAAGGGATACTCCACAGTGCAGTATTGGTACTTTTCAGAGAGCTCTCTGTCTTAGTCTGGTAAATATTATCAGAGGAAATTGATTGTACTTGGAGACATGTATTTCCTTTGATAATCTTTTTCCAGTAAGTTAAAAGCTTTTACTTTAGTTTCAGGTTGCCCAGGCCTGTAGTAACTTTATATTAACTTTGCCAGAGTGATGCAGGGACCTGTCTAGCCTGATTCATATCCATGGTACAGTTATGGCGAGAGAGGAATTTAATAGGCTAGCAGGGAGAAGATACCTGGTAGAAACAAGCATGGCCAGGATTTATAGTGTATTCAGATCAGAATGGCCTAGTTCTAGCGTGTACAGGGGAAATACAGAGCCCTGACCAAGACCTTGTTCCTATAAAGTGTTGTTTATAGTTTAGTGTTTGCTTGATGACATCGTTCTATTTTTCTCCTATATGCTTTCTTACCATTAGGAAATAACAACTGTAATAGAATTTGCTGGCTAATTAGCAGTTTATAAGTTTGCTACTCGCAGTTCTGAGAGCTCTTTAACAAGTTCTTAAGTCTTAAAAACTTCAGATTTCTCTTAGAAGACAAATTTTCCTGTTTCTTACACTGCCCTCTAGCGCTGAGCACATTTTGAGAGTCATCTTCAAACATCTTTATTCAGTGTAAAGTAACTTTTGTGCAATGACTTTTTAGGAACTGTTAGAGTGTCAAAGTCTACCAAGGCAGGAGACAGTTAACTTCTCTACATGAACATGTGTCCTTTTTGGGTGAACATACTCACATGGATATTATGGAGGCAGAGTTTTGTAGAAATGGGACAAACATCCGTTTGTCAAAACCCGAAAGCTGCCTATGTTTGCTGGCTGACATCTCCGCCAGTCAACAATCAAAGGGAAGTTCGAGACGCGTAGCCCAGGTCAGTAGAAGGACTTACAGTATTCTGTACCAGTCACCTGCAGCCTTCTGGGACCAGTGGCTTCCCCTGTGTCTCCTCCTGGGGAAAAGCCTCTGGATCTCTTACATTTGCAAGTGCCTTGATGCTGAGCAAAGTGAAGCCGAGTCTTAGGTGACTCTTGAGCAGAAGTGAGCTGCCATCTGGCATTTTCAGGAGCTGGATTGTCACTGCAACAATTCACATTCTGTTGCTGCTCTACCTGTATAAACAACAAACCAAACTTGCCGTACCCAGGCTGTCCATTTGCTGTGTAAGAACTTGAATTGCTGTAAGTACACATTAGTATACCCTTTTCAGTCTTTTGCAATATATTAACTCGGTCCATTATTTCAGATCTGAGAAGACTTGATAATGCGAACTTCATAATTTGAATTCAAAGATCTCATGGATCTTTCTATCACCAGGCATCTAAAATACCCTGATGATTCTGATACGTGCCTGAAAGGAAATGAGAAATCAGTACGCGTGTTGAGAATATGTGGCACAATTAACTTAATCCCTTTATGAGTGTGCATTTGATAAATAAATAGCTCCTCACAGTCTTGTCTAGTGAGCAGTTAATGGGAAACCTGCTGGGGACCCGGCTGGATCTGTCCCAGGCTTCTGCAGGGTTCCAGGATGGCCTGTTTGACCAAGACTGAAAGACAAAAAAGCACAGAGCACTTTGGTGTGGGCGTGAATCTGGGTAAAGATTCCAAACACCTTTCTCTGGCTCTTAGTTGATACCTGTTTGTGTCATTCATATAGGGAAAACACAGTCTGATGTTTATGTTTCTAGAACTTGTAAGTGACTTCAGGGAGAGAAAGAGCTTCCCTGAAGCAGGAGAACCAGACTGAATTTCCACCTTAATACACATAATAAGCATGGGATTATTTCTCAGAAAAAAATTAAATTTCTTCCCGAGATTTTGATTTTTTAGAAACAAATGAAAATAAATTTTAACAGCACACTAGCAGCTTACAATTATGTATTTGTATTGACTGCACTAAAATGCAATAGTGGTAACAGATCAGCTAATAATAATAAATTGTGTTTCAAGTTCTCAAGAATGTAAAAAATTTTTAAGAGTTTTTGGCATTTCCTTCTCTAAGTGCTGTCATACAGTTTAATCTTTAAAGTTTTGTACTGACTGTATACTATTTGCAGTATTATCATCATTTCCTGACAGTTAGCTTTTCAAGAAAGAATCACCTTTTTTTTTTTTTTAAACTTCTTTTTTTCCTGTTTCCTGTCTGTCTGATCTGTCCAGTGTTGACAGTAACTACAGAGGGTGCTGGACTATGCAAAGACTGGGTACTGAGTTGAATCCTCTCAGGGTGGTTGTGTGGTTTGTATGTAGTTTGGATCACATTTATTTTTTTTTAAGATTAGGGCTTCAGTGCTCTTCATACTCTGTTCAGACAGACTGACAGGCTCTGTCAGTCTCTTTGAGGAACCCTGACAACTTCAGTATGACTCAATGAGCTGTAAGTAAGCAGGGGTAGCAGAATTTAACCCACTTAGTTCATTTTTTCTCAGTTGCACTTCCATTAAAGTCAGTTATTTGGGAACAAAACTAGACTCTGACAAGGGGAATTAACTTAACTTGAATATTCAAAACAGTAAAATTCACTTTTCAGCACAAAACAATGTTGACGTCTTGTCAGCAGTATTGTGATATTTTTTGGGGGTGAGAGAATACCTAAAATAACCTTTCTGAGGGAAGCTCTGTCACTGTTATCTGTAACTTCGGATTTTTGTCTTCTGAGTGTACTTTTCTCCACGTCTGATGCAGTGTTGCATCTTGGTGAGCTGCTTCTGCCGTTGCTTGTCTATGTGTAGTCAGGCTGTACAAACAGGAGGTAGTGTTTTCATTTCAGAGGCTCATTCATCTGGTGGAGGATTTATAGCAAGGTCCTGCATAAAACCAGCCTTCCAAGACAGGATTTGTCAGACTGTAATTATTAAGGAAGCTGGTAACATGTTTGCATAAATGATAACAGGCTTTGAAGGCAGGATTTTCCTCTGTGTATCTTCCTGTGTGACAAAATTTAGGTAAAGTTTTCACATTTCTGAAAACTGTATCGGGGCTCAGCTCTATGACCCAATGCAAGTCTGGGATTTTTACCTGTCACATAGAATAGCCTCTGGCAAGAGGGTAGAGATTGGCTAACAGATGAAGGACACACGTAGAGGAAAAGGGTGAAAGCATCCTTTCTTCCACAGAAAGCTGAAATGCTACTACCTGCAAGAAGTTGAACGTAGGTTTTGTGAGTGCTGGGAGCCAGAGTCTGAGGCTGTTAGGCCTATGAAAAAGTTGGTACATAAAATCTTAAAATCCTGAAACAATTTCCAAAGTACCAGCAGAGACAATCTAATATGTAAAGTTGCTGTGAGCTTTTTTGTGATTGTCTCAATAATCTGAAGGCTGCTGAGGTTGTGTGAGAAAGTCAGTTTCTTCAGACTATGGTACTCTCTCATACAAGCATTTACTAGTTTATTCTGACTTCCCAAAAATCTGGCTGCTGAACATCAGAGAGCTGAGGTTTATTTTGTCTTTAATGATAGTCTACTTAGATTCGCATCGCGAGTCCACCTTGTAAGGTGAGACGTAGTTACTGCCTTAACTCTACTGCTCCTTCCTTTTTAGGCTGATAAATCAAAGTGTCAAGCACTGGAGAACTCAGAAGAGCACATTATCAAAGCCTTTCTGCCGACATCCTGACGTCATTTCTAATTAATTTTTCTTTTGTGAGCAACCTGATACACCTGAGCATGTGTAGTTTTGTTCAATTATTGATGCCTTCTGCCTGTCTTTAGCTGACATAGAGGTATTTTTGCAGATAGGGTATTTTTGCTGACTTACTGCCTGTCCCTTCTAGTTACTAGCACTTACTGAAATCAGCATATAAGTTTACACTGCAGATTTCGTAAAGCACTTCTAAGACCACAGAAGGCATTTTCACAATGGTAAAGCTTTGATATGAAACACTGCCACTTTTGTGAGTAGGCCTGCAGCCAAATGAGGGGTAGAACCAAAACAAATCTTAAGTAATGGTAACAACAAACAACATGTCTGAATCTGTCCCTACAATTGTTTTTGCAACCCTTTTCTGGCTTGATCCTTTCTCCTAATTGTAAACCTCTTTGTGGTAACCTTTCTTAGGAAGAAAAGTTGAAATCTGAATGAAGCTGGAAAAAATGAGTATTTCTTAATGAGCTTGAAAGGTTTTCATGGAGATAGAGCTAATGATGTCAGCATGCTTTTCTGTTGAAGCTGGCTATTGTGTTAGTCCCTTCTTTCTCAGCAGTGTTGTTCTGAAGAGAGTTTCTTTTTGAGTTATTCAATATGCATATAAGTGAGGGGCTTTTTTTGCAAAAATTACTAATTCATTATGCAGAACCATATTAATTTAGATACCATAGGGTAACTATGTTACCAGAATTTTCTCAGTTGTCATTAGGGATGGGCCTTTCTCCTGCCATTTTCTGTTGCATATTTTGATCCAGGTTCTTTACATCAAGTCCTTGTGGTTCTATTGGTAGAAATGGCTCTTAACAGCTAGGAGGGCTGTTCTTATATGATGAAACTTCAAGGAAGGAAAGGCATGAGAAATAATGAAAAACATTACAACAGAGCCAATTTAGCATCAGTCGTAACCTGGAGAAAAGTTATGCAATGTACAGCTTAGGAAAATAAATAAGAGAAAAAAAAAAAGATAAAAAAGTCTATTACTGGCAGCAGTTGATGGTCCAAATTAAGCAACACAGAGGAGGATGAAGCACATGCAGTCTGCTGACTTGTGATGTACTGATCTCTTACTGTTCAAGGCTGTCTTTATGACCTCTTCTGTAAACCAAGTAGTTGTTAATTGCAGATATTATATTGGAAGAGAGGACAACTGATTTATTTTAAAGCTTAGAGGCTTCTATAGATGAATCATAATACAATACGAACAGCCACAGTGCCAATTATAGATTTAGATGCTAAATTGCTTTAAAAATTATTCCTTATAGATGCTTTAGTATCATTGTGCCTTAGGTAGCACTGAAATTAGATTGAATACGGCAATGTTCCTTACCCATTTAATCTACCAAATGCCAGCTGTTAATGTTATTACATGAGTTCATGAACTTACTAGTTAAGGCCATTGGAAACTTGAAGCAGCCACTGATGTTCTCATGTTCTTTCTTAAATCTTGATAAGGAAGAATGAATGGGCAGGATCAGCACTTATGTGGCAGATATGCAAGAAGTAGATTGATGCAGCATAAAATTGTACTGGTGACAAAACTGAAGGAAGGCCACTGCTAAACCTTTGCATAGCCAATGCATCAGTGCTGTTAGAGGTGCCAGTTTTGTTCTGAAACAGAGATACACATTTGTTGGGTAGAAAACATCCCCGTGTAACTAAATAATTACATTATGCAAAAGGTAATTAAATAATTATATTTTGCCAAGATGCTTGAAGACTGCTACAATTACAGTGGATACAATAGTCTTCATTCCCTTCCTTTCACAATGTAAGAATGCTGTTGTAAATTAAGTGGTTGTCCTGAACTACCCTGGAAATAATTGCATTTTCATGGTGGCTAGAACAATTTCTGTGCCGTTACTGGCTGTTATCAAATGGTGACATAAATATGCTTGGTGGTAATCAAGAAAATCCTGTCCTAAATTCCTTACTCTCTGATCAGGTTTTTTTATCATATTGTTCTTTGAGTACCAGTTGTATGAGTTACCTTATGAAAACTGGCAGAGGCAAACACGTACTGAGAAAAACTAACAAAGTAAGCATAGGTTATAAATAGATAACAAAGGAAGGAAGGGAGAGGAAGGAAAGGGCTGCACTGGTGCACTACAGTGGTACACACACATCAGTAACAGGAAATGCGTAACTTCTGATGGGATAGGGTCTGTCTTTTCTTGTTACTTCTAACACATTGCTTGTCTGCGGTTTCTTACTAATAATAAGGGACAGACATTTTGTTGTCTGTTTGCTGCTTGGTTGTACACCCTCTGAAGAAAGCATATTTTAATTTATTACCAATTAAAATGAACATTTCATTACTAACTTGGGTACTAAGAAACAAAGACAACTTGGTGCACCTCCAACTCTCCTGACCTTGATCTTCTCTTATTTTCTTGTTTCCTCTGTTGTTCTCTGTGCAGCTCCCTTATACCCTTATTGCCTCGTCCTTGTCATTTTGTGCCCTTTGTTAAATATTTTTTCACAGAAGTGGCCAGTAGTGAGTATGTTGGGGAAGTGGCAATGTCCGACACAGGGCAGCACCTGACCTTCTCCACAGAGGCCACTCCTGCTGTCCCTCTGCAACCCAAACCTTGCTATTGTGCCCAATACACTATAAAAGACTATTGAAATCGGTATGTTTGTGTGTTTCATTACAAGGGCCATGTTAATGCAAGTGCTTCAATTACTAATAAAAATTTCTTTTATTACTCAGAGAGAATTGGTTCCATGTCATGTACAATTTGTGTCTTCTGATTTGGTGTCTCTGACTTAGTCTACGTAATGAGCAATAGGAAGAGGAAAGTGAATTTCCATCTTGGAGGCTGCAGTCAGTGAGATCAGATGAAGCAAAAGATTTCATAATAATGTTAATTGTGTAACCAGTAACATGGTCCATAAGTATGAGTTAAAGACACGCAGATGCTCATGAAAAACAAGCTGTGAGGTTTTTTGACTCAGGTAAGCAGTGTGTGACCAACCCCACGCTGAAGGCTTCTTCAAGTACATCGGAGGAAAAAGGAAGACCAGAGAAGCTGTGGGCCCACTGTTGACTGACACAGGAGCCATGGTGACGGAGGATGCGGAGAAGGCGGAGTTATTGAATGCCTTCTTTGCCTCGGTCTTTACTACTCAGCCCAGCCCTCAAGAGCCCCAGGCCTTGGAGAAAGTAACAGGGAAAGAGGAAGGCTTCCCCTGGGTGGCGGAGGATCACGTGAGGGATCATTTAGGTCAATTAGACATTCAGAAGTCCATGGGCCCTGATGGGATACACCCGAGGGTGCTGAAGGAGCTGGCAGATGTCATTGCTGGGCCGCTCTCCACCATCTTGGAAAGGACCTGGAGAACAGGCGAGGTGCCTGAAGACTGGAGGAAAGCCAATGTCACTCCAGTCTTCAAAAAGGGCAAGAAGGAGGACCCGGGGAACTACAGGCCGGTCAGCCTCACCTCCATCCCTGGAAAGATGATGGAACAGCTCGTTCTGGGCGTCATCTCAAAGCATATGGAGGAAAAGAAGGCCATCAGAAGTACTCAGCATGGATTCACCAAGGGGAAATCATGCCTGACTAATCTGATCGCCTTCTATGATGGTGTGACTGGATGGATGGATGAGGGGAGAGCGGTCGATGTGGTCTACCTTGACTTCAGCAAGGCGTTTGACACGGTCTCCCACAGCATCCTCCTAGGGAAGCTTAGGAAGAGTGGGTTAGATGAATGGACAGTGAGGTGGATAGAAAACTGGTTGAAGGACAGAGCCCAGAGGGTTGTGATTAGGGGCGTGGAGTCTAGCTGGAGGTCAGTGATGAGCGGTGTTCCCCAGGGGTCAGTACTGGGCCCAGTGCTCTTCAATATATTCATCAATGACCTGGATGAGGGGATAGAGTGCACCCTCAGCAAGTTTGCTGACGACACAAAGCTGGGAGGGGTGGCTGACACCCCGGAAGGCTGTGCCGCCATCCAGAGAGACCTGGACAGGCTGGAGAGCTGGGCGGAGAGGAACCTTATGAAATTCAATAAGGGCAAGTGTAGGGTGCTGCACCTGGGGAGGAATAACCCCCTGCACCAGTACAGGTTGGGAGCTGACCTGCTGGAGAGCAGCTCTGAGGAAAGGGACCTGGGAGTCCTGGTGGACAACAGGATGACCATGAGCCAGCAATGTGCCCTTGTGGCCAAGAAGGCCAATGGCATCCTGGGGTGCATCAAGAAGAGTGTGGCCAGCAGGTGGAGGGAGGTCATCCTCCCCCTCTACTCTGCCTTGGTGAGGCCCCACCTGGAGTACTGTGTCCAGTTCTGGGCTCCCCAGCTCAAGAGGGACAAGGAATTGCTGCAGAGGGTGCAGCATAGGGCTACAAAGATGATTAGGGGACTGGAACACCTCTCCTATGAAGATAGACTAAGGGAATTAGGTCTCTTTAGCCTGGAAAAGAGGCGTCTGAGGGGGAACCTTATCAACACTTATAAATACTTGAAGGGTGGGTGTCAGGAGGATGGGGCCAGGCTCTTTTCGGTAGTGCCCAGTGACAGGACAAGAGGTAACGGGCACAAACTTGAGCATAGGAAGTTCCACCTAAACATGAGGAGGAACTTCTTTACCTTGAGGGTGGCAGAGCCCTGGCACAGGCTGCCCAGGGAGGTGGTGGAGTCTCCGTCTCTGGAGACATTCAAAACCCGCCTGGACGTGTTCCTGTGCAACCTGCTCTAAGGTGGCCCTGCTCTGGCAGGGGGTTGGATAAGATGATCTATTAAGGCCCCTTCCAACCCTATGATTCTATGATTCTGTGATGCTATGACCAGCTGGGCTTCTGGAAGGAGACTTCCTCAGCCCAGATGTCCAGCCAGCTGACATCTGGGTGATTTATCTTTGGTACCAATTGATTTAATGGCAAAGTGTCAGTTAATACCAGCCTCTGGTCTGTGTACAGTGCTACTCTTTGCATGATGTGAAAAGTTAATGTGGAGAAGACCCCGTGTTAGCATTTGTTAGCAACGTACTGTGGGTGGGAAGCTGTCTTCCCACAGGAAAAATGGAACTGGTCTTTCCTTTTTAGTAATAACTGAGCAGATAAATGTGCCTGCCTTAGTATTGCTTCAGGCAGTAGTACTTACTGGCTCTCCTTTGAGCCTTAGCTCCCCATGATCATTCTGTTGTTGTAGAAGCAAGTGGTAAGGAGAACGGGTTGTGAGACTTCAGGCCAAGGTCTGTTTTCAGAGACTAAGGCATCAAGTACGCTTTTTGACTAGTCGAAAGGCAGCTGATGGTCTTATAATAATTGTTTTTATTTCTTGTGAGAGACTGCTTGAATAAAGTCACTTCCCTCAAGGGTTTTCAGACAAATAAAGACAAGAAAGACTGTCATCAGAGATGTGTGCTTAATTCTGTTGATTGTAATTTTAATTGAAAATTCTTGCTAATGCTTTTATCCTGTAGAACAACGTATTGAAATAACATGTTTGCTTAGTCTACAAAAAATGGCTGCATTTGGCAAGTGGTTTATTAGAGCTGGTAAACTAAATTCACAGATTTCCATTGCTGGAAAATCTTAGTCCAGGTTACTGAGAGTTTTTTCAATCGGAAAACAGCAAGAGATTCATAGATCACTTTAGGAAATACTCTTGCCCACAAAATCATTAGATAAAACTCAATAAATAGCTATGTGAGTGTGATTCTGTGAAGGCAGTTTTTTCTGGGATGGCTCTTCATCTATGGGAAATTATCCTTGGAACTGCCCATAGTTACAAATACATATGAATGCACTGTTCTTAGTGTGAGTTTTATTTTTATTCAGATGTCTTCATCCATTGGTCTGCTGTTTCCACATGAGTGGATCCTACAGTCTTCTGCCATAAGTGTAATAATAAATATAAAAGTTAAAACTGTGAGGGAAAGTATGCTTGATTTGGAGAAATCCACATTAATGTAACACAGATCAGAATGAACAAGTACTTGTATAGTTTCCTTGATTAGCATCAGTGAACATGTTCTTGAAAAGTTCTGAGCAACATTAATTTCTACTGGCCAGGATTGGGAACATGCCTGATCTAAATATCTCTTATGATGTGAAGACAGTTCGTGATTTTCTTTTTTGTAAGTTCAGGTTGTTTTTGTGGAGACCACATAGTTGTCCAACAACAGATAGAGATACCTGTGACTTTCTCCATTGCTGTGATGTTTGGACTGATATTTTAAAACTGTTCTGCCTTTCTCAAGTTAGGACCTTTTAAAATTATCTGAATTTATCAAGCTTTCTTCATTTCCATTGCAAAGTTGTGTGTAAACTTTCAAGCTCCACTCTGTCACATTTGTCTGTGTGATAGCGAGGTTTGGCCTGTCTTTCATCCTTGAAGAGCTGGAGCCAATTCCAGGATTCAGGCTGGGAGGCAGTACTTTGACAAGTAAAGAAATACTACGTATTTACAGAGGTTGGAACGTAATGCAGGGAAGCAAGTGCCATTAGTTTCCTGTCAGTATTGTCAGGGAGGGAAAGGAAAACGTGTTGAACAGATCAAACAACTTAATCTTCTCAGGTTATGTTTTTGCATTTTGGGATCTTTTTAGTAAGAGATCAAAGAATGTGCTTTGTGGTGTTCTTGGGGCATCACAGTTCTGGTGGGATACACTGCTGGTACATAAACTGTTCTCTTCAGCTATCTTAAGCCAGCTGCGAGGTCTGTAAGTGGGGACTGAGGAGGACTTTGCACACAGTTGACGTTTCTGCCTATTGGACCCATTTGAAGACTTTCCAAAGATTCAGTTTTATTTACCTAAGTCTCTGTGTGACCAAACCAGTTGTGATTTGTAAGTATAGCTCTTCCGAAACTAGAGTTTTTATTTAGTTGGTTAGTTGTTAATGGCTATGGAGACCGTTCGTAAATAGTTAAGACTTCCAGAAAACAAAGAATTTTTTCGTCTTTGAGTCTATAGTTTATGATGACAAATTGGGGTCAAGTAAGGCATTTGATCTTTCTTTATTAATGTACTGTATATTGTAATGCATTTAGGGAGACAGGGAGTTCTCTGGGTTAGATTGTGTGGTCACCTGAGTAAAGCCTGAAGGGCTGGTTGGAGGGGTGAGATAGTGCTGATACAGAGACCCGTACAAGTCACCTTGAACAAACTTCTTGAGCAACTAAATATTGAGAATGAGTGCTATGATTACATTGTACTGGAAATCTTCTTAAACTAAGTTCTAGGTATATCATTTCCCATCTTCTCTGTTTGTTACGGCAGCCAGCGATGTGGCCTTGCGCAACAAAAGCATTTTATAATGACACAAATATTACAAAGTGACAATCCCGGTAGTATCATTGCAAACACCTACAAATTCAAATAGGCTGGATTGGTAAACTGGACCGTAAAATTATTATGTGACTGAAACTGGTTTGCTATTTAAACACGGGTACCAAGTGCAGTGAATTTTTTCTCTCTGTTGGATCTATAGTTTCAAAGAACTTACTTTACACACAAACTTCAGGAGCCATTTTGCGCATTCTGTACATACTCTCTCTTCTCTTCTTTTGTCTTTGTTTTTCCCCTTCAAAACTTTAATCTTCTTCTGGCAAGATAATTCAGGCTGAAATTAAATAGTTCATCTTCGTATGTAAAACCAGAATAACATTCTTGTTGTCTGTTAAGAATCCTTTTGAAATTTAATTCATTTAGATTTATCAATCCCGGCCTTTAGTGTGATTGTAATGAAAAGAATTGTTTTTAACTGTATTTTGAATATTAAACTTTGAGTCTTAGGTGCTAATAGTTAACACTGTCACAAGAGGTGAAGGACATGTTATGTGAAGACTTACAGGCTGCTGTAAACCGGCAGCACGTGCTGTTCTGTGTGGTGTTCTCCCTAAAGTTATGCTTTTTAAAGTAACACACCCTAGAGCCTGCTGGAATGAAAGTCTAAAATTGTTTCTTTTTGTCTTTGTCTTTTGCAGAAGCTCCACCAAAACTGGAAGAAAATCCTGCTGAAGCATTCACTGACTCGTCTCTCTTTGCTCACTGGGGCCAGGATCTCAGTCCTGAGAACAGACGTATTGCACTGAAACAGTTCCAGTATTATGGCTACAACGCTTACCTGAGCGATCGCTTGCCACTGGACAGGCCCCTACCTGACCTTAGGCCCAATGGGTAAGTGCTGTCGTTCAACACGTTTTTGTGGGTTCTGAGTCGTAGAGTCTGTTAGCTCTTTTTCACCAGGAGGTCTTGTATTGTGTGATCACATAGAAAGTAGTTTACATATGATAGCCAGAATGAGTAATTTCTATCAAAAGGTTTGAAGGTTGGAAGTTTCAAATGTTTCCTGACACACTGGAGTGCCCAGCTTAAGTCCTGTCAAAATCCCACTAAGTATCCATTTAAAAAGTTCACCAAGATCCTTTGGAACCTTAATCTCACCTAAAATTTACATTAGATAGCAGTTGTTTTACTGCTAAATTTCAATTTTATCACAAGATCTGACTAAAGTAGGAAGAAAATAAATGCTCTTTTTGAAAGCCCTCAGCTGTCTGATAAAGATCAGTAAGCAGGTGAAACTGGTGAGCTCTAGTGGTGATATATGCGGTTTAGTCAAGCGGTGTGTACCGGTTCAAAGCCCATGGAGCCGCCTTTACTGGGCTGTTCTCTGCTGGGAATCATGCGTGTCAGGCAGCATAAATACATCCACTGTTATTCCACATAGGCTTGGTGAGATGGATGGGACCAAGGGAGTGAACAACCTTGCTTTTAGTGTGTTTGAGGCCTGTTCTGGTAGGACCATTTCACAGAGACAGTTAATGCTCACCTCTTTTCATCCGTGATGATACGTCTTATCCTTTGAACAAACAGCAGCTCTGGGGATGGGGAAATGGGTAGCGAGAAAACTGCTTTTTTTGCAGCACACTAAAAAAAAAAAAAAGAAATCTTTAAAATAAACATCATAGGTACTTACTGAATTGAACCAGTAACCAAGATGTGAAAGGTTTCTTAATTCCTTGCCAATTCCAAAAGCAATCCACATGTGATCTTATTCACTTACTTTAATCAAATGATTTAACAACTAAGCAGTAAGCAGTACCTTTTACCCTTTGTTAAGTTGTCTGATATTAATGAAAAGATATGAACACTATTCCAGGCAACACTTTAGCAATTTTTTTATATATTTATGCTAGATATTATTATATATCACAGTTTAGAAATATTTATGTTGTGGATTTGCTGAAATAATGACTTTAAGGAAATCAAGGTCCATACAATTATATTTGTATTTTGGTTAAATCAGTTTTGCACTGTCTGTAAGGACAATCTTTCTTTCTTTTTTTTTTTTTAATTGTAAACTAATTCAGAGGAAAAATAGATCTTCTGTAAGTAACAAGACATCAATGACAGAAATGTGTCTGTTCTTATATCTCTTTTGAAATGACTCTCCTGAATGATTTAAATCTAAATTTTTTATAGCTATGGGTTTTAAAAATTAAAAAGACAGAGAAAATGAATGTTACTGTAGCTGAAAAAAATAAATTAGCATGGGGATTTTAAAAGAAACTCCAGTTAGAAATGAATCATGATCCTAATTTTTGTGAAATTTTTGATCCTTAGTTAACTATCTGCCAGCAACACGTTAGACATTACAATATGTTTACAGATGCATGCTTAGTAATGGTAGCTCAGGAAGACTCTCTCCTCCCCACATCCTTTATCATGGTTCAGGAACAAGTAGGTAATCTGACACTGAAATGTACTATATTCTGATACTGAGGGAAATGAGGAGTGTTGTCAGGTAGCATCTACACTGTTTGCTATATATACGGCACCCTGTAGTATTCAGGGTATTCTGAAAATCATGCTGCCGAAAAAAGAATTCCCGTTCCTAATTTGCAGATTCTCATTCGTGTGAAAGCACACCCATAACTATTGTGGGAAAAAAAACCTACCCAGCAAGAGTATGTTTTCCACTATAATAATCAATTTTTAGGATTTGTAGCACCTATTTTTAAAGCCAAGGCTCTTCCAGAGTCTATATAGCTGTATTTAAATTATCCATGGGCAGATACTAGGCTCAAGCAGCACAGCACGAAAGCCAAGGACAGCTTGGTCTGAAGAGAGCACATAGAAGGTGGCATGGAGACCCAGTTAATCAACTTTGCTGGACATTAGTCGTTTGTGGTATTCCTGTTCTGGCTAGAAATGTGTGAAAGCACAGATATGACAGAGGCACCACAATAGCTCTGGATGGAGTCAGCCTAGCTGTAACCAAGCTCATTAGCCTGCGTTCAGCAGTGCTTCTGCAAGAGTCAGTGTGACATTGGAATCCCAGTCTAGGCTTGTGGGCAGGTGGCTGGCTAAAGGGTTGGAGTTCATGTCATGTCTGGGCTCAGGTCTGGTCTGTCATCTGAATTTATAACCTATCATATGAAGCACAGTAAGTTGGAAAGACAACAGAAATATACACATAACTGAAGTCTAATGTAATTCATATATGGTTGGCCCCACTTGAGACTGGGAGAATTAAGTGATCTGGCAGGAGTGTGTGGTGTTAGTAGCCCCTTTTATATCATAGCAATACGACTCAGCCTTGACCTTCTTTCTGCCTGCAGTGCTCTGAGAATTCACATCAAAATAACTTAGCAGAGGAGCTCAGCATTTCTTTGCAAGGTCCTGCAGTGAGAAAGGCCACTCCATGTATGTAATAACCCTATATTATAGCAGAGGATTTTCTAGGGTTGATACTGTCAACGTTTAATGCCATGAGAAAACCAGAAGACAATTAGAGATTACTGAGCCACAACACATGTGGAGGAGAGGGCAAATTCTTGGCCTTGCCCAGTCCTCCAGTGAGGTGGCATGCAGAGGTGGGAGACCACATTTAGTAGTTAGGGTAGCGTGATCTGTCCAAGCCCTTGGACTCTGGTGTCTCAGTGAAAAGAAATGACCATTAGTCAGATGGAAACATCCAGCAGATTTCAGCTGGGTCAGGCTGTGGCAATTGTCACACCTTGTGGTGGGACCTTCTCTTGTTTTAGGTACTGCAGAGTGGCTTGTACCCTCTGTACAGCCGTGAGCCTCAAGTCCTGTGATAAATCATCCAGAATTTGGTTACTTTTCACTGTCAATATTTGCACTAGCACTGTGGAGTCCCCAGCGTAGTCCAAAGTAATCTGGTAGGATACAGATTGTAATAAATAACACCCCTGGATATGCCAGCCTCCTGAAGTAACTGGCACATCCTGAAGTAGGCTTTGTTTTTGCAGTACTGCAGTATTGTGGAGTATTGCTTATACTGTCTCTTCCATGGCATCCATTTATTTTCTGCTGCTGGGATTGGATGCTCTGCTGTTTATCACCCTTATGTGCATTTATTAGCCTGGAACATATCTACATCGCAGACTAACAAATAACTACTAGCTCTAATGAGCTTGGAAGCATTGAGGAAGGCGATGTTGCCCTTACTGTGTGCAGGAACAGGATAATACTTTTGTGTTAGTTATAATTCTGTTGTGCTCATTACTTTAAGTAGGACAGGCAGTACCCACAAAGCTTGTTGTGAGTGAAATGTTGAACAAGCTCACACAGAAAGACATTATTAAAACTTCAGTTGTGTAAGGATCCCAAAGCTGTGTACCGAATCTCCTTTTGAGTGAATGCACTTAGGATTCTACTTTGTTGGCTTGTAAATTTTTTGTGACCTGATCCAGTGCGCCGAATCACATGTGGGACAGAGAGATAACATTCTTCTTTGCTTATGTGATGAGAGAGTGAGGGATAATGGAAGCAGAAGTGAGCAGCAGGATCCCAGCAGAGGAACTATTCTGCAGAGTTTTGCTCCTGAATAGCCTGTGTGATGCGAAGGGGCTGACCAGTAGGCATAAAACAACTTTTTCAGTCAGTGTTAACTGCAGTCAGCCAAACTTCTTTTGCACTGGTAAAAACACTATTTGTATGAAAAAGCAAAGGCAGGAAAGGTAGAGTGGGATAAACAGCATTTAAAGCTCAGATGTTTTTTTCCTCTCTGGAGATTGCTAAATAGTATGGTATAGCATTTGGCTTGTACCAGGTTTGCCCTTTTCCTAGCTGAGTCAGTGCTGTTTGTCATCTAGACAAGTGCAGAGGAGGTGTCTTCTTTCCTGTGCAGAAAAAGGCTCTGGCCATTTTGTAAGTACTTCTTGTTTCAAACAGTTCACCAGTCCCAAATTGTATTACTTTGAGGCTCAATTCGGCAAGGGACAATAGTAGAAGTCTTGAAAAGCAGCAGAATTAGGTTTGTGATAAAGTGGGCACAAACAGCAGGCAGGATATCCACTGAATGCAAATATAACTACAAGGGAGAAAAACTAAGCATTCACTGGTTGAGGAGAGTGATATGTTTTAGGACAAAAGCTGTTTATGTGTGTACCTCTGTCCAAAATACCCATCAGTGTTATGGTGGTCCTGGATGTAGTGCACAATACATCAGATTTATAATAAAACTGTAGGTTTTCCTTAAAACTGATGTAAGAAAAACACGTGATCTCAAATTGTGAGGTTTGGGCTGGGCATTTGTGCGTTGCTCTTCTTCTCCCCAAAAGCCAGCTCCTACAGACCTGCCTTCCATAAGCATTTGCTTCCAGATGTGTCAGTGGGACAGTTCTGTGTTGCTGGGCTTTTGTTAGGTATGGGTATGGCTCCATGTTCATTTCTGATTGAGATCTCTTGTTTCTACTCATGAAAGATAGCATAAATACTGCATGTTATATCTGATGTTTCAGATGAATCCTTTAAAAAGAGCACAAAAGCCTGGTATTTTACCTATTGTACTGTTTTGGACAGAAGTCCTAAAATTACCAAATTATTCAGCATTCGTGTTAAATGTCTAATGTTTAATTCTGTCATATTTCCTGTTCTCTTTTATTCATCTCTCTACCTTTGATTTTTCTTTTTCTTATCTCACTTTTGCCTGCCTTCAAACGGACTCATGGCAGTGGTGTGTATGCCTGAGTGGCCACCCTCTGTGATTCTGAGCTGTGCTTCGGTTTGCCCTGTCTGAACGTATCTCCTCAAACGGCTGCTCTGGAAGTATTTAATACCACTAGCAGTGTTATCAAATCAGCTGCAGTCTCCAAGCTGCTATAATAACCTAAGTTATTAATGATGTACACTTGTTGGTTTTGATCTTCCCTATCGTCTCCTTTAACTGAAAGAAGATGTGATGTGGTAATCTGTGCTTGCACTCTCTGTCCCTCTCTCTCTTCCTCCCTCCTCCCTTCCTCTTTCTCTCTCTCGGTCTCTTATTAATGTGTCATAACATGTGGATGTTCTTTCACTAGGCATACATTTACACTAAAAAATACACAGAATAATCCATGGCATACTACCGTGAGAAGCTAAACTGTTTGGCCAAATACCTATAAAGAATTCTTTTCATGTTCATCCAGAAATTAGTTTTATTGAGATCATCGACTCCCAGCTTACTGTTTTTATCACTTTATTCAGAGAAAAATCTTGTGTTTAAGTACTAAGAAAAAAAATGGACCTATAGCTTTTATTAAAAGGAGTGGTGAATCAATCTGTTGCAATTAAATATATACTGTAAGATGCTTAGGAGACCAAGAACTAATCACTCTTGTGCTACAGTCTTGGAACTTACCTGCATATTTATCAAGTTCCCTGCCTCTTATCTAATAATTCCTTATTACAAATTTTGGGGTTTTTTTTAAGGATTGGTGCCAGCAGAAAAAAAAATCCAAACATTTGCCATGTTCACTTATAGTTCTACGGTAACTCTATATTCAGATTCCTCACACAATTGTATGCCTGCCTTTGCTCCCTTGTAACAGAATATGACGACCAAAACCAAAGGCTTGTAGATTTGCAGCAGAAATACTGTTTTACTGGCTGTAGTTCTGTAATAATAGAGTTTAATCCTCAGAGATCAAGAAAAAAGCCCTTTTTATATGTTGTTCAATGCCAGCCTTATTAGCGTAATTTGGTAAACACTTAAAATACTGATAACAGCAAAAGAAAGAATGAAGAATGATCATGAAATGGAATTACAAACATTAAAAGTTGATCTGGAATTCTTACAAGACTCAGTTCTTTTGCAAGAGTTTTAGTGCGACTTATGTCATTTATGCCAGAATGGAAATTTTTTTCTTCCCATATATCTTGAATTTCCATTTGCCATTTTGGCTGATGACAAAATGTTACCAGATCTTGAAGAAAGTACAGTTCTATGGAACTAAAGTTCCCTCCCACGTATGTTCTTAAAACAGTACCTTAACCCCAAATGTTTTAGTAATATGCTTTATTGCATCCTATGTTTTTATAAACATGTGGAATAAATGACATAATTTAGGGATTAGAACAAAAAAGTTTTCTGTTGTCATTGTTGGCTGCGATACCACTATAACTCATGGTGAAAGGTTCTCAAAAATTGCATAAAATAATTCTTTTTCATAATTTATGTACATATTTGTAGAAAGTCTCAGAGGTAAGTTATTAATACAGGAAATCATTCTTGCTCTGTTGTTCTTACTGCATAGTTATGCTAAAGTAATTTTAAGCTCAGATGTTAAATTGTCTTATCACAATGCATATATTCTAGAGGAATATAATTTTCTTGTGGACAAATATTTGAAAGAAGATTCATAATGTATGCTGTCCTCCATTTACCAGAGTTGTGCTTGAAATAGAACACCAGGAGTTTCTCTAAATTTCTGGTAACCATGACAACTGTTACTTTAGTGTTATTATCCCAATGTAATTTGGTGGAATAGGTTGCTAGAGGTAATTTTTTAGCTACATTGGGATGATAATCGTTATTGTAATTCTAAATAATATTTAGAATTTATATTTTAAAGTACTTAGTCATAATACTGAAATATACTCTATACTTTGTGGATTTGGTTTTTTATCAAGAGCCTCACTTTGCGGAGGGGCAGGTTAGGGGTCTTGTCCGAGGCCCCCAGATGAGTCCAAAGCAGAGCTGTCATTGAAACTTGTGCGATGCTGGTTGCCATGCAACCGTTCAATTCTTGGGGCTTAATGGCTCTAAGATTTTGATCCATATAATTTCCTTCCTTTTCCCCCCTTCAGCTATGTTTTATATACATACACAGGTACCCTTTTTCTGTAGCTATTTCTTGTTCCTTCATAGAATTATGGAATTCTGTTCCTCATAAAACTTGACATAAAGAGGAAGATGGACATACTTGTGAAACTGCACAAGTGCTCTGCATTCTGTGAATGATTTGAGGTGTGTGAGTTTAATTCTGGTTTATTTAAAAAAAAAAAGTGGGTAGTTTTTATTGCCATCATCTGATATGAAAAGCCATGTAGGCAAGAAAATCCATTTTTTAAAAGCTCTACACACTTTAAAAAATAAGTGAATTCAAGCTGGAAGTAAAGAAGATAAATGCGTCTGAATGGAAAAAAAGAAAAGATGAACTCAATTTAGGGTATACCTTCATTGAAATGATTCCTTTTGAAAAGACTAAAAATTAGGCACGATGGGAGCCTAATTCTATTCTCTTGTATCATATGTAGTTATCCTTTAATGTATGGTTGTCACAGATGGAGTGATGCACTTCACTTGTAGAGAGAAGCAGCAATACTTTTATTGGTATAAACCAGGGATTTAGCAAAGTCTGATAGTAAATATGACAGTGGTTTAGCAAGATTTGATGGCACGGCACACCACTTGGTTATTTACTGCATAGAGGACAGGGTCAGACAAAACTGTGAGGGAGACCCTCCCGTTGAGTCATGAGGTTCAGAAAGGATCCTCTTTGCTTTCTAAACTCCTTGTGAGAGAGGAGTCTAGGTGCAGCTTGATCCAGTTCTAGTCCCAGACTTGGTCAATGTTTTATGTCTAAAGAATTAGACATGCGCAAGCAATCCTGTATATCATTTAGCTAAGATTTCCAAGTTTAGCATGCTATTAGTCACTTACTGAGGATCTGTTGCAGCAAAGAATCTCTCAACCTTGAGGAGTAACCTTGAGAGGTGTCCCTACTCAAGGGGAGATGCTGGTGTGCAGCAAGCTGCCATGCAAGCTCAGAGGACTCTTGGGCTGTTCACTATTTGTGGGGGTAAGATAACTGACTTACAGTAATATTTGCATATTGGCCACAGTACCAGTATTCTGGTTAGGTAGGCACATTGCTCAAGTTAGCCCTTGGCTATTGTGTTGTTACCTGTCTCCCCAAGACCACGTTGAGCCGGATGCAGCCATCGTGACTAGGTGCACCCATTATGACCACCATGGGTGATTATCGCTTGGGCAGGGTTGCGGGAGATAAAGATCAAGTTGGTGGTGGAGCACACCAGCACAAAGGTGGAGAAAAAAGGGAGTAAAACGACATTCATAGTATTAAACAATTTGGTCTTGGCTTGCACAAGGTGCCAGGCAATGGAAAATCTTCTCCAGTG
Source organism: Rhinoptilus africanus (assembly GCA_013400135.1). Taxonomy (NCBI): domain Eukaryota; kingdom Metazoa; phylum Chordata; class Aves; order Charadriiformes; family Glareolidae; genus Rhinoptilus; species Rhinoptilus africanus. The sequence continues at coordinate 189,941 of VXBO01011669.1, read as the reverse complement.
GGATCTGATTTGAAAAGATTTAAATGAATGCAGGTAGGAAAACCAATACAAATAGTTTCTTTTAAATGGATCGAAGACATGTCAGAAGCAGAAATTTTGTTTGAACTTTTCAGTTTATGCGTGGATTTATGGTAAGGAAGCAGTGTTTTGGGGGGCTGGTTTTGTCATCAACATTTTTGCAATATAGTTTGTGACTAATTTCTTGCAAAAGTATATTTTATATATATATATCTCAACCTTACCTTAAGTGACAGAGGAGAAAAACCCCTAGTTTCTAAGGAAGCAACTTCCTTGAACTATTTTCAGTGTATTTTCATGGCCATTTAAAGTGTTTTCCAAAATCATTGTGTTGTTTTTTTATGATAGGTGACGTATCTTACCATTTTTCCTAGGGTTTCATTTTTATCTTCTTTGTACATTGGTATGGCTGAGGATAACAAATACTGCTATGCTTAAGCTAGACAGCTAAAAGACAGATTGGCTGTAGCCAAATTTTAGAATGATCACAAGTACAGGGGCCTCCCAGACACTTTGAGCCTGAAATATACACCTTGAAAATCCTATTTTCAGATGGCACTTCACCCGTGTGGCACCTAAAATTAACATTTGCCAAAGATTCACCTCAGATTTGTCAGTGCTGAGCCCAAGTCAGTTTGTGCCTGCTCCATCTAGTCAGTCATCAAGGCAGTGTTTTTAAGCAGTGCTTTAAGAGATTGTTCATCACAGAAGATGACCTTTCTTTAATGAATGATTTCAGAGGTTAAAATATTCACTCTGTGGTACGGGAGGCAGGTGTGGAGAGCTATCTTTTCTCTGTAAGATTTGAAACCTTATGTGTGTATATAGAGTTGGGACTGTTTAGCCTAGAGAAGAGGAAGCTCAGCAGGGATGTCATCAATGTATATAAATGTCTGAAGGGGGACTGCAAAGAGGATGGAGCCGGGCTCTTTTTTCACTGCTGTCCAGTGACAGGACCAGAGGCAGTGGGCACAAACTGAGACACTCTTTCACTGTGAGGGTGAACAAACACTGGCACAGATTGTCCAGGAAGGTTTTAGAGCCTCCGTCCTTGGAGGTACCCAAAAGCTGTCTGGATAAGGTCCTGGGCAGCCGGCTTTAGGTGACCCTGCTTCAGCAAGGGGTTGGATAGGCTGACTCCCAGATGTCCGTTCCGACCTTAACCATTTTGTGATTCTGTATTGCTTCCCAGTGAAGTGCCCTGACACTTGATTTGCAGACTCTGTGAAATGTCTTTATTCCTTCAGCCAAAGCAGCACTTCTTAAATGAAAACAATAAATATTAGCTTGCAAAAGAAAGAAAAAAGTAATCACGAGAGTTACAATTGGCATTATAATCTGGAAGGTTGAACATAGCCATAATGAGTCAAGTCCAGCATTTAAAATGCATGAACATCCATTGGAACGGGTACTGCAGTACAGGTCCTGCCTCCGAGGAATTTGCCCTAAACAGAAGGCTAGAGACTTTCTTGGTATCACTCCAACCTAGCGTACATTTAATTGCTCTGCAGATAGTGGAATGCCTCTGAAAAGGGGGGGGGCTGAAAATAATCACACCAAGCTGGCAAGTAGTGAGATAGCTCTCTGGGGAGATCAGAGAAGACTGAACTCATGATCCTTCTGTCGTGGTTGAAGGTTTTAATTCCTGAACTGGTGGCTAAAACCAGAAAAACAGTGCTGCCTTGCACGAGTTGTCTTCTGGAAGAAAAGGCAGCTCCTTCTGCCTCTTGTTATGGTATTTTATTCTGAATAAAGAACACTCATGTTCCTATCTGTAGGAACGTACCTATGGCTCTGATTCATTCAGAGGGCCCACAGTGCTTTGTGGAGAAAGCTTCTCCTTTCCTGTCTTGTATGTGTGCTTCTGAGCAACTGTGTACTTTACGGGTTACATATCACTTTGCTGAAAGATGCAATATTTAGATTTTTAGATTTCCTTTGTGGATCTATTGATAAGTCCTTCTTAGAAAATCCTGATTGCCAGCAAAACTACCCGAAACCACTTAAGAATCATGACTGCACCTGCTTTTAAAGGCCAGTTATAGATGTCCACATGTAAGCTTTCTTTAGAACCTGATTTTCAGAGAGTAGTGAAATTTTATTACAAGTTATCTTTAATGAATTGGCATTCAGTTTAAAGAAAAAAGAAAAAGGATGGGGTTGCGGAGATGCAGTGAATTATAAATGATGCTTCCAGAAGCTGTTGTTATATTTGATCTGCTGTTTAGTGGTACTAAAAAAAAAAAAAATTAAAAAAACTGACATGCTTTCAGCTCTCCTGAAAGCTTCAAAAAAACTCTTTTCAGTCTGATACTTAAAGCTGAATCTGTCTTAGCACTGAAAATAGGGAGCTAACACACCAGTAGAAATATAAACTGTTATTGGAAAGTAAAGTGTTGATTTGTTACACTGCCAAAAGATCAAGCTACAAGTGGGAATCGGTAAATCCAAACAGCATTTTAATTGTTTCTCTCTTGTATTGCTGCCATAGAACAAAAAGCTGTGGATCTCTGTGAATGGGTTTCTTATTTGTTTCTGAAAGATGAATGAACCGTCTTATTAAAAAATATAATGTGCGCCTTTTAAGACTAAAACTGTTGTTACTTTTTCAAGATTATTTTCTGGTTTACATGTCTGTAGAATTCTATCACATGGTAAAAGAAAGAAAAGTACCTAAAATATTATATAACTTCTTTAATGTGATTTCCATCAATTTCAAATGAATGACTGAATTGAGAAAATTGGTTGACCAGCTGAATTTGAATATTTAGTGTATCTCAGTTGTTTTGGATGTCATGTGTCCTGCACACTGACTTTTCAGAAGCTTTAAAAACATTACAGGCAAATTCGTCATCTTGATTCAACTTAATTTTTGTGCAACATCCAGAATGTGAAGAGGAATGCTTTTGGAATACTTCTCTGAATTTATTAACTATATAGATTAAAGCAAAAATTAAAAAAAACAACAGCTATGCTTTCTCTTCAAACAAATTTAGTTAAGGAGTCACATTCAAGCATGGTTTAAATATTCTGAATCCATCCATGCTTTCTGCATGCTCAACATCGGCTGTTAGTAATGCTTTCCACAGCTTTAAGGAGTTCCTGGATGTAGCGTGTCTAGGCATCTTGAGAGAAGACAGCCACTTCGGTCTTGTCAGGAGGCAGACAGGAGCGTTAGCATCAATCATTTCCATCTACAGAGCCTGTCTGGAAATGATGCCTGGGTCAGCCTGTGGCCTAATTTCATCTTAGTAAATAGTTTCAGATCTGAGAAAAAGGTGGAATTAACTGTTGTTTAGAAACATTGCATTAAAATAATGAAAGTTTCAGAGAAAAATTATTACTGTTACTTAATTAACTTGTGGCTTTATTAAAATAAAAAGCAAACATTTTCCTGACAGTTAGCTAGAAAGTGGGGAAAGGGCTTTCTATTCTTCACAAAATTACAAAGTTTGAATCCTTTTTTTAAATGAAGGAGGGAAAAAACCCAATAAAATATTAAGGAACTTCAAAGTCATGGGCAGCACTCTGATACTGCTGTTTGTGTAAGCAAATTGGAATGTGGCTAAAATATATGTTTTAAAAAGCACAGGAAAATCCATCAGGTTACAAGAGTATTCTTCATTCTGATTAAACCTCTTGACAGCTTACAGATAACTTTTCCATCCTTTTACTTGTTTTTCTGGCTACACTGTCTGTCTTAGCTTTTGTAGCAGGATGTTCTTTGGAGCTGGAGCTTTTACTATGGTGTAGAGAAAGAAGGCCCTGATTTTGACTGAGATAGGTGGCAGATTCTGTAGCAAAAATACTTAATGTGGCTATTAAGAAGATGCTTTTTAAAATAAGGGACTAACTCTGTTTATTCCCTTCTGCATGGTCCAGAAAGACACTGTGAACAATTGCTATTGGAAGCTGGATTTAAACAGAGTTTACGTTTGGTTTGCAAACTAATTTTCAGTAGTTTGGGCCTTGGGTGGAAAACGGAGCTCACTCTAGGCCTTGGCTGCACAGGCAGATTCGGGATATTGTTTTCAGGGATTCCTTTATTTAGATACTAATTCATCTGGTTCTTGCCTGTATGTGCTCTGAACAGGTATGGGAACCTTCTGATCCATGCCTACAGAAGCTCTCTTATTGTCCTTATGGCTGGGCATAGGTTTCTCTGAAACAGTTTGTGTGACTTCCAACTGTTTACATCTTTATTTTTTTACCTTTTTCTTCAGGTGCAGAAACCTTACATTTCCTGGCAGACTTCCTGAGGTCAGCATTGTATTCATATTTGTTAATGAAGCTCTCTCGGTGATTCTACGCTCCATTCATTCAGCCATTGACCGGACTCCTGCTCACCTGCTCAAAGAGATTATTTTAGTTGATGATAACAGTAATAATGGTAAGAGGTTTTGTTTCATTTTTTCTGCCCCCCTAGAGGTTGGATCATACATGACAATCTTTGAATACTGGCTCCTGCTCATCCCATATGCATTTCAGATGTTGTTAGTGTATTTTCTCCATTCTTCATCCCACAGTCTTGTTGGGCTGTCTTCAGATATGCACAAATAGGGCATATTAAAAAGAGTATGTACAAAGATAGGATGCTGTTTCTATATGTTTAAGGTGTCTGGTAAGCAGAATTCGAGTGTAACAATAGATTAAAGACCTAAGAATTTTTACTTTTAGTACTTTAGAGTGCTTTCAAGATTATATGCTTTCTGTGCGCTTCCTCTTTCACTTCTATGGTTGCATGTGCGTACTCACTTTCTCTTTCATGTAAAACATCTTTCTGTATTTTTTAGACATCTTCTTTAAATTTTCACCTCCTCTCCCCTTCCCTCCCCTCCTCATTGGCAGCACCTTGCTGCTTTTTTACTGTCTGTACTCAGATTTTGCTCTCTGTGATCTGAAGGACTGGACTGACCATGTCTCAGTGCTTGCCGTAGGTGTTTGTCACTAAGGCTGTACTGGGCATTATTTACAAGTCTTATTTTCCAGCACCTTTAGGGATGAAATTTTAAGAAGCACAGGGTTCTGAACTTAAAGAAAAATTTTGCTCTACTGGTGATTTCATTCTGAACTCCTAAAACACAGGGCGAATCTGAATTTATCCTGTTGAAGGAAAATGCTGAAAAAAGGGCTTCTCTTATCCTTGCCATCATTGCAGATGTGTGATCCCTGTAGCTAGATCCTGTGACTCACTGCTGATCATAAATGTGTCTCAGATTTGTACAGAAAAGAAACTTCTCGGTAAATAAGTAAATTTAAGTTCTACACCCTAGGCTGTGCACTTCATCATCTCATCTTCTGCTGACTATCAATGAAGGAAAAAGTAAAATCCTGATTCTTTTAAGTACACACAAACCCCAACAACTTAATGCGGGCTTATGTCACATCCAGTTCCAGTCCCAGTGAATAATACTATGTTTAGAGTTACCTAGGACTGACCAAGCTTTTCTTGAAACACCTGCTCATGGAATAGTCTGTGTAAATCGGTATGCAGGATTTATGAGTTGTTATTCTTAATTTATGGCACATTTTATGATGTAGCAATTCAATGAACTAAATGAAAAATCACATGAACCAGTAAACTATGAGCAAATTAAAGAAAACAACCAACAAGCAAACCAAAATCAAGATGCTTGCGCACTCATACACAGACATATATACGTGATTCAGAAACACCTTGTGAACTGAGGTAGGCTTTCGATTTGCTCCAGCATGTAGTTCAGTCATTTGACATGGTTTTACTGATGCACTCCTGCTGCCCTTAATTTTTGCGCACTCCCTCATGCAATACATAGTAGTTTCACGGAATCAAGTAATTTCAGAGTTGGAAGGGACCTCTAGAGATCATCTAGTCCAGCTCCCCTGCTAAAGCAGGATTACTCAGGACTGCATCCAGACGGGTCTTAGTAGTCTCCAGAGAAGGGGACTCCACAGCCTCCCTGGGCAGCCTGTTCCAGTGCTCTTCCACCCTCACTGTAAAGAAGTTTTTTCTCATATTTGATCAGAACTTCCTCTGTTCCAGCTTGTGCCCATTACCCCTCGTCCTGTTACTGGGAACCACTGAAGAGAGCCTGGCTCCATCCCCCTTAAACCCACCCTTTAGATCCTTGTAAACATTAATAAGGTCTCCCCTCAGTGTTCTCTTCTCCAGGCTAACGAGTCCCAGCTCTCTCAGCCTTTCCTCATAGGGGAGATGCTCCAATCCCTCAATCATCTTTGTTGCCCTTTGCTGGACTCTCTCCAGTAGTTCCCTGTCTCTCTTGAAGTGGGGAGCCCGGAACTGGACACAGTATTCCAGTTGTGGCCTCCCCAGTGCAGAGCAGAGGGGGAGAATGACGTCCCTTGACCTGCTGGCCACACTCTTCCCTATGCAGCCCGGAATTCTGTTGGCCTTCTTGGTGACAAGGGCACTTTGCTGGCTCATGGACAATTTACTATCCACCAAGACCCCCAGATCTTTTTCTGCAGAACTGCTTTCCAGCAGGTCCACCCCTAACCTATATTGGTGCCTGACATTCTTCCTTCCTAGGTGCAGGACCCTACACTTGTTTGATAGGAAAAAAAATTAATTGAAATATAACTTGGACTGGTGTACTTGGACTCTGGAATGTGTTTGTAGAAATTCATTCCTACATCTTTCAGACGGGTACAGTTAATGTGATGCCAGGAGCTCAGTGAATCTGAATGGATGTTGGTGCTGCGGGACATGAGGCCTCTGGACACAGAGGAACTGGCCACAAGGCAGCTATAAAAGAAGAAAAATAAACTGGCTGAATAAAAGAGGTTTCTAGAGTTTGAGTCTGATTTTTCTATAATTCACAGTTATTACAGTGGGCACATTGCGAAGCAATATCAGAAATACCAGTGTTTCTGAGACCCTGTCATCACTGTGATGAGCTTGCTAACAACTACACTTTGCACTGTACTCTGTGGGCTTGTCAAAATTATTCTTTTTCAGTATTTCTTATCTGAAATAGGTAAATCACAGGAACCATGTAATCTTTCAGGAAGACCTGTTCAGCCACATTTTGTGTTAGTGTTTGTATTGGTACTGTGCAGTATTGTATTTTTATAGTTGTCAGTGCCTTTTATTCAGGCTTGCCTTTCTTACCCTCTGGTGCATTAAATCCTTAGGATCCTGGCCCCAAATGGAAGACAGAAATTGAGAGGAAGGTAACCCTTGGATTGGCTTTCCTCGCTTGGTATTTCATGTCATTCTCTACAAAATCACACTGTGCAGAGTGTTACTTCATCTCCTAGAAAAATTCAACTCTCTCCAGGATTTTCTGCTACTCCTCTAACCCTTTCTCTGGCATCTCTTCCCTGCAGTAGTAAATTAGATTCGTGCAGTCCTCTTTATCCCATAATGTAAGCTGAAGACCCGGTAATAGGAATCCATTTGGAGAGGATGGATGTTTGGTAGGAAAGGGAGTGATTGTAAAGATGATTTATGGGCTTTTCTATTATTAGTTTAAATCCTGAAATATTTATTTTACAATTTACTTTTGCTTTTACAATATTCTATATTCAATTTTTTCCTCCCTTCTAGCGTTGCTGAAACTAATCCTTTATGTTTAGTGTCATTCTGTGTTTTTGTTAGTAGCTCTTTAGCTTGCGAGTGTCGCTGCTTGTAAGGTAAGTGGGTTACTCTGGGTTTTCCTGTAATGTTACCTGAGGGAGCAAAAGCTTGCTTTGTGCTTGCATCCAGCTCCAGACTCCACTTCTCACAGAGACCTGTCAGAATCCTAATTATAAGGGGTATGTTTACTCTCAGGCTTTCGCCGGGGATGGTGACTTTCATAACTTGATATAAGATTTTTTTTCTGTGATGCCACAGCTGCAGATTTCACAGGCAAGAGACATCGCACTATGGGAAGTGACTAGAAAGAAAAAGTGAGAACAGAGATCAGGCAGAGTGCAAATGAACATGGTTTTTATTTTGAGTCTCTTGCACTGTTTGATGGGATTCACATAGCATAGTGGTTTAGAATAAAAGCAGATATGATGAGGTGCACTAGAGGAGGGCACTGAAATTTCCTGCTTCTGAGGGGAAGCAAATAACGGTAAACTGGTATATATTCTTGCTGTGGAACAAATTCTGAATCTAGGAACGAACAGATGAATTCATCCCTAATTTCAGTAGATCTCCATTTCAGAAAAGAACAGTAGAAGAACTAGTTGCTTTTTAAAATTTAATATTCCAGAAGGCTGATTTAACAAACCATATATTCCAATGTATGGCCAAAGTCTGTACATTTGTCTTGAACAATATAAGCTGTAGTATTTTATTTCGTGCACTTCAGGGTATGACAAGGAAATTATCTATGACTTTCTCTAAACCTCAGTGCAGTTTTTCAAGTTCCCTATTACGTTTCAGGAGAATCCAATTAATCTCTTTGTGATTTTCCCTTTAAAAAACAAATATTCCAAGTTAGGAAACTGTGAAAATGCCAATGCTTGCCATTTAAAAACAGAAAATAGATTTTGCAGGTCGCAAAGTTTTGATCCTTTGCATGGCTTTATGTGTGTATTTCACCATACCATCCTTTCTGGTGGAATTCTGATAAGCAGAACACTTAAATGTTTCATAGATGCTATAAGGTACATTAATATTGAGAAGTAATTTAATTGAAAGTTAATAAAAGTGCATTTCAGTGACTGCCTGTGTGCTGTATATTAAGAACAAAAGACTTACTGGAAAAAACAAACCAAATAACAGTGTCGCTCCTTTGGACCTCATTCGGGCCTCAGTGACATCAGTGTGAAACAGAGGAACTGCACTGATTTCAGGTGGTTTACTGTAGTTTTAAGTGCTGTCTGTCAGATCAAAATCTTTCCCGTTCTCCTCAGGAACACTGTTTGCTTTTCAGAGATAATATACCCATTAGTTTATAACTTGGCAATAAAATAATTTACTCATTTTTGCCTTCAGAAGCAGTTTTCCAGCTGACTCAATGCAATACAGGAGAGGGATTTGCAGAGAAGAGGCTTTAAAAAAAAACTTCTAAGGGACCATGCCCACATATGGCTAGTAGTTAATTACATGTCAGAAACGTGTTTAGAAAGAGCATTGCCTGAGCTGGAGACTCCTGGCTCTCTGCATTCACTCTCGGGCTACTTGCATCCTGCCCTCTGGGCACAGGGTGGTGACCTTCTGTGCCTCTGGAGTCTTGGCTTGGCTTTTGAGTCTTCTTGCTGGTATTGAGCCCCACTGGATTATGAAGCACCTCTTGAAGACTTTTTAAGATGATTTGAAATCTCTTGAAAAACCACATTGTGAGCCATGATGAGTTTAGTGTTGTGGGGAGGCAGTAAGCATAGAATCACAGAATTGCCTCAGTTGGAAGGGACCTTTCAGATCATCTAGTCCAACTGTCCACCTAACTCTGACAAAAACCATCGCTAATTAATGTGTCCAGAGTATGCCTTACAAAAATTTATATTAAAGCAATAATTATCATCCTCTATGACATTTCTTCATATTAAAGTTAGTAATAAATGTTGCAAAAGAGGCTCAAATTTCATGAGGTTTCTTCCTTTTTCTTTGAATCATTACTTATGAATAAAATATTCTAACCTGTTCAGTTTAATGATTCTCATTTTGTCTTGAGGTTTCCATGAATACAGCTATTGAATTGCAGTAATAATGCTGGATATCACAGGATGCTAATTTTATGACTTGCAGTGTGGAAGAGAATTAGCACAGTGGTAGAAAGTGGGTCAGAAGCGACTGTATCACCTTTGAGAGATTTGCAACGTTGTCCTCAAAACACTGAGTAAAAAGAAGCTTTTCAAAAAGCATCTCGACCTTGTCATTAGAAGGGTGTATTTCCTCTTTGGTTATTTTTGAGAGACAGTGGGAATAGAAGATTGTCTGGTTTTGTTTTTTTTTTCTTTACAAAAGCAGTGATGAATAAACCTAAAAATTACCGTCCAAATGTGTGCTAGATTTCATATTACAGCATAATGTGAAGATGACTTACTTATAGACCTCACAACTATGAATTTAGATTTTAAAAGCCTATTAGTAACAATCTCCTAGGAAAAACTTTAGGACTTCCTGTTCTTCTGTTTGGCTTCTTGTTCTCTTCTCTCAATGTCAGCAAAATTAAAATGCAAATAAAAACATTTAAAAAACAAGGAAAAAGACAAACTTTTCAAAACTGCATTTGCTTTTGGGCCATGGTTTATGCATTGTGAAGGCTTTGCTTTTTCTGCCTGCATTCATTCCCCCCGTTAGTTAAAGGTCTTGATGCTGAAATCCTTATTATTGCACAGTCTCTACAGAAGGAAACTTTCAGTAGTGTTGTCAGGGATTTACATGAAAGAGGGCTGTGTAATGCTAGTTAGGAATCAGATGCTAAAAAGCACATATTTTATCTATAGACCAGGAGATCTGTCTGTATTTTAGATTTGAGAACAACATTAGCTGTTGTTACAAACTATGCATTTTACTTGCATAGTGACGTTTAGCACTGGAACTTGAATAAATGAAGACAATTCTTTGAGCATATGTTTACTGCTCCGTGTTCTGTGCTGGTGCTGGGACTGCAGTGAGATACGTCTTGGCTTGTGTGCCAGCTACTGGGGATGCATCTGAAAATACGTAAGAAGAAAATAACCAGAAGCAAAACATAGTCCGCTGGCCATCTGTTTTGGCAGTCAGCAGAAGTTGGCAGAATGAGGAATGTTGTTCTTATTCTGAGGTGTGAGAGAGTGGAGTATGTGGATGCTTTGCCTCACGTTCCATTGATGACTGGCCGTGCAGTTCAAAACTCTTGTGGAAAAAATTAAGAACCACTATATGTAAATGAACTGTGAGAATTTTATAAGGACAGTAGATCCTGAAGGTGATGTCCTAGAGTGGCTGCAGGCTGTTCTCTCCTCATACTCGTCAGTCCTTGTAACATTGTATTTGATCCCTGCTTTGGAGGGAAGAGGTTTTGGAGTGGGATATTGAAAGGAAGTGAGCAGCAGAGCAGAAAAGAGAGGGATGCTGCTGATGAAGGCGGCTGTCTGTCCCAACTGTTCTTGTCCCTCTTTTGCTTTGATTTGTCACTCTTCATACCTTTTTCACCTCCTGTGTTCATTCCTTCTTTTTTTCACCCACGGGTGGTCTATATCCTTGGTCTGTATTCCCTTAGTCCGCTTTCCTTTTCCTCATTCCACTCTGGCAGTCTGCTCTTTTGGGACATTTACTTCCCCACACCCATTTCACACACCTCATCCTTCTTTATATGAGCTTGTGTCCTTCAGACAGGGTCTCCATTGTCCACATTTTCAAATTCCAGTGTACACACTCATCTTCTCCCTGTCTCCTGCACCCCAGTATTTGCTACTCTTTCTCACAAACTGCACTCCTTCATTTTTCTCATCTCATCATTCAGCTCCCCCTTGCATTTAGCCACATTAATCAAACTCCTGCCTGACCCATCTCTCCCTCCCTCCTTTCCTACTGACCTCCTTTCCTCTTCCCCCCAGAGAAATCTGCTCCTTCCCTTGTGGCACGTTTTTATCATTCTTCCATTTTTCTCCTTTTTCTCTCTGACACCTCCTTTTCAGACATGTTTTTCCATTTTCTTTTGCTATCATTTAAAAACAATTATGTTGTATTCTTTTAGATCAGTGTTTCTAACTCTCCCATTTCTGAACTCCATCCTGTCTCAGACCCAAATGTTGACTTCTGTTCAGTCACACGGGGGGTGGGGGGCCTTGCTGGAGGCAAGACTGATTTTTGTAGCATTGTAATTATGGTTGTATGAAAGCTGTTTGATAACCAGCATGCAATTTGCTTTGGTTTATGATGGGAAATGTCATGTTCCCTGTTCTTTATAACTGATGTGGAAGGTCCTTGGCCTTCATTTTCTGGAAGGTTAGGAAGCTCCAGCCCTGTAAGAGTGAGGGGTGCTGCAGGACCGCTGCACCTAAGGGTGGCCCTTCTGGTGCATCCCAGAGAACTTCCACATCTGTTAGACCATTTTCCTCTGTGGAAGTGCGTTCTCAGTTGGTGTTTGCAGTGACAAAATGCCCTTTCAAAAGAACCAGTTACTTTATCCATCTGCAATATAGTATAGTTCAGTCTCTTTATATGGCTGGAAAAGCAAAATTTCAGTGTGTGTGCAAGCTGATACCATAACTTGTGTCCACATCGGGGTCATCAGTGGCAGCAGAGCTTTCATTGCAGTCTCCTGACATCAGAGGTTTTTATTCAAATGTTGATACAATACTATGAAGTGAATCTTCCCTAGCCAGCAGTTATTGGAAGTTAATGTATGGTCATCTTATCTTTTATTCCATCCGCAAGGTACTTGAGCTCATTCGATGCTAACACGCTTGCAGTGTTACAGTAACAAATACCTTTTTCTGTGGCACAATCAGTATGGCAAGTCCAAAAGGACAGGGCACCTGCATCTAAACCCAGCATTTTCTGTACTGGCAATTTAATGGAGGCAGTAGAATAGAGAAAAAGTTATTTTATGCGATTCCAAGCCTTATCACCAGATAATGCCTTTTTAAAAATTTTTCTAATAAGACAAGCCCATTGCCATTAAACTAAGCTTTAAGATCGGAATAACAATGTATCTGATTTCAGCATGGGAGGAACTAATTTAAGTGTCACCTCAGCGGTATCTACATGCCATATTTAATCCTAATGGAGGGTAGTAAAGTGGAGTATCTGAATTACAATATTGGCAATGCTGAAAAACTAGAGCTAGGAGAAAAAATCCAGGGATGATTTCAGCTGCAATTTTACAGTTTTCTTGCGTCTTCTCTTTTTTTCATATAGCAAATGAAACTGAAAGCTATACTGGCAGGTTTTCATTGTGGTTTTGTCTTCGCTTGAATCCCAGTGTACCAATCTACGCATTTATTTCAGTTATGCTGTGTACCCTATATATGTCAGGTGGTGCAATGCACAGTGAGTATTTTCTTGTTCTTCATCCCCGTGTCTGTTCTGCTGTGCCTTAATGACACAGTCCTTAGTTTGAGCACAGTCAAACATGCTCTCAGGTCACTGATCATATCAAGCACAATGCAGACAATACAGCTGAAGTTTGTAGGTGATGATCAATAGCTGGATTTTGGCACTTTGGATTCTTTTACGAGAATTATTTGGGCCAACATAGAGGCCATATCATCACCTCTGTCAGGTGTGAGTCAGAAAACATATGTGGCCCACAGTGTTACAGGCTGTAGTCAAATTCAGTAAGAACAAGTTAGTTTTAAGATCTTCTGGTCGCAGTGAGGTATTCACCCCATGCACACTGGAAGTGCTATGGGCTGGTGGCATCCTGACTGTGAGAATGACAGCGAATAAGTGCCGCCTTAGTCTGCTTCTCAGTACCATCACTGTGATTTTAGCCTTAAAATTAATTACTAGAGATCTCTGAGAAAGTGTTTGATTGAAAAAACTTTTTTGTTTGTTTGATGTTTTCCCCTCTCTCACATTTGTGGGATTATTTTGCCTTCAAGAATGCATGAACAGTTTCCATTGATGACGTTGTCAAACACATCTCACGAAATCTGAATAGCAGCCATTTGTATAGATCTGGTGCAGTGACAGTCATGTAGATCTTGTGAGAGAAGTGCTGGTATTTGTTGATGTCAGTAAGGTAGCTCTGGTTTGATCAGATTATTTCCTTTTGAGATCTTTTCCTGTAAAGTATCCAGAGGTCTCCTTGCATCCAGTAGAATTTGTATTTGAGATGTTCTGGTACTTTTGTGAGAGTTTGACAGGGTGTGGGGAAAATATTCTGTAGTGTTAGGCAAGTGAGTTAAAATATTATGTCCTATATAAAGTAAGAAATACAAATTGCCTTTTAAATTAACTTTATTAAAAATTACCTTTTCTTCCTAAGCCAAGCATATTTTTCTTAAAAAGAAAAATGAATTAAAAGATAACTTTCATAAAATTAATGCTGATAAAAGATAACTGTCGTAGAATTAATGCTGATTTCTTAACTTAAACTGGTGGTAAAACTTCCTGTCAGAGCTGATACTTTTAAACACTTCTTAGGTAAGATACCGAAAGATGTTTGGGCATACATGTAAGAGTGTGTATGTATGAGTGTGTGTATATATACATATATATATATATATGTATGAGTGTGTGTATATATACATATACATATACATATATATATATATATATATATGGCACCAGAACACTTTTTAACATCTTAACTTCTTTGTGATAGAACCCGAAAATTCTTAATATGCTGGAGGGTCCAAGACATGATAAGAGACTTGCCTAAGGAAGTATTTAAGGGTATTTGAGTATATCACCAAATGATAAAATCAGTTAGCAAAAATATATTAATAAATTACAGGCTATTCTATGTTCACCCAATAGGCGTACACAAAGGCACATATATAGGCATTGCTAGATGTTTTAAAGACATTGTGGAAACTACTGTAAGTGTAAAGTTCAAGTATAGAACCTTTTATCAAAGAATATTTGAATTCGTGTCGTCAATAAAAAAAATCAATTCATGACGACTTTTCTTTTGACATACTTTTTCTGTAGATAAGCTTGGCATTTATTTTTTTAAAATGCTCTTCAGGTATATTGGATGATCAAATTTTAAATTACTTGACTTCAGACATTCACTGTTAGTTATTTGAGGGCCGTTACTGAAATGCTGTTCTTTCCTTTTGCACTGGAAAAGTAACTCATATGTTTCAAGTAGCAGCCTGTAAAGCTTTGGGGAAGCTCTATTTAAAACTTTTTGGAAACTGTGATGAAACTGGACATAAAAGCTAAAATTTCCATTTACAATGATTGAACTAACATGGGGGAAATGAAGACAAAGGTTAGGCTGTGAGAGTGTGAAAATTTCTGCTTGTTTTTCCTCACACAGTTTATTTGGAAAAGAAGTTTTGTTTTTATTGGCCTCCATAACAAGAGTCCTTGTTGACTCCAGTTACTGGAAATCTGTTTTGAGAGTCTGGATAGAGAGAAATAGAGATGAGAGTCCATATGGGAGGAGATACAGGTTATATACTAAAAACTCACCCTTCATGTTCTTTATGATCTTCACAAATGTCTAGAAGTCTGTTAGTTTTTTGAGTAAATTCTGCAGCCTACTTCATACAGGACACCGCAAATCTTGCTCTCTTGGCAGTCTGACAAAGGCTTCTGACTGGCGGACCTGTGTGGAGCTGTATTCCCAGTAGCCTCCTGCCACACCTCCGTGGCATTTTGCCGTGGAATTTGTGAATAAACAGATGATTTATTTTTTTAAATATTATTTTCCCTTAAGTTTGATCTGAGAGGAATGGTACGTGCTCCAAAGCTTTCTCATGGACGTTTTTGATGCCAACTCAAAGGACAATTTGCCTTTCATTAAAATTAACAGGGTTTGTCTGCATTGCAGTGTAAACTCTCCAATAAATGATTTAGAATCATGATGAATGCTAGATAATATGGCAGCATGAATCATTGTTGTTTTCGTTTGGCAGCAGAGAAAATCTTGATGGAATTGCTAAGTGCTCTCAGTTCTCTCAAGATAGCTTGCTGTCGGCTGCTGTATTGTTCCTTTGCTCCTGACACACTCCTTTGGCCCAATGCCTGTCTAATCATTGTTTAATGTTTCAAAAGCTGCCATCTTCTATTTGAAACAGTCTTTTCAAGCAGTACAAATACCAGCAGATTTGCATATAGTAGAAATAATTGGAAAAATAAAGTAAAAAAAAAAAAGCAAACCAACCACAAGAACCACAATGAGATGCACACAGCATTAATGCTTTATGAAAGTGAAAAAAATACCATATACATAGTGGAAGTACGGTGAAGTTTTAGGATTTTTAAAGATATTTCTATGGTTATTACATTGTCTATCAGTTTCACATGCTATGGAACAACTATTCCTACTGACCTGTTGCCTCTACTCTCAATACTTGCTCATGTGCGCAGAGTGGAAAGAGAACAACAAGGTCTTCTAAAATGGAAAACAAGTTGACAACTCATTTACCAGCAAATAAACAAGTTGACAACTCCTGTGCCAGCAAATAAACAATGATTTCCATTTTTTATTACCATGAACAAGTGCATTGTCAGTACCTGAAAAATGTACTTAACATCTCCATGTCAAATAACCTTGTCTCCCTGCCTTGTAGTATTATTACTGTATAAGTTTAAAACATTTCCCTGTAACCTACTTCTTATATGATATGTCTAAGTTTACTTTTTAGTGATATAAGTGCTCTTGAACCTTCTTTGTGCCTTTGACAATCAGCTTTGAACATGCAAGTGAAACTGTAACACTGGCTCTGGTTTTGTGTTCTCTCATCAGATACCTCTCAGTTTCCAGAGGAACCTTTCTTATCTGTAACCAACACATACAAATAGATAAAGCTTAAGGAATACTGTGGCAAAAGTTGTGTGACTGTGTGAATGGTTTACGTCTCACACGCAGGATCTTATGTACTGAAACTAGCCCTGATGTAAGAGAAAACTTATTCCACAAATAGCATTAATTTTTGTTAATACTATTTGTGCTGCACAGAATTGTATAGAAAGTCTCTGGAATGCTTTGTGTCCAAGGTGGATTCTTGCTGATGCCATCAAATTGTCATCTCTGGGAACACTGTCTCCAACATGTGGGAAGCTGGAGAACTGCTAGATGATGAAGGTTCCCATTCAGCTAGGAATAAATGTAAACCATTAGCCCAGTGTCAGAAAAGAGAGTTGAGGAAAGCTTTTCACGAGAAATTGAGCAGGGAGGTCAGGAATTCATAGCTGTTGTTTTGGCAAACGGGAGAGATTGAGAGAGACAAGGAAGAAGGCCGTGGGCAGAAGCTAAGCGCATGCTTTCATATCGGAGGGGAATGCTTTGGCTATAGTGTAGCCAAGAAAAAAGGTAGGCTGGTACTGGGGAGCCCAAAGGCTATGTAAGGGCAAGAAAAACACTGTCAAGGTTATTTCCACCTTCCCCCCCCGTCTCCCCCCCTGCTTTTTTTTGTCTAGATCTGCAGGTTGCCAGAGCTATCTGAAGTAAGCAGTGTCTGACTTTTGAAATTTTTATCTAATCTGTCTCTTTGCTTCAGCAATTATGTCTTCCAGAAGAGAAGAACAGCAGAAAATAATGAAGTTACAGGAAATCTCAATGGCTTAGTGAAAAGAGCATCATCACATGTGGACATGGATGGTGTTCCAGGAGAATGATTGCATAGATTATAGGAAGAGAAACATGTCAGATGAAATAAGAGAATTTGTACTTTAGATTTATTCTACAAGCCTGAAAAGACCAGTTCTTATACAGTGATGTAACAGTACTTCACAGGTTGCCTGGTATTAATTTGAGCCTGAAATGTAGCAGTGTTTTATGTAACACTGACTAAACTTTCACCAGTCCCCTCTTCTTTTGAATTCACATATGTAAGCTGAATAAGTGGCTCTATTATTGTATGCTCCAGTAGGAGCTCTGGAAAGTTTGCTGTCAGGAAATATTGGTATTTCATATCCTTGAAAATACTTTGAGCATTTGAAGTTCTCTGTGTTTCCCTTTTAGATGGTCCTACAACAGGCTGGAATACTCTACAAAGCTTCAGGCATCATGCGGGCATGAGCACTTCAGCAGAAGATGGATCAGTAAATCCAGTTTTAGGCAGTCAAAGTTACCATTTTACTGCACACTGTAGAATTAGATTCTCTGTTGGTTTTGCAGATGTACATAAATAGTTCCTGAGTTGAAAATGGTGCAGTAATTGTAGTGTTCAAGCTTCCATCACAAACAGCTCTTTTCTAGTAGTGGTGTTCCCCCTTTCTCAAAATGCTGAGATTAAACTAGGGATGCATGATATCAAATCTAAAGAAAATTATTAGGTACATGAAAGCTCTCAGTTGAAAATTATTCTTAAAAATGGAAGAGGAAAACAGATGAAACTCCCTTACTTTAAAAGTTATGGGGATTGGTTTTCTTTTTTTTTTTTTTCATATAGGAAGAGCTTTTTTGCCCTTTGCTTATGTCAGCTTTACGCCTTTACCAAATGTCTAAAGCTTTTGTGTTTTGTTTTTGATTTAAGGGCTGATCTTGAAAGGTGTTGACTGCCTCTTAGGAATTCCTTTTTCATTAATAGGTTGTGTTCTACAGTGTGATGTAGGTTCTTTATGGATATTATTCTTCTGTGTCACAAGAAAGTCATATAACTAGTTCAGAGTGTTACCTCAAAATGAATGAAATCCAATCCCTCAGTGATATTAGGTCAGTATAGAGGCTCACGTATCCCACCTCCTCGAACTAGACATGGTTCATCATTAAAAGAAAGAGTTCTCTTCCCAAATGGATGTAACTGTGTTCCTGTCAGTTCTTATCAGAGGTTTAAGCTCCTTGGAGCTCCCGTCTGAGGGACTGGCCTACGGAGACTACC
Organism: Rhinoptilus africanus; assembly: GCA_013400135.1. Lineage (NCBI taxonomy): Eukaryota > Metazoa > Chordata > Aves > Charadriiformes > Glareolidae > Rhinoptilus > Rhinoptilus africanus. Next base: position 171,551 of record VXBO01011669.1, on the reverse strand, counting down.
ATGAAGATGAAAGCAAAACTAAACCTCAGTTGCTTTCAGAGATATGTAATTCTGACTGCATGCTCAGCATAGGTTAGCCATGTCCAATATTTGTTCTTTTTAGCACTCTTTTAATAAGGCACAAAAATTAGGAAGTCAGGGGTCTTCTAAAGTACCTAAAAAGAGAAACCTCAGGGGAGGTGAGTTAATAAAATGGTCTGTTAAACTAACCTTTGTTTTATGGCCCTAAAGTAGGAACACTGAGAGAGCTGCCTTAGTTACAGCAAAATGGTAAAAAAAGTATGATCAGGTTTCCTTATAATGGAAAGTGCCCTAGAAAAATATGCCTGTTGTATCAGAATATATCAAACTGAGTTTAATCAACTGTGGATTACTGCACAATAGCTCAATCAACTTTAGGTCAGGAAGAAAGTAGAGGAATTATTTAGTAGAACTGTAAAAGAAGATATATGTTCAATGGTTCATTTGACTTCCTGGGATTGGATTATCAAAGTTACCAAAGTAACATGAAAAGCAGCAGTGTGTGATTTAAATCTCTCAAACAGGATCTTATGTACTGAGACTTCGTCCTGATATATGGCAAAACGTATTCCATAAATTGCATTAATTTTTATGGTGGTGCACAGTGTTGTATGCACCCTTTGGTTTAGAGTTCATATCGAGTATTTTCTTGAAAAAAGCAAAGCTCTCCAGATGGACTATCCTCTGCTGTGCTGCTACTCTGCCTGACCTTCCTCTTTTTATTAGGGCATTAATAGGGGCGATTCATTTAATCCAGAACAGTGATCACTTAACTTATACCAGATATAGCCTTGCCAGGTTGGCAAATCTGTGTGCTGGAGATGGATTTTATTTTACGTAAATTTCAGTCCACACCCAGAAACCTTTAAGCGCAGCAGGTTACTTTGGTTATCACAGCCAAGTTTTCTGCTGGCTTACCTTCCCCTGTCTACCCATCTCCAGTTGTGCTAAGTGGATTTCTAATTCTGCCAATTTTTAAAGGTTCTTAACAGTGCAAAAACTTCATTTCTGTCTGTGCTATATATACCATTACAGTAGCAATTCCTGTGATTTATATAACTGGCTGTGATAGGGAAAAATTGTTTTCTCTGCTTTTGTGTTATATTTTTAAAGTTTGATACCACTTTCAGTATCATGTGTAATCAGTTATCTGTTCAGCAGTTTCCTGATGAAAAAAGGCCCATGAGAACATCAGTAAGTATAAAATAAATATGTTCCTATTTTTTAAGGAATTCTTTTATAAATGGATGGTCATTCTTCGTGAGTTTCGAATAATTTGCTTAAAGATATTGTTGAAATTGAGGGGTAAACTGCCTGCATTATCCTATTAACAGCAGAACCCTTCTTGACAAGCTTCAGCCCGAGGGCTCAGTAGCATCCCAAAAGGGGCTTGACTGGTGACAGCTGAGAAATTCACAAATTACATAGAATAAACAGTTTTGAAGGGAGTATTGAACAGATTCTAGGCCTCGCACTTCATTTAAAAAAGCTCTACTATAAGTACTGTACATTAATCCTGAGAGTACCTGCATAGCTGCCTAATAGTTCTCTGTTTCTCTGGCAGCATGAGGCACCACCTATGCTCCATCTGGTATTCTTTTGGAAAAATTTAGTCAGATTTCTCTGTAAATGTTCTGCAACACGTACTTTAATACAGTTGTGATTCTAACTGTTCAACTCCTCCAGGAGACAAAAATTTACGTGTTTCTGTGGGTAGACTGCCTAGGGAGTGAAGTAAGCGCACAGGAGTATGCAGGAGTGCCAGGAGTGCCAGGGGATGGATCTGCACTGCGCACGCTTCTTGGAATAGGTGAGCCATCCCAGCTGACAGACAGCTGTTGTGGCCGTGCAGGATATTCTTTCCTTTCTCCCTAGGAAGTAAATGCCTCTCCAAAGCGTGCCAAATCACAGTTCCTCTGAAGAAGGTTTGAGGAATTATACTGCTTGCTCAGGTCTGTCCCTGGAGTCAGGTTCCAGACTCCTCAATGTGTTTATTTGCCATTTCTGTCAGTAAACTCATTTGCTCTTGTGCTATTCCTGGCACAGATGCAAAAATGGGAACAAGTTTACTCAAGGCAACCTCACTTAAAATTTAGGCCACTTTTGAAAAGCATCTTTTAACTGTCCTGTTTTCTTTATTAGGGGCTGAACTCTGTCACCCTCATCATTAAGCCTAACTAATTGTTTACAGCCAATTGTGTATATTTATAATGGGTTGTAAGCCTGATTTAGTTGTATGATTTATATTATGGAAACAGTGAGGTACTCCTTGGTTAAGGTCCTGCTAGACTCATAATGTATCCCATCTTCCTTAATGCCATTACATTCAATGAAAATATTTACATCATATGATACTGTAAGTCATGAACAAGAGGATCGATGTCTTGGCTTCCCTAAACGCAGTGCTAGTTTACCACAGATTTGGTATACACATGAAAAAAAATAATAATTCCAAGGGACTCTAAGTACTGTGACAACTGCCTGGAATATTTATTAGTCAAGAGACAGATTCTTGTCACCCTGTTCCTTTTAACATAATCGAGAATAAATGAAATAACCAAATTATTTTTTATCTGAAAGGGAAATCAATGCAAATCACAAAACAGCTGTAGACTTTTTGTCTGAGGTGGCAGATCAGTTTCATTTTTAGTCAGCTGATTTTAGTAGATTTTGATTTTTTTAATTGGTTATAAAAAATACCATTCCCCGAATCACTTATGTTCATGTTGTGATTTGATGTATTTGATTTTTTCTGGTTTAACTTCTAAGCCTTAAAAGATTTTTTTTCTTCTTTTATTGAAATTGATAGCTTTGTATCTTAACACCTTCCCTGTATTTCTTCTACAGTTTAGTATTTAAAGTGTTTTTTCTCAAACTAGTTCTTTGCTTTTTTTTGGTTGTGTCCAAGTGATTTGGCAGTGAGCAAATTTGGACGTTTTTTCCATGCTCTGTATAAAAGCTGTTTTTTAAATGTTACTGATGACTGTGTAGTGTTTAGGGCCAGCTATCCATCTTGCCAGCTTGTTAGAGCTATCATCCCCCCACAGGCTGCTGGTGTGACTGTTCAGTATTGCTCGTGGGAGGATACTGCATTTTCCAGTGAACTTCTGTTCAAAAAAAGATCCTCTGGCTTGGCGATAGAGATATTGCTCTCTGTCATTACATTTCCCCCATCGAAGGGTGATCCTGAAATATCAACCCTAAAAGCAAAGTTGCTGCAATGAATTTTCCTTCTCAAATTTGTTAATATTTATGAATGTTTAAAAGTGCTTGTTACTCAAGAGTTCTTCTTGATCTTTAGATTTATGAGGGAAAAATCTTCTTGTCAGAGGAGAGTTGTGGATAGTGTTGTGTTTTATGGCTCATGGCTTTTGAAGTAATTAGTGTGAAGCAAGATATTTTTATGGTTTCAAATGCAAGTATCCAGATTTAATCACCACAGGTTTGGGGTATTTTGATTTTTAACTGTGCCAGATAACAAACTAACGTGTACTGTTACTGTATTTGTCTTTGTTGTATGCTTCATTTCATTCATTTGTAAAGAGCATGGGAGAGTATTTGCTGAGTAAACCTCTGGAGAGATGAGACAAGCTTCTGTTAGGATTAACCGAAACATAGTTCCCTCTGTGTTGGGGCAGGAAGAAGGACCAAACGATCTCTCCAAGTCCATTCAGTGCTGCAGGCTTTGATTCTGTATTCATGGAACTATTTTTGGTCTTTAAATAGAAGACCTCTGAAGTGCGGTTTATAAGTTGTTAGTCAGCATGTGGATTTTCAGGGCAGGGATTTCATACTCTAACAAGCCTGTTACAGTTTCTGACTGTCATAAAAATATCTCAGGAACTGGTCTTCCTGTTGAAGGGAAGGTGGAAAAGTTGCAACCAGTAGTAGAAAGTTCTCTCTGTATTAGGTGGGTTTATTTTTATTCTACTATAAATAATTTCCAACTGCAAAATTTGTGAGGCTTAGACAAATACGGAAAAATTAGATCCTCTGATGAAAGCCCTTAACAGTTCTGTGAATGTTCCCTTGCCAATAGGCAGGACTAGAGATATCTTTAGTATCTGTCATGTAATATTCAAAATGGTTGGTAAACATTGACTGTGTCCACACTGGTGTATTTTTGAGATGTGCTTTTTCACAGAGATTGCTGCATGTGAAAGAACAATTAGTCAGGCTCTGCAATCCATTTGAATTTTATATGGAGAATATATGTAAAATGATTCACAGCCCTTCCTTTGCGTGACAGCCCATGGTGCATAAGACTACCATATTCCTTCACATTAATGCTTTCTCATTTACCATCTGCAAACAGATAATGGCAAAGCTCGATTTATTTAGCAGACTGTTGCTGTTGGACGATTTGTGACTGAGAATAACTTCAGTGTGACTTGTGTTTATTAACTGATATGTTTAGTTTTAAAGTGGAAGGGTTTCATAAGTTTAGTTAGTCACTGATAGCAGAGTTGCATAAACATTAGTGAAACAGACAGTCCCGTTATCTCAGGACTGGTGAACATGTTCATTCAGCTGAAAGCTGTAGTGTTTAGTCGCTGTGCAGATCTATGAAAATCAGAAACCACCTATTCAGTCACCTGAACATGGGCTTAGGAGTCAAGTTTCAGGTATCTGTTTCTAAAACCTTGACCCTACAGCTTCAGAAACGGGCACTTGGTTTCTTGGCAAGGTTTTACTTTGTCCATGAGATTGAAAATATGTTGTTATTAAAATCTTGGGTTTGGTGACATTATGGCTGGACATTGCTAGCTCACAGAAAAGGGCTAAATCATATGCATGCCAGTTCCTGTATTGCTCTCAAACCGTCTGCCCAGCATTATCACTTCTTCTCTGGCTGCTTGTTTATTTTATCAGAAGATGGGCGTACATCAAAAGAAATTAATACATTCTCTCCGAGGCAGATGGCGAACTCTGTCACAGAGTCACAGGATGGTTGAGATGGGAAGGGACCTCTGAAGATCATCTAGTCCCAGCCCTCTGCTCAAAGCTGGGTCAGCTGGAGCAAGTTGCCCAATACCATGTCCGGTTAGGTTTTTAAAATCTTCAACAGCAGTAATATCTTTGTAATACTAGTGGAAAAGATTTAGTGACTGGAAATTTAAGCTAGAAATACAAAGTTAAACCACACAAATGTGACTGTGTTTTTGCATGTGGATGTAACCTCTTTTGCTCTATGAGCCCAGCTGAGCCTCACTGACTATATTTGCTTTATTCAGACACTGGGTAGTTCTCACCAAAGCTGCTCTTGTCATCTTAATTCAGAGAAGTATTCAAGTGGCTAGATGCTAAGGAGTTGTAAAAGTGCCTTCCCTCAACAACTAAAAGGTTAGAGCTTCAGAGCAATGTATGATGTGACTAAAATGTTGTTGTTATTGGAAAAACAGGTTTAAAGAGAAGGATTAGTAGTATTTTAAGAACGGCATATTGGTGTGAAAAATTTAAATCATGCTGCACTTGTCAAAGAAATGGACCTGAGGTAGCTGTGCATGAACCAGCTCAGGTGGTTTTATACCATGCCTGGGGGCCGGGGTAAGTAAAGTCAGCCTGAAGGGTGTGCTCGGCCACAGGCACCAGCGCTGTCAGTCCCTCTGCGGCCGGACAGGAGTGCGAGATGGGCAGGTAGGGGTGGCATCTAGGGGAAGTACCATTAATTCAGAGTGCTGCAGCATGTTTCCTCAGCCACAAACCTGTCATACTGTACATAGCAGCCCGTCCCACTCTCTGCCTGAGCTTCTTTTAACAATCTGAAGTGGATTTGAGGTCTCAGCCTTTATCTATAAGGTGTGCTGTGTGACCTGGGTCCAGGATAGCTAAATATTTGCTCGGCATTCCAGGCACAAGACTGTAGCTGACAGATTCTTTCCTCTGGCATTAGAGAGCTCTCTGCCAGAGCTCTAACACATCTCTGGCTGGAGTACAATCTTCCAAGGGAAATGCAGTCAAAACCTGTAGGGTGAACTTCCCCGTGAACTACTGCTGTTACAAATGTTACTGTTCTCCTCTTATACTGGAAAGACTGTGTCTTTGTCATTGCCACCTTAAACATTAAACATCTACAAGCTCTCCTCCCTCTCCTGTACTGTAGGCTCGGTCTTGCAAGTAAATCAGTCGTGCTGCTCCCAGACCTGGAGGCGGTACGTGTGCCCGGCGCTCCATATGCAGCCATAGCAGTTCGTTAGTGCTGGCTCAGGTGGCTGTGCGTGCCGTGAGCTGCGCACTGGAGCTGTGTCCTTGCATGCCGTGATGCCCTGTCCTCCCGGAACAGAGTCTTTACTTGATGAATGGTAAATCCCAGTCACGTATACTTGATAATATTATCCTAGTGGATATTTTACGCTTTCAAATAGAGAGGTTTTAATGGTGATTGGTCATGTAGTAGTGAAATAAAAGTGTTAATGAAGAAGAAGAAATTAGTGGATTTTAGTGAATAGTGAAGAGCCTTTAAGAGGTGTGCCCTGGTACTGCTGCTGATTTTGTTCAGTGCATTGTAAATCAAACCAAAGGGATCAATGAGTTCCAAAAGCAAAGAAGCAGAAGGGTGGAGAAAAATAAGGGGTTGTTTGATGAGTATAGACGTTACATCTAGATACAGACAAGGGGAAAAAGAGAAATAGCTAATCCAATTTTACATACTTTTGATGCCAGGGAATTGTGCGTGCTAGTATATATCAAATATCAGGTCTGCTTCACATCATTAGGAAAGGATAGTCTTGATGAGAGCAAAAGGACAGGGAAGAGTAGTTCGTTAGGGAATGATCACATGGAAGCAGTGGTCACATGGGTTTGTGTCGGAATAATACACAAAACAGATTTGTTTTGAGATGAGGAGCAAAAATTTACATCAGTGGAGTATTTCAGAACTTGCTGGGTGTGTTTGGGGTGGCTGATCACCAGGTAGCAACAGCTCGTTTCCAAACTGTAGACAGCCTACTCGTGTGGCTTCTGGCACATGCCGGTACCTTTCCAAAAGTGGTGTCGCATGAGTCTCTTCCCCAGGAATATGCTTTCCCAGTGTTTGTCTTGACATCCCTTTGTTTAAGAATTGTATGTATCTGGGGACAACTTGTACCAAGGCCCCTAATTAATGGCTTTAGATTTAATTGTAAAGAAAGTCCTTTGATTAGAAGAGAATTGCTGCTCCCTCTCTGTTAAGATACGGCTGGTATGTTTTCTGTTTATCTACCTGAAGGGATTAAACAAAGCATGTACAAGACAAGCAAATCTTTATTAGGATTTGATACAAAAAACCTTTTCTAAAGTACGATTGCAGCAAAGCAATTTTAATTAGTTTTCACAAACGCTTCCAATTAACACCCAGAGTGTTTACTTTTTAGCTACAGAGAAGATTCACTCACATAGCAAATAAAAAAAGCAAGTCTGAGAAGTTTTCACATGCAGCATAGCAAAAAGACTGAGTAACTTCTTGAGAGTTGGTCATTTTTTGGGATTTCAGAAAGTTATTTGCTTTTGCTGTGTAGTAGGCTTGGGGTATTTTTGTACTTCTGGCTGGTCTAACAGAGGAAAAAGCCATCTGCTGAGATTCAAAAAGAGATGTTACGAAACCTACTAGCTCTCTGTTGTAACTGTTCTAATCACCCTAACTGGTCTGTGGTGAAAGGCGGTAACATTGACTAGTCTCCAGTTTGCAGTGTTAGAACTGTGACCACTTCTTGTTTACCTCTTGAAGCATTTTGTCTTTCTATGTGTATGAGATTTACTGGAGTTTCTTATTTTTGCTGGTTCAAGTTCCCTTATTGGAATTGCAGCTGTGGTCAGGTTCCCATTCTTCATAAGGACTGCAAATGTAGCTCTGGTAGCAAACCCTGCTGGTTCCTTTGACAACAGCTTTGCACATACCTCTTCTGAAGGGCATGTAAACCTCTTCAGTGGAAATTCTGTGCAGAATGCCAGTCGTCAAGGACTGTATAAAGCTGGGCTGCTTTGCTGCCCAGTGGCATGACAGTAAATTGGGTGTAATTATTCCCCAACTTTAGTACGCAGATGTATGGTTACATAGACCTTTTTTTGTGCTTTATAGATTGAAGTAGCAGCTCGCCAGTGTTAGTAATGCAGTGACCATCAAGGCAGCACTCTCCTTTGGTTTCACCAGATGCAATGTAACCTGCTGGTTCATGTCATGGATGAGGTGATGGTCTTGGGATCAAGGCAGAGTCCAAAATGTCCATGTTATTTTCATCTGTCTTGCCTTCTCCCAGTATGTCACGGTGGCTATAAATGTAACCTCCAGTGTTGGTGCAGGGAATGAGAACTTGGGAAGATGCGTCAGGCTGACTGGCTGTGTGACATGCATGTACATTTATTAATCTGACTCACAAAACATCAAAGAAATTTTATGTTAACTTGCGGTTTGTTTAGGCCACTTAACTCTTTCCAACATAGGTAGCACGGCCTTGTTTGCTATGTAGACTACAATTTACATGTTTGTAAGTTCTCATAGCGGGGCAGATTTAGAAAGGGGGGTGATGTGAGGCCCTTGAAGACAGAAGAGTCATGTACCTGGAGGACTTTTTTGCTCTCCAGTTTTGTAAGAGGCCCATGTCTGGGGCTTTTTGAGCTTTGGAAAGATCACCAAAATTTCTGTGGAATAAATGCTGCTCAGTATTTTAAAGATTTGGATACTATAACTCCAAGTTTACTACCTTCTGGAGCAATCTCCTCCTGCAACATGCTAATAAGAATATAGCTGCATAATAACCCTCTGAGGCTAACTAAGATGAATGCCATATAGGAAATTGAGATCATTACCCAGTCTGAAGTTGTCAAGTGGTTTTCAGTACAACATATTGCAGTATGCAGACAAGGTAGAAATTTAATACTCATAGTTGGAGAGAATTTAATAATGGAATTTCGTTATGAAATTTAGCTGTGCAAGAAGCATTCTTTTGAAGATGCGAAAAGGTTTACATCTGAGAAGTCAGCCAGTAACTATTCTGAAAAATGTGGATATACTGCAAATCAAATTGCAAATCATTGCAAATCAAAATCCAGTCCCAGGAAATTAGCCTGTATCTGTGCAAAATCATTATTCACAATGAAAAGTCAAACGATATGCTGGAAGGATTGGATAGGAGGTGATAGTTTCAAGCCTTTGAATCTCTATAATAAATGGAGTCTGGTAGGTTTATAGTGCTACAGACCACATCACAGCTAAGTGAGATACAGAGAGTACTTGGTGCTAACACTCCTTCATAAAAAGATCTCCTGGAAAAGATCGTAAAATTCCCAAGCAATATTTTATATAAATGTCAGGATTCAGAAGTATAATGTGTGTAAGAAATAATAATGTCAGTAAAGATTATGCTGGGAGCTCTTCATGAAGACATTTAAAATTTACTGCAGTTACTGAGAAAATGAAGCTATCTGAAAAGTGTGGTAGGGGAGGGCCTGGATAGAAACGCCTCCGTGCGTAGTTTTCCACACGAACAGTTATTTTGACACATCCAGAGTTGTACTTCCTGGGCAGAGACTGGTGGGTGCTGAGTTTCTCTGTGCTTTGACCATAGGTGTTGAAGCGTTGCTTTAGAAGGTAAATTTTGAGGGAAAGAGGTCAAATTAAATAACACAAAATAATGAGAAAGGACACAAACTAAAATCAATGTAATCTTTACTAGAACACAAATGATGAACAAACCTGTTGTAATGTATCTAAATAGTAGTAAGTTATGTTATTAGTAAGATATGTTGTAGCGCAAGAACATTCTTCTGGACTCTTGCTTGCCTAATACTCAATGAAAAAGAAAAAGGTAGAAGCTGTTTAAATGATATTGTTAAATTTAGACATTGCCTTCCCCTATGGAAATATTCTTTAGTGGGATCTCGCAAGGTTTAAGTCATTTCAGTGCACAGTTTGTGCTTTTGATCTCAGTCCATTTTCTGTGACCGTTGTCCTTAGCATCTCAGGAGCTGCTGCGCTTGGCAGTGTCGGGTGTTGATGCGTGACCTGTTGAGAGAGAGGACCGCTACCTGCTGAATCCCGGGCAGCAGATCCAGAAGTGATGTACATTTCCTCACAGGTTTCTCAGGCAGCGCCAACCAGCTCTGCTTTTGCTGAGGAGATGAGAACTTGAACTGGTAGCCCAGCCTGCTTCCTGTGGCTTGGAGTGGGTGCTGTCCTTCCCTTGCAGTTCCAGCCATCTGTGGTGTGAAGCAGAAGCCTGGAGCAGCCCAGTTGCCTGAGCCTCTGGCTGCTCACTCCAGGAGGGAGTACTGGAGTCCGTGGAATTCTGTCCTATCTTAGCACAGTAAAAAGACACTTTTCCTGCTTATAACTTGAAAATGCACGGACACCACTGCTGGTTGTTTCTGGGGAGCAGGAAAGGCAAGGCTGGTGTGTGTTCTTCTATGTGCATGTTTTATGCAAGCAAGGCTTCCACCCTGCTGGCAGGCATACTAATAGCCAAATTAGCATACTTTATTTTTAAAATAACATACTTCCAATTAAGCAGGATTTAACCAAATCTTTCCCAGGCTGCAGCAGGATGCTAGTAACAATGCTGTTCCTGCATTGTGAATTGAAAAGGTATTATGTATTTTAGTTTCAAGGTAATGCCTGGGTTATTTTTGATGCCTCGCCTTTTTTTTCAGAAAACATCAGGGTTGCTGTTAACTGTCTCTCACATGTTTCTGATGCAGAAAGGCAGGGAATTAGCAACAGTTGTAATATAACAATTAAACCCCAAACATTTCTTTAAAACTAATGGATAGAATATGATTAGATGCCTACAGAGACATTTTCAGTAATAGCTGATGAAAGGCTTGGAATAATTTGTTGCATGCTGATGTATTTTGTCTAAAGATACAAACTGTATGCTACTGTGTTCTATTAAGACTTGGAGTTTTGGATTTTTAGGAAGCAACGGAGAATAAACTATTATAATAAGCAGTCCTTTACTTGGAGATCATATATGCCAGATTTAAAACTTTTCCACAGCTACCAAACGGCACAGTCCCAGCACTGTGTTACTCCCAAGGAGTAATCAAATATACTGGGAAAGAAGCAACCCAGAATTTGTTGCTTTAATTTGGGAATGTACATAGTTGATTGTTCCAAAAAAACAGTTTCTATCTTTAGAGAGAAACAAATTCTGCAACTCTTAGTGTTCAACGAAAATAATTTCTGATTTGAATGGGTGGTTTATGGGAGTAAGAACTATTTGGATTTTGTCCATATTTTTAGGAAGTTTCAAATAGGAGAATCTGTAACTTCCAAGTTAGTCAAATGTTGTGAATTAAAACCCATGACTTAAATAGCACAGTAGATAGCTACCAGATTGTCCCAAATGAATTTGGCAGTGGTCTGTATGGAAACATTCCTTCTCTGATTGTAGTGGCAGTGCACACTGAAGGCTCTTCTTCGCTTGCCTGGTATGTGATGGGATAGGTCCTGCCCTTTCTTTTTATGACAGGTTAGCAGACTTTGATGGATGTGCGATGTAATAAGTTGTGTTTGGCAGAATTTTTCAAGACTATATGGTATAATATGAGGGCATGTGAGAGCTGGCTTTTACAAGGGCTAATTATATCTTGCATGTGCTATGATGTGATGTGTGATGTTGCATTAACACACATGATCACAGGTAGTCAAGAAATCAATCTTTCTGACCTGGAAAATGAATAGAGCATTTTGCATCTGATGTGTAAGGTTTGTCTGGTAGAGTGAGATTCAGTCATTCAAAAGAAAAGCTGGTAGCTCTACGTTTGGACATAGTTAAAAACATGCACTGCAGAAGGTGGTTTGGTTTTGGTGGTTTGTTTTTTCCTTAACTGCGGTTTAGTTTGTAGAGTGAGATCTCCAAATGAGAAATAGTGTTATTGCTGTCCTGACCCTCAAGGATGCTCTCACAGTATCATCAGGTTTGTTGCATGCTGGCTACTGGTTTGCTCCCAAGGAAGTAGTTCTATTCAATGAGTATACAGTTGGATAAGAATTTCTGATTTAAAGTAAGATTTTCAGAAAAAACCAATGTGGCATGCAAGGCTAAGTCCTATTTATTAAAACCAAAACCTATCTTTTAATGCTCTCTGGCATAATGAATGTTACTTTATATTGTTCAATTGGATCTGCTTTGAGTCAAGGCTTGGACTGCAGAGGTCCCTTCCAACCAGAAGTATTCTGTGATGACTTTCTGTTTCCTCTTCCTTTTATAGTCCTGTTCTCAACTTCCTTGCTGTTAGAGAGAGGTTTAACCCAGAGAGCAGCTCTGCTCCATTTATTTCTAACTGCATATTTGCATGTTCCATTTTTAATGCAATTTATGTGACTGATTTCCTGTGAATCCACTCCAGAAATAAAGTACTCACACTTGGACTATTGTGTTTTAATTGGCAGTTTCCTTTTCCTTATGAATCTGTTATAACATCAACTGCCACACTGTTTCTTGGACTCACCATTATTTTTCAAGTTTACAGTCCAGCAAGTGGTTTGCTACATTTTACGGTTATAGAAATATAGATTATTTCTAATGTGCTCTTTAGATTGTATTTTTCTAGATTTATGCAGTCTGCTCTGGCTCCGTTCAGGCATTTAGTTTCTTTTTTCTGAATAGTGATTTTCCTGTTCCATACACGTCCAAGAAATAGATTAGAATTAAATACTGTATATTGGGGAAAAAAAGCACTTAGATTACTGAAAACAGCTGCTGTCCAGCTGGGACTAGAATGCATTTCTCAGACACTTCTTTTTAACATTTAAAGGTCATTTTACAAATGAATCCAGGAACACTAAGAAATGAAATTATGAACTTGGAATTTGGCAGCGGTTATTTCAGCAGTGTATTGTATTCATGGTGTCACCTCTAATGCACAGACTTAATGCCTGCATACACTTCTCACTTTATGATCCCTTTCTAAAACTATTGTATCCAAATAAACACCAGAAGTTGTTCTTGCATCAGATGTGATATGAATGTCTGATTTCAGGGATAGTTCTTGTCCCTGACCAGGTTTTACCATTGTTGTGATCACATTTTTGTAGTCATAATATATCCAGTAACAGTCCCTAAATGGGAAGCAGTCATACACAGTAAACCAGAGTGGAATAGTGTTCCTGCTGAGATTAATTCAAGCATCCAGCAATCAGTAAGTTGAGTTGAACAATTAAGAATATATAATTACATGTCTGTGCTTAAAGGTATTTTGAAGATTTAAACACCTTTCTGTTGCAAAGCTTGTAAGTATTGCCATGAAGAGGTACGTAGCAGCCTCTGTACCCTTGCTTGTTTGTGTGGCAGTTGGTAACTGTTGGCAGTGTGTGGAAAGCCCCTGTTGTACTTTTAGCTTGTGTTTGCATGGTCGCTGCTATAAGCACATACATACCCAACTGGTCAGTTGTGAACTTTCTGTTTTGGTAATTTTGTGATCTAAGACACTTTGTGCTTTTTTTATTAGTCCTGCCTTGCTGCATACACTTAAATTCATTAAAAAGCTCGAAGGAATGTTCACCTGAGAGCAGAATTACTTTCTTTTCCTCTCTTAATGTTAACACTTGCCCTTAGTAAGCTCTACTCTGTACTCAGAGCTAAGCATGTGAGCCTCTCCCATTGTTAGGGGAGCGGAAGGGCCGTATTTAATTCCGTTGTTGCAATGCATTTCTGTTGACATTAACAGGAGCTCCAGATATCAGCTGCCTCTTAATCCTGACCCAGTGATGTGGGTGAGCTCTTGCAACATGAGTTCTCTGGGCTCCATATGGCCCATGGCTCAAACTGCAGAATCCCAGCCTCAGGGAAGTCATGCAGGGTTAATGTTCTGCCCTGGAATTTGGAAGACCCAGGTTCTGTTCCTCCCCTTGTGCAACTTCTGATGTGACCTTGCAGGTTCATCTGGCTTCTCAGTTTATCTCTCTGTCTTGCAAAGTGTTGCGAGACATGCTGCTGCTAGAATGTGGGCTCGCTGATACTTACAACAGGATGTACCTTAGGACAGAAGTTGAGTGCTGTCTTTGAACAGTATTCAATAAATAATAAAAGGAAATAAAAGGGATTTACAGCCCTTATTATAAAGACATTACTACAAGAGAAGAGTACTAACAAAAAGTAACTGATGTAATATTTCTTTCTCCAGTATCCTCCTCCTCCATAACATGATGTTCAGCTGCCACAGTTTCCAAAAGATTTTAATAGTTTTTTCCATACTGTTGGGATTTATTAAGATGCAGCAGTATTTCTAGGTAGGACTTAATGATCTGGAGGGTGGTATCCCACTTTCATGGCTGGGATTGGAACTATGCATCATTTTAAAAAAAAGAAAAAAACAAACGCAAGTAGTGTTCATGTTTGCTAGATCGCTCAAGGAGTTGTTGCTGGCCCAGGTCTCTTCTGCAGCGTCTGTTCTGTGTTGGGAAGCATGCTAGTTTACTGATTACTGGTTTGAAGTGGAATTATTTGCTGACACGTGGTTCTCATGCTGTCAGATTCCCAGGACCTTACAACCAGCAAGAGGATTCAGCGACGTGTCCACCTAAGCTCTTTCCATGCACAGACATGATGTTTGAGAGAGAACAGATGAAAGCAGCCCCCATCAAGCCCTTTGAAAGCAATGTGTGCTTCCCATTCCTTTCTACTGGATTCTCCTGGGCAACTGAAAGAGTGTGTGTTTTGTGTGTAGGGGCTGAGAGCGGAAATGTGTAAATTTTTTTGTGCCTTTATTGTGGCAAAAGGGTGCTGTTCATGTGCTAGATGAAATAAATCCTTGGCTTGTAGTCCGAGGTGTGAGCTGGAATGAATTACTGTAGGCCTCATTTATCTTAATAGACCTGGGGAGGTTTGACAGCAGCTGAGACTTCGGATTGCTGAATGCAAAGGTTGTGACTGTGAAAGTTCATTACGCTATCTGGCTTTACATGTGGATAGCCTGAACTTCTGAGATTAGCTTACACATCTCTGTCAACAATACAAGTTAGATGTAGTAATGGAGGAAAAGGACTATGCTGCTTTTTTGTTTTTGAGGTCTGTCCAAATCAATTCCTTGCATCACATTGGTAATTTCCTTTGGGTGGTTTATCTTTTACCAGATAACATGAGGTTATTAAATACGTGTGCACAGCAGGCCCTCGTTATCTGTTTGTGCATTGTTGCCCTCTGTTGCAAATATTCTACCTACACATGTGCATTACAAATGACATGCCTCTATCTGGTTATAAATATTTTCCATTTGGAATTATCTGCTTCTGCTACAGAGATGAGAGGTGATCACTTGAGCATGAAAGATAAGGGGCCAGAGGAAAGGAAAGTAAAAATTATGAAGCACGGAGCTGCATACAAAGTAAGGGGCATAAGCTGATGTACAAGCCTATTAGATAAAGTGCAGCAAACAGTTTTTATGACATGGCTAGCTGCTGCCATGAATTCAGGTTGTATGCCTACAGAGTGACTGAGAGGGAAGAGACGGGGCTTTTTTTCAGCAGACTGGGTTTAACAGGCTTTCTTTATTTGCTAAAAAGAAAGTTAGCTATGTTAATACATTCAGCTTTTCTAAAGGCTGTAAAATTGTTACTGGAAGAGCGGAAAAAACATTCTTCCTGTTCCTAAGACTTTGGACCACAAATAATCAGACAAAGAAGATGGAAAAACCTTGGTTTAAAATTAATTGATTCGTGTGAATTCTGCCTTTTTGCCAATTTACTTACCTTTCAAGCAGAATCAGGATGTGCCTGATGCGGAGCTCCTGCTATGGCCGCAGCTTTCATGGTGTACCGACTTCTTGTGCTCTGCCAGTTGGCTCTTTGGCCTTGGTGCAAGGCCGTGGATCCATTCTGACCTGCTGCACAAGGCGTTCAGGAAGGCCCTGGGATCCTTGCCAGGAGCAAACTGGCCAGTGGTCTCATGGCTCCAAGACAGGCAGTAGCTCTGCTGTATTCCTGCAGCTGCTGTAATGATTTGCCTTTAGAAGTGTCCTTTATGATCCAAGAAAATATCCAAAATTGTTCTTTACCTGGGGACCAAAGTGTGCCTTCTAAGCAGCTCAATGAACACACAGAGCTAGAGCATAAAGATAATGAATTGGCAGGATTTTCCCCCTTTCATATAATGTGTCAATCCACAGTTTCTGGCACAGGGGAGGACGATTGTTACGTTAAACCCCATTCTGTATTGAAGAATAGTTTCTTTCCCTTCACAGTAAAAGAAGCCATGTTTGTGCCAAGTGCTGAGGTTAAAGAGGGACATGGTAATTCCTGGGCCTTTGACATGGAAATAAATTTTTCCCTAAAGGTAAAAGCACAAGCCTTGCAGAGATGGCAATAATATCCAGCGTGCATTCTGCTGCACTGAAGTCAATGGGGACTTTTAGACTTTAGAAAATTCATAGACTTATGAGAGAGCTTTTATTTATTTATTTATTATTTTAGCTCTATTGGCAAACTTACAGCTAAGAAAAAGAGTTTTAAGAAGTCAGTAAAATGCAGCTGCCTCAGCAAATCATGAGTGTCAGACTTTACAAATGTAATTGTTCTGAAAGATGTGAGGAGTCATTTAAGCACTCAGAATGGGAGTACATTAAAGCAAGAAAGTTACTGAAAGTGAGGCTTAATTGTTCTTTAAGCTACTTCTCTATGAATGTGAGGCAGTAATTTCTTATTTATGTCAATACTGCTTGTATCAATAACTTAAAAATTTGAAGTCTGGGCATAGATCCACAGCTACTTTAGGACACTGGTGTCCCATGGGGCTAAGGCACCTTACATCGTTAAGCATCTAGTCTGATAACTTCCCAATTTAGGGAGGGATTCAAAATGTAGATGAGTTGCATGCAACTGCATGAATAGCATGATCTGTAGATGGTTTTTCTGAGAAAATCCCTGCGGCATATGTGAGAAATCTTTTATGTATTGTATTGCCTGCCACAACCCCCAGCATTTGAGGAGGAGGCAGGACTGTGGTCCAGATCGCCCTTGTGAGCTAGGACTGGCCACTTGCACCAGCCAAACAAGCCGCAGTATTGCAAGGAGAGTAGTTCCATTGCCAGGGCCTCTCTCAAGCTACCATTCTCTCGGACCATATCCTGAAAGGAAGATGGCTTGTGAAGGGATTTTCATGAACTAAGTGATCCCTTCACATGCAACCTCTGTAGCTGTGGGATGGCTGACATCTTCTGATCCTTTATGCTCTCTGCCTCCATCCTGCTCTGCTTCTGCCCTTTCCCACGAAGGCAAAGTTGCATGGATTCTTTAGCAGCGCTTTGTTGTGCTGAATAGGGAAACTTGACAAACAAAATCTTTGTGGATTTGTTAAAAGCAAACAAACAACCTCTTAGAAGTATTAGAACTTAATTATGTTAATATTAAACATAATTATGGCACATTCATTATGTTTTCTACATTTATGAGGAGAGTTGTGCTGTGCTCTCTAGACATCTGTACCATATAGAGACAGGTGGTAGAGTGCAACATTTCCAAGCGCCAGATCGGCACAGTTTTCCCATTCCATATATGGCTCCTCTTTCTCTCCAATTGTAGATACTCATTCAGCTTAGTCAAATTGAGTACTTACTTGAGAGATTCTGCACTGAAAGGCAAACACATCTATCTTTATAAGCCTGTTTGTTTCCATAATTAGAAACCGAATCAACAGTGTATTGAAGATGACACATTTGCTCATTCCCTTTCTTCTCCCTATGGTGGCATAAAGCAGTGAAGCACAATAATTAATGAAAAAGACTGCTTATAATTCAGGCAACAAATCTGCAGTGGAAAAAAGCAGAGCATGTGTTAAAAATACATTTACGGAGACCATCGGTGCCATCACACAGCGTATCAGTTCTAGGGGGAGAGTCCCATCATTCAGTCCAGTTGGGCAGGGTGCTCTAAAAATGTCAAAGACAATTGAACTCAGATTTCTTGTGTAAAACTCAGGAAAACATGGAATGCATGCAAAAATCCTGACATAAATATCCTGCTAGGACATCTTTAATGTTCTTCCCAAAATAGTGACTTTTTTAGCTTCATTTACATGTCTGTTGTGTCCTGCGGCTGAGTTGAAAATGATACGGTTTTTTTGTAGACTTATCTTTTCTTGTGGGAGAGTCTGCCCGATAGGTTTTGTAAGACAAAGGGTGCACAAAATGCTCTGCTCAGCACTCTGCCTTTGCAAAGGAAGGCTAATCTCTTTTAAATAACAAAGGCCAGAAAATGCCTGACTGCAGAATACTGCTTTGTCTACCGTGGACATGCCACAGAGTAAGTCACTGCTTGTGGGCGAGCTTTGAAGATTAGGTAAAATGCAGCACTTTCCTCCGCTTCCTGAGGCTGACAGTGAAGTCCAGGGAAGGATTGCTCCATAGTCCCTGATCATGGGTAAGCCTACAAAGTTCCCCTGAGACTCTTTCAGGCCACTTCATTTTCAAAAGCTGCAGAATAACCAGAAATTTAGAAGTATTGCAAATGTCACAGCTGTAATGTGCAGCTGAAGTCATGCTGGTGGCAAGCCAAGATTTGGGTTCTGTTCCATTTCCACCTATTTCCATACTACAGCTAGCTATGAAAAAGGTTTTGTGTTTAGTCAAGCTTATAAAGTCAGTCCCACTTAGGAAAAGTACATGACAGGAGTAAGAATAGCCCACTTGCTAAAGACGAAGGTGATTGGGAGAACAGTGACTCCATCAAGGGTACTGATTTTCAATTCCTTGATTAGAGACCGCTTTCCTTTTATACATTTTATACTCAGTGGTGATGCTGCATTGTTGTGGCAAATAAAGCTTCCTGGTGTTGCAAAGCTATGAACAGCCACTTACAGTGAGAACAAAGCTTTGATCTTCATGTTTTGGTATTCGCCCTCCACAATGGTAAATTTTGGCAATAGAGAACTGTTTTGCACTGTTTTTAAATGGGCACAATTTCAGTAACATAAATGTCATCTTCTGAATTTAAAGTGCTGTTAGCTAGAGGTTGGTTTGCTACAAATCTGTGTGTTAGGGGATGAAAAATAAGAGTACGTGGCTTTGTACAAGCATGACAGAAAACCTGAATACGATTTTTTGACTTTATAAGGGAAAAAAGTGTATTGATCAATGCGCAGCAAATATAATACAAAGTAGAATAGTGCTCTGTTCTATGTGTGTTGATGCCTCATGTTGTTTATTCAAAGCGATGCAGTCATAGATAAACAATTTAAATAGATCTTGTCAATAAAGTATGAAAAATTCTAGGAATAAATTGAGTCCGTTCCTGAAACTTTGCTGCAATTTAAGGACTGTGAGGACATATTCATCATATTATTTCTTTGTAATTCTTGTTCTTTATGAAAAATTGTAAATATCAGCACTTTTCTTTGGTGTTTTCTCGCTTCCACATAGAGAGCTAATTTCCACAAAGGCATGTAGCATGCACAGTCCTGCAGTGTCAGTGGAACCAGCTGGTGGCTATCTGAGCGTCTTTACAATGAGGGGTAAATTTAGTAAGTCTTTGTACTTGAGCATCTTGTCCTTCCCTCCGTATCCTCAGAGAAGTAGGTCCGCTAAGGTCATATGGGTTGTAACAGTCTTTAGGTTAGAGGTCCTCTTGTGAAGCAGCTCTGTTCAGCTTTGTCAGCCTAAGGGAGGACGCATACAGCTCCTTTCCAAGGATATTTAATGTGGCTCATAAAGTGTGATTGCTTTCTATTTTCTGTTGCATTAACCATTCTAGTGTGCGTGCTGTCCAGATCTGTTTGAGGCGACCAGTTCCCAGAGTGGTTAGCTTATCCTGTTGAGAAGCTAACTGAGCTCGATGCAGAAATGTCCCCCAATGCGTAGCTAGGAGCAGATTGCACTAATGCCAGCAAAACGATTGAAGAGAAAGTCTCAAGAAAAATCCTATTGTATTTTATTGGGAAGCAGCTTGGACCAGCCAACGTGACAGAAGTTGTACTCCCACCCACACTGCTGGCTGCTGAGTGCTGCTCCTTCCTCTGCTGGGCTCTGGTGCCATCCCTTGTCTGATGTGACTTCCCCTCAGCTCAGTGCCCCAGGGCTATAGCTACTGCCCAAATACAGGGAAAAAGAAAACTGCTACTCTCTAGACTTTAAAGTCTAAATGGACTGAAAAGAAGGGGAATTGGTTGTGGAGAAGTTAAATGGCTTGCTCAAGATTTCACAGAAAGGGCAAGGCAGCATTGAGCTTTTAATGCAGATTTGATGATATCTAGTTTAGCATTGTTACCACGGGAGGCATTATTCTGCATCACAGCAAAGATATTTCTGGATTTGTGGAGAGAGATTAGGAAGAAAGGGAACTTAATAACACCAAGGAAATTCTGAGTGGTACCATGACATAAACAGAACATAGGACTAATTGTGAGCAGTGTTTTCAGTTAGTAATATAGTGAACAGCATATTTCAGATCTACCTATTGGGTTTTCTCATATAATGGTCTTTAAACCATAGATAGCTGTTGATTAAAAAGTTACCATATTTTAACTAGGAATGAGTCTCCTCCAGTACTTTTACTGGTCTTTGTTCTCCTGAGGAAAGAACAGAAAGCATGGAGCTTTTTAGCAGAGATAGAAAAGAGCTGTCGAGGTTTAGAAGGAAAAAGAGAAAAAGGATAAATAATTCATTTTATTCTTACTTTTGTTTCTTGAAGCATTGGTAAAGAGAGTTTATTGATGATACTGGGGCATATTTTTATGGAAATAGACGATAGTTACCTTGTTTGTTGCTAAGGTAACGTAATATGCACTTCTGTAGCTATGATACTTCATGACTGAGTGCTTTATTTTGTGGCATGTTAATGTTTAAACAGTGGCAGGATTCTGATGTCAGTCATGTAAGCTAAATAGTTTCACTTGGAGTTTTTTATCACTGTATAATTTATGGTCTTTCTAGTTTTTGTTTGCCTCCTTTTAGACTTGACAATTTGAGAATTTAGTAGCTAAATCAAAAGGGAGTATTTCCATGTGTGAAGGCTCCTGTTTTATTGAAATAACAGGTTTTTACAATCTTGTCGAGCTGATACTTCTTGTTAACATCTAATTCTTTCCTTTCCACAGAAGAACTCAAGGAGAAGCTACAGAAATATGTTGATGAATTGAATGCCCGTAAGCCTGGTTTCATCAAGGTGGTTCGACACAGCAAACAAGAGGGGCTGATTCGGTCTCGAGTTAGCGGATGGAGAGTAGCCACAGCACCAGTAGTTGCCCTCTTTGATGCCCATGTGGAATTTAATGTGGGATGGTATGTGTCCCTGAATTTACCTGACCAAGGGACCTTTTCGAAGCACTGTTTACAAATTACTGAACGATGTTTCTCTTGCAAATAGAGGGTGAATTAGCGTTCTGATATATTTAATGAAGATTCAGACATAATCATGGACACAAGCATGGAAAATGTGTTTGTGCTGTGTAACATAATCTTGATCCATTTTATAGTGTAACTTACCTGCTGGTCTAATGTATTTAAACCTTCGATAATGTAGCCCTTTGCCCATAGGGGCAAATTTATCTTCTTTTAATTAAAAATATTATGTTTCTTTTATGTTCTACAGTGTAAACAAAGGAGTGTAATTTTGGCACTGAAGTTGCTGCTGTGTGGAAAAGTAGTGCATAACTAAACCCATGTGTTTTAACTTGTTCAGTCTGGATTTAATATCTCCATTTCTTCTTGAGTAAAAACGATAGTAAAGAGGCAAGAGCTTCTTTCCCTAGGATAGATCTGTAATTAGCTCTGATCTTGAAGTCCTTGATAATATCTAGAGCCTGAAGTTATCATTATTTGATAGCAAGGGTGTAAACGGTCTGTGATATGTAGATACTATTTTCTTCCATTCACCAGCTAACATCAAGGTTAATTAAAGGGCATCCTAGATAAAATATTGCAGTGTGTTATTCTGGGGCAGATCTGGCTCTGTCAAAACTCCATCTCAAAGCAAATGGAGCTCTGAATGTGTAACAGCTATAGACTTTGCCCTTTCTGAAATATACAGCAGAAGCTGCTATTTCCGTCAGTTCTATGCTTTCTACTGACGCGGTTGTAACAATTTTTTTTTTTTTAAATTTTTTTAGGGCTGAACCAGTGCTCACTAGGATAAAAGAAAACAGAAAAAGAGTCATTTCTCCATCATTTGATAACATTAAGTATGATAATTTTGAAATAGAGGAATATCCCCTCTCAGCACAGGGGTTTGACTGGGAGCTGTGGTGCCGATACCTGAACCCCCCTAAGTCATGGTGGAAGCTGGAGAACACAACTGCTCCAATAAGGTAACGTGCAACTGTGACCTAGATTAGTGTGTCACTGGCAGTGCTCATTCAGATATGACAGATGGTGAGTGGTCTCAGCTATGTAATAGGTTTTACTGACTGTAATGTTAAATTTGATGTTGAATTAGTTAAATGTCCTTGAGCTGTCTGTTTCAGCTCTTGTCCTTGACCCCTACAACTCTACAGATCAAGAAAACTGTCGTTTTTGGTAGACCTTTTTAAATAGGTTTCCTTTTTATTAGCATGGGGCAAACCACAGAGCTGAAGTGAAATGGTAGACTTGAATGCTCAGCAGCACTTCTTTCACCAAAAGCCTTGTCTGATAATTTAGCAGTAACGGGACAGAAACACAATTTTCTTTACAAATGCATTATATAAACAGAACTGATGTGACAGCTGTATTCTTTTTAATACTGTCACATAGCTTTACAGCTGTTTTATGCCCTAGGAGTTAATGCTGGTTCACTAGTGTGTGAGCAAAGACTGTATTAGATCCTTGCTTTGCTACAATCTAGCTCCGTACTTTCTTATCCTGTCTAGAGTATTGTTAGCCTGGTACAGAGCAATACCCTAATCTCCAGGAGAGGAGTAGGTGCCTCTGAATCTTCTCAGCAGCTCTGATGAGATTCCAGGTCTTTCTTCTAGCTCTGCATTCATACCAAGGAGGTCACTGGTACCTGTACTCTAGCTCTCTGCGCAAAGCAGAACCTTAAATAGCAGCAGCAGCGTGAGGGGTCATCGCTGCTGATCACTTTCCATGCAGTCAGTGTAAGGGGTATCTTTCATCCAGTAGTTCTGTCTTTTCAGGCAGTCAACTTTTTTCGGGAGTTGTCAGCTTAGGCACCCTGAACTGCATTGACCCACATGATGGTCATTAGATCAGGGCTCAGAATTGGAAAGCTGGAGAGAAAAATTCACAGGTTTGCCACAGACATATGTAAAAAGGGGTGGAAATTTCCACATCATTAGAAATGTTTCTCTGTGTTAATGAAGTCTGTTAACATGAAAATACCTTGAAATATTCTACTGAGTCCTGGGGAGGCAAACCTATATTAATTATGATGACTTTTTAAATTAAAAGTATTTAAAACTCAGAATAAAGAGCAAATCTACTTTTCCGTTTTACCCCAAAACTCTGTTCTATGTGAGGGTTGTGGAGTGTGTGTCCTTTATGAGTATTGGATGTTTAGGTTTGTTCCCTAGCCCTTTCCCTGGTGCCTTTTATTCAGTGCAATACACTGTATGGGTGTGGCAGATAATTAAAACAAACCAAAAAAAAGCCACGTGTATTGATTGATGGCTTCTATCAGGCCTCCAGTATGCTTCTAGAATTACAAAAAAGGGAAGCAGGTACTCTGAAAAATACTTCAAAAACAACACCAAAAGCAAAAGTACTTTGTCATCAAAGAAGTATGATTTTTGAAGTGACATTAACTACTATTTTCTTCATTAATAAATAACATCAGAAACAATCTTTAATTTTTACAAAGTGGGTGCTATAGCACTTCAAGTTAAAGGCATAGATTTCTGTAGATTTGTAGATTTCTGTAGAATTGTACAATTTGTGATTGTCTGTTTGACATATATCTGTTTGAAAACAGATGTCCACTCTTCCCACAGCTTGAATGTTCCCAGTAAATGCAGGGTGGTTTCCCCTGTACTGCTAATTAATATCCTGCTGTTACCAGAGTTCCTGATACCAGCATAATAATCAGAAAAGACATTTTTATTTCTTGTTATTGTGGATTGTAAGGTAGGAGAAAATGAAAAGGCTAAATTAGTTTGTGTTATCCTCCACCGCATCTAAAAAAGTAAGATTGTACTCTCTGTGCCTGAACCCTTACCTACTTAAGATTTTCTCTGTGTAGTAGAAGTTGGCTAATTCAGGTCATGACATAAATATAGCTTACTTATTCAGTAAAGATATGTGACTTATTTAAATTCGGCTCAGGACAATGGACTAGTGTTGCAGTACGCTGGTAAGGGCAGACATTTCTTGATTCTGTATTGCTAAACCTCACCTGGAAATTCCTGTTCAAGAAATGATCTTTTCTTTTACGTGAGCATGCAGACACAAGTTTTCTTCACTGTAGAACCTAGCTTCTGGCTAAACATGCAAAATTGGCCATCTTTGGGTATCCTTGCTAATTATCACAGACAAGAAATGTGAGGACTTATCAGGGACAGAGACTAGAGTGACTGGTGTCTCAGAAACAAAGTTGAGGCTCCTGGATCTACTATTCTAAGCGCTGAAATCCTACCTGTCCTGGTGAATATGTATGTCAAATCATTTTGAGTCTGTTTTCCTTCAATGGTGCTTTTTTCACTATAGAATCAAGAACATGAGAAGACAAAGCCAGATAAATCTGTTTGAGAAATACCTCCTTAAGAATCTGTCTTGACGCATGATTTGATACAGCAATTATAAATATAATCTATTTCTGAATAAGAAAATTGTTCATATTCTATCTGTGAATTTTGGTTGCTGCTGTTTTATTCTTCCAGAAGTCCTGCATTGATCGGATGCTTCATAGTAGATAGAGAATATTTCCAAGAGATTGGCTTACTGGATGAAGGCATGGAAGTTTACGGAGGAGAGAATGTAGAACTGGGAATCAGGGTAAGGAGCATAACCAATCAGCGCTGGTGGCTTGCATTTAAAATACAGCTTGCTTCTTATTATGGGGGGAAAAGCAGTCAAAAATGTATGGATGATGGCATGCAAAGGAGATCCACAGCTCTGTAGTAGTATAAATTGTTGTATTTGAGGAGGGAGGGAAAAAGAGAAAAAGCCCCTATGACTTTTTAAAGAATTTATCTGGGACAAGGATAGAAATACAGAATTTGGTATTATTCTATGCTAGAAAGAATATTCTGGAAAGAGTATGCTAGAATTCTGCAGGCATGATACCCAAAGCTCCCTGCTTACCTATGATCTCAGACTCAGTAAAGGAGGATAGTTTCTCATCGGTGTAACGGGAAAAGCCTTTCTATATTACTTGGTTTACTTAAATGAGAAAAACCACTTTGGAACAAACTGGAATATGTAGGCATTTATGCTGCCTTCCCTCTGGAGGGGAATTAAGATATCGATAAAGTGCATAAATGCACATATTTTCTTCTTCCGTCGTACACTCTTCATCTGTTTACTAGATGCAGTATTATGTGTGATTTGTGTACTTCTTTCTATATCTCTACACAGCTAAATACCATTCTGAAAATACAGTGCTGTCCTGTTTGAGAGTCTTTCGGGGTTTTGATAAAATAGAAATTCTTAGATAGAAAGGTGGTAATGAAAAATGGTACGATATGTGTTAGAAAATTAAACTCTGAATTCTGCTGTGAAATGTTGTTAGTGGAAGCTTGTATTTTGTGCTTTTTGGTTGCCGGAATAAAAGCATGCTGTTACACAATAGAAAAAAAAAAAAAAAGGTGTTTTAAAAATACAGAATCCTCCACTAAAACTGTGAGATATAACAAAGAATACTCATTTTTATTTCTGGGTTCCTGAAATTCTTTTCTCCCACCTGTCGGAGATAAAGTGTTATTGCAGCAAGACTGAAGGTCAGGTCCCTTCTCAGTTACATTAGAGCACAGCTTTAAGGAAAGGCAGAGAGAAATGCAAGACTGCTTCTTTTAATATCACCATCCTCCTGACTGTTAGGGGCAGGGAGCTGCCTTCTGTTCCTGAAAACTGATTTTGCAGCTCAGTGTTACGATGAGTGGGAAATTAGTGTCGCTTTGATTTTTCTTTTCTTTTTTCAACTGACAAAACTATTGTCTCTTTGCAAGTGCAAGGAGTTTTATCTAGGTGTGCATCATGAGATATATGCTGTCCAGTCTGCTATACTTAGCCTTGCAGAAGTTGATTGGGAAGAGCACTTTGATGGACAAGACCAGAGAGACACAAATCTCTGCATAATCGAAACTTTGGAGTACACTGGATCACTGAAATAAGGTCCAACACTGCTCTCATTTCCTTATGGCTTTTTGTCCGTCTCCAGGGAAGCAGTGCCTGACCTACATAAAATACTTTCATCTGTAACAGATTGTAGTGTGCAGGGTAGCATAATGTATGCTGCCTCGTCTAACTTTATCCTGACTTGGATCTGTGTTCCAGGCTGTATCAAAACAAATTACTGAGCTGTAATGAACAGATTTTTCAGCAGTTTATTTCCATCTCTTCTTACAGTTCTCAGCATATCCCAGATAATACCAGGATGAATATAAAAGTACAGTGCAATATTAGAGCTTCGAGGAAGCACAGTATTATTTCTACAGATGTTAAGCTTGAAAAGCAAGCTCCTTCCTTCAGCCACCTGCTTCTGGCACACACCTACCGGTGGCTGCTTCAAATGTGATCTCATATTATGGTGGGCGGCCGTGTCATTCAGGTGCACTTGTCCCCAGAGGTGCAGCTCCCAGGGGCTGCCTTTCATTTCCTTTGGATAGGGCTACATGGAAAACTGTATTCAGCAGGTGATTTCAGGCCACATGGTCTGTCTCTGCTGCTCAACTGCATTTTCATCTCTACAGCACCAAATAGTCATCTCTAGATTATGTGTGTTGCTTTCAACTGCGAGGCCTACGATGAATCACTTAATAAAGACAGCAATTGTTCTACAAAGACTACATTATAATTACAGTATCAGTGCAATAAACACTGTTTCTATTTTAAAATGATGCTGTCCAATCCATGACTACGTATTGCTCACTGTGCTTCATCTTTCGTTGCCGTTTTCCTTTTTTAAGAAGTATCTAGCTTCATCTAGTATTCTGCTGTGTGATATGCATTATCATGCAGGGGTGGAGAAGCAGACACCGTGTGCCCAAACTGAGTTGGTATCCAGGCTAGCCAAGAAGTAGTATGTTGTATATCACTTTCTCTGATATGATGGACTTGATATCTAATGACATTTCCTTGATTTTTTCGATGGCTTGAGTTTCTAAGCAAATTTCATACAGCCTGTTCCCATTCTTTGCAATATTGAGGCACTGAAAATCAGTTATTTCATTGGGACATTTTATGCAAATAAAATTTGCATAAAAAATAAGAGCAAGCAGCTACAGGAACAGGAGAGGTTACTTTCAACTACAGAAATAGCAGCAAGAGTTAGGATCATTTGAGCTACCTGTTTATCCTAAACACACTATGTAGAACATGGTCTCGTGTCCTTACATTACTAATTTTGTTCCAGAGGATGTAATGCTGCTCTGAGCCAAACTCATATGCTGCAGCCTCATGTGATGACAGGACTGGGTAAATCACTATCTCTCTGCCTACGCACAGAGTCAAGCCTTATTCTCCATTTGCTCTCTTAGCAACTGCATCTTCAGTGATGTGAGATAAGATTTAATCTCCCAGCTGAGGTGGTTCTGAGCTGCAAAGTCTACCTATTTAGGATTTCATTATAAAGGAGAAACCATTCCTGTATCTTCTAAAATCTTGAGATGGTTTGTTTTCAGCTGAACTGAAGACATATTAACAGTGCAGGGACAGGAATTAGACACTGACAAAATGGAGACTTATCTCAGAATCCTCTCCCAGGAGGTATTTTTGTCACCGCATCATCTGCACAAATATCTAGTTATTTCTGTTACATGAGTGCAAGAAAATCCCCAACTACTGGAAACTGTATCTGAAGCATCCATTGCTGGTAAACCGTAACAAGCCACAGAAAACAGGTCTTGGGCTGGAGGATTATCCTCCTGACTCTGATGAATTAGTTTCTCTACTCAGCTCTATTTGTCTCTAATTTGGTGTATTATTTTAACTTTGAAGATTTTTACTCTTGTCTGTGGCTTTGTAAGAACATTTGTAAAATGCTAAACATATATTATTAAATAAATATTAATGGAGTTCTGTTGCCTTGAGCTAGAAACTGACAGATTAGTTCAAAATATGAATGCATTTTGAATCTTAGAAGCAACACTGTATTTTCTCCTCAAGCAAATATTTTCTTGCAAAGCTATTTGTTCACTCCATAAGAAAATAAAGCCAGGCTGGTTGATGTGAGACTTGACAGCATCCTCTCTGAGCAGCGTGGTCACTTTATCAGTGATTTTTGAAAGATTCATTTACTGTGCCCCAGAATCATATTCTTAAATTCACGTTAGGATGAATAATGCTTCTTTTTGGTGTGTGTTCAATTATTCCCAATTGAAGTGTGCTGTTAAGGGACCAGATTGCATTTGGAGGGCAAACTGGAATCACATTGCTTATCCAAGAGACCAAATAGAAACTGAGTTGGTAACTGCCTTACAGCAGAAACAAAATGTGAATGTAAGGCTGGCATTTCTCACTGTTCCTTGGGCTCTGCTTCTGTGTTCTGCTTGCACAAGCAGTACTTGTATTTATGGAAGCCCCTACAAATCCATTGCAATCAATTAGATCCTGCATTAGATGGTTCAAGTCTAATTTTCAGTAGGCTTCTTAAAGGCCTATTCCAATTTCTACTGAAGTCAGCAGAAGATTTTCTATCAAGAGCAAGCCTGTAGCAAACATTTTGTCTTTTAAAGCAGCCTACGTGTTTGATAAAGCTTCCAAATATCTGTTACCACGAAGGTGTTTGTACCTCTTTTAGGGATGCCTGAACAAATATTCGGTGATTTGCCTCAGGTCACAGACTAAGTCATCATCAGAGTCAAGGGAATGTAAGCCCAGGCTATAGCTTGGAGTAATTATGTATGTCACAAAGACTTTGTGTTTGCCATTGAATTTGTGTTCCCAGGGATATAATGGCCCTGTTAAATAGGTAATAGGAGATTTTATTAGAAGGTAATAGCTTTTTAAGGGGAAAGGAATGGATCTTGCTCCCACTAAGTGGTATATGAAGACTTTACATCAGCTGACCCAGGAGGAGAATGGCGTTTATAGTTCAGACTGAGTGTAGCATGCTGCTTTTATACGGTATATTGCCATAGTGAAATTAGTTGTATTTGCAATAAAATAACATTATAATAAATATATATACTTCGTTTCCTGTTAGTCTGGTGGTTCATTTATAGAATTTATACGAAGCTGATGCTTTTTCTGTTGGTGGAGAACTAGAGGAATCCTTCTTCTTGCCATCCTCTTGTTCTGGCTCTTGCAGCACAACAGTGCTTTGGCTCTGCCAGCATACTTGTCTGAATGGCTGCCCCATACCCACGGCCTGCGAGCACCTCCAGCTCAGAAGTCAACCTTTACGTTGTAACTTTGATTTAAACTACAGGGTTAATTTTAATGTTAATCAGTTTGTGATTTACCACGCTGCCTGGTAACTGCTGTGTTAGGAAAATTGAGAGGCTGGTATGCCAAGAGGTAGAAATGATTGGGAGGGAACAAGGAAAGCGAAGGGGTTTCTCACTGAGCTGCTGTATTTGTGGGATAGTTTGCACAGATAGCGAGCAGTGGGATGTGTCATGTGTGCATAGCCTCTCTTTGTCCTTGCTGCTGGGTCCCCTTTCATGGCACTCCACGGAGAAAAGTAGATCTTCCCTAAATTCCCTTCAGGAAAATGAATCTAGATGGTCCCCATTTTTTCACTTGCTGTGGTCTTAAAGCCGTGGTTTTAACTTGATTTTATAATAAGTAGGCCATAGCGCTTCCCAGTAGGGAATGATTGCTGTACAGAAAAAATCCTTAGTGTATGATCACAGGTGCTGTTCAACAGTATTAGGTTGATGATGTGTGAAGGGAAGGGCTGAGAAGTACAAGAATTAAGAATATTCTTAGTTGCTACTTTTAGATAACATTTAAATACTTTTTAAGTTAGTGATTTGTTTTCAACTTCACATTAAAGCTTTAAATAGAGATGTCTATTTTATTTTTATCCTTTTTGTGAATTCAGAAGAGACCATTTCTAGACTGAGCTTTGCAAGAAAAATTTGTAAAGATTGACCAAATGTTAGTTCTTACAAGAGGTAGCCAATGCTTTTCATAGCCCACACTTTCATCAAGATAAAAATAAATCCTTGGCAGTGTAAGTATGGAGCAAGTACTTGCCTAGCATCCCGTGTAACCAGTAGCGGCTTCTCAATGTGGCCAGAATTACTGCTAAGGTTAACTTTGTTTTGGAAAGTACCTCACTGTTAACAACCTGAATTCCAAGATGACACAGTGTAAAATTCTCTATTTACAGAGTTGTAATTCCAGCAGAAAAAACCAAAAAAGCCTCTCTGAGGACAGAATAAGTAAAATGTCATACTTCTAAATGGGTGTCAGTCATAACATCAACAGAAACTGGATTTCTGTGGCTTATTCTGGTTTTGTGTCAAACCTACAGTGGAATAATTGTTCCTACCACTCCCCCCTCACTTTCCTCAGTAGGTAACTTGCAGCTACAGCATGTGCAATTATACAGGTAACATTACCAGTGAATCATTTTTGTGTTTTTGCTCTTTCTGGGGAGAGAACATTTTATTAGCTGCTCCCACAGGAAAGCAAATGATTGATATAGCATCAGCTAACACGTGGCATCACTGTTCCCTACAAGTAAGGAGGACGAGGCACCTGGAGATTTCTCACAGATGTTTTTTCACTGGTTGTACCTATGTAGTCGCGTGTTGCCATCTGGGCAGTAATACAGACATCTTGATGTTTTATGATGGGAAGTTGTTATTTATAGTGGTATGGAAAGAAGTAAAACAGTTTAAGTCAATATGCACTTACAAATCAGTGGACTGGGGTGAAATGCACGTTAATTAGTACATTATTATAAGATAGTCTTATGTTTAATATCTTTCTGAACTTTAAGTCACGGCATGGTGACAGTGCCATTGTAGCTTCTGATACTACAATTCTTCATAGCCTAGTCTGTGAAGATTCCATATTTGTTTTAACATGATGCTGAGATCTCTCTAGAATTTAATTTCATGGAGAATTTTTAGTGCTGCAAGACTGATTTAGTAATCTAACAAAGATTAGAGGAAGACCAGTGTGGGAGAGCAAGAGGTTGTTGCAGTGTGACAGAACTGAGTAGATGACTGGGATGGATTCACCAGGATGGATCCAGCATGTTTGGGTCAAAGCTGCAAAGGCTTTACATGTGTCACAATACCTTGTGTCTTAAGTCAAGCAAGTGGGGCAAAAGACCAGCTTGGCTGAACAGGGAGCTCCTCATGGAGCTCAAGAGGGAAAAAAAATATTATGATCTCTGGAAGCAAGGTCAGGCTACACAGGAGATTTCAGAGCTTTGGTTTGTACATGCAGGGAGAAGACACGAAAGGCCAAAGCTCAATTACAGTTGAAACTGGACAGCATTGTTCAGATAACAAGAAGGGCTTTTTAAAGTACGTTAATAGCAAGAGGAGGCTTAAAGAAAACATTGGAAAGATACTTGTTGAAGACGGTCATCTGACTAATAGGGATGAAAAAAAAGCAGAGGCATTCAGTGCTTTTTTTGCTTCAGTCTTTTATAATACTGGTAGACCTTGGGCTGCTCAGTCCCCAGAGTCAGAGGAGTGTTCCCATGAGTGTGGGAATGGTGACTTTCCATTTGTGGACCCTGAAATTGTAAGAGACCAGCTGTTATCAGCTGAATGTTCACAAGTCCATGGGGCCTGATGGGATTCATCCCAGTGTACTGAAGGATCTAGTGGATGTTACGGCAGGACTCCTCTTGATCATCTACCAAAGGTCTTGGGGGTCTAGGGAGGTCCCTGCTGACTGGAAGCTAGCCAATGTTATTCCAGTTTACAAGAAGTGCATGAGAGAAGACCCAGGGAACTACAAACCTGTTAGTCTAACCTCAGTTCCTGGAAAAATTATGGAGAAGATTATACTGGGTACTGTTGAAAGGCATTTAAAGAATAATGCAGTCATCAGGCACTGTCAACATAGGTTCACAAAGGGAAAGTCCTGTTTAAGGTCATCTGCCTATTGGATGAAGGGAAGGTGGTGGAAGTAGATTTTCTGGATTTCGGTAAGGCTGTCCCTCACAGCATCCTTCTGGGAAAGTTGTCCAACTGTGGGATGAGCAGGTGAAGGACCTGGCTGAAGGGCAGAGCTCAAAGGGCTGTAGTGAATGGGGATACATCTGGCTGGTGATCGGTCACCAGTGATGTTCCTCAGGGTTCAATTCTAGGACCAGTTCCATTCAATATATTTATGTTTATATATATATTAAAATATATATTATTTTGTACATATAAATACATTTATCAACTTTCATGTAATTTATCAATTATCTTGCATCAATCTGGATGCAAGAGTTGAATTATTAGCATTATAAGTTCTTGTTGAATTGAAACATTAGCAAGTTTCCTGATGATACCAAACTGGGAGGTTTGGCGACCTCATTGCTCTCTACGGCTTCCTGAGGAGGGGAAGTGGAGAGGGAGGTGCTGAGCTCTTCTCCCTGTATCTAGGGCATGTGGGAATGGTTCAGAACTGTGCCAGCAGAAGTTTAGACTGGACATTAGGAAGCATTTCTTTACCAAGAGGGTGGTCAAACACTGTAACGGGTTTCCTAGAGAGGTAGTTGATGCCCCAAGCCTGTCAGTGTTCAAGAGGCATTTGGACAATGCCCTTAACAACATGCTTTAACTTCTGGTCAACCCTGAATTGGTCAGGCAGTTGGACTAGATGATCGTTCCAGCTCCCTGCCAACTGAAAATTACTCTACTCTACTCTACTCTACTCTACTCTACTCTACTCTACTCTACTCTACTCTACTCTACTCTACTCTACTCTACTCTGTTTTAGCTTGGTATTCTGATACTGATCAAGTCTTTAGGATTAGTGCAAGATTAACAAGACTGATCAAGCTAAACACAGCTGTGTTAAGAGAGAGAAAGGTAAAAACATAAAAAATGGGAAGTACACTAAGTTTCTCCATGAATACTAAACAGTGGTAATCTGGTTACTCAGTTTGCTGCTTTTTAAGATTAAAAGTGATTTCTTTTACTCCCTATCATGACTTAAACTTGGCAGTGCGGTGTATGTGTCCATTATTTGCTGTGCCTAGCAATGATAGACACATTTGAAAGAGAACTGAATGAAGCCCTATGCCTTCAGTGACCCTTGAAGCATGTTATCTCCTAGTAACACAAGGCATAGAGGAGTTCCTGCAATTGTAAACCAGCAACACAACATACATAGTTTAACAATACATTGTAAAAGTTTCACAGCTCATGAAGATATGTGCAAAATTAATCCCTGCAGAACAAAACAATTTAAAAAGTACATAATGAAGCAGTCAGCTAAAAGAGGAAGGAAACTACTGACAATTTAATGTGGGAAGAATCTTCTCATGTATTACTTTTTCAATGAGAGTGTTTTATAAAGGCACAATTAATGTAAAACAAGGCCTATAAGGCAATTAATGATGACTTCAAAAGTAAGATTTAAGGGATAATTTACATTTTAAAAATTGAGAGCAGCTCTAGCTATGTTAAAACCTTTTATTTCCTTTTTAAAAGTATTTTAGATTGTGGGGGTGTGTTTTTGTAGGTTGCTTACAGTTTCACATTATCAGCTTCATTATGGAAAAAAGCTATTCTGGCACACAAATAGATAGTTTACCTAAAATTATGATGGGCTTTTATGATGATGAGAAGTAGAATAGTCTTCAAAAACCTCACAGAGTTTCAGTAAAACATACCAAGTAATTTAAAAAAAAAAATCTCTCTTCAGTCTCTGATTTCTCTGCATTTTTTGTTGGGACTGAGCTATGACGGTAGGCAGTCATCTCTTGAAATTAAGTTACGCCCTAATGTCCCACTCTGCAGGGCTACGTGCCAATGGTGTGATCCTCTTTTCCAGGCCGTTCAGCATCTAGAAGCAGGGAGTAAACTGTAATCATAGCGTCAGTAAGCAGTGTGTTTTCTTTCTCTTCCTGTCCACCCATATTCTGTTTTTTCTGATCCTGAGTTTATGTGACTCAGGCCAGAATTCTGTGTTTAATTCTGCTGTTTGAGCAAGACTTCTTCTGTGAGACAAAGCTGTTTGAGGCCAGTGGAATGAGCAAAGCTGTGCATGGTTTCTTGCTGAATTTGGGGAAAGTTAGCTAAATCCATCAGTACTTATTGTCACTACTGTAATGATTTAGTAAAGGTTATCTGACTTTGGTGGAGATAGGACCTAAATAAAAGATTAACATGTTTAATTCAGCGTGTATAGTTTCTGGGTTTACAGAGACCCAAATGTACATGACAGTGCAAAAACTTTCAGGGTGCAGTTCAAAACCCACTGATTGCTACTGGCAACGTGAACATTGATTTCAGTGATCTTTATATCTGCCCATTCTCCCTGTCCTTTCTGCAGTCACCTGTCAAGATAGCAAAATAAAAATGCAGACCCAAAGTGATCACAAACTTAGCTCGTGGTATTGAATACAAATAGTTTGCCTGTAATGCATCGAGCTCATTATTTGTTGTCAGTAAACAATTAATAGTAATGACAGAGGTTAACAAGATTCACAAATATTGCATTAAATTGTTCCCAAAAATATATTTTAAAGATACTGGTGACTATTTGTTTGTATCCACTACAGTAATTAATTCACACTGACTATTTTTTTTATCTTTGGGGCATCTTTAATGAGTTCTTCAAATGTTGTCATTTGCAGACTTCACAGAAGCTAGAAATTACTTCCGCCTTTTGAGAAATCACTTAATTATTAAAAAGTTTTGTTTGCAGTCCAAATGAAAGGATGGTTTCAAACAAGGTCACATCAGTTCTTGGAGAAACTGCATGATCTGTGTAAATTTAATGAATGCAGTACATGCTAATAAACTGCTTAGCGTCACGTAGGGTTTATTTTTTTATTAGATTAAGCTTCCACAACATGAAAAGAACACTCAGTGATTAAAGAGATAAAAAGAAACACTTTTAATGAAGAAGTGTTGTATCATTTTATAATGAAGTATAAATTAAATATTCAAGAGAGGGATCAGCTTCAGAATTGTAATTGTTTTGATTAAATATGCAAATTTAAATATGTTTAAATGCAATTGAAAAGGTTTTACTAAAGAATGTGTATATAAAAATAAAACTAAATAGAAATGGAGACCCTTTGTCTAGTGAAACAGATTTTCCACATGTGCATGGAATACGCCTTGTAAAAGAGTTATGACCAGGCTGATTTAGACATTTCTAAGGTTGTGTGTCACCCCTCTCTGCTGCACACTGAGGGCTGCGCAAATGCTGTCACTACTGCTGTCGTTTTGGTGGGACTGAGAGAGGGATGGCAGCACAGCGGTATTAGGGCTGATGCCTTTGCAGAATGCTTAGGGGAAGCCATTTGGCACGTTACTGCTTCTGTAGCTGCCTCACTTGTGCCATCCTACTGGACTGCCCAGTACTTCCATCCTTTACTCCTTTACCGGAGTGGAAGTTGCAGCTGATCTGTGGTCCCACCACCTCTGTTCTCTCTGCAGTTTTACGTGTTCTCTGCTTTGCTGGCTCTTCCCATGGGAAGCACGTGTTTTCTGTTTGCTCTGTGGGGCTACTACAACCTTGGTGAACATACATTCACACCCATGTAGGGCCACAATTATAGCTTACATGTAAATGTACCCGCAGTAAATTAGTGGTAAGAAGTGCTTAAAGTTTGAACAAATTCTCATTGTAAGTCATAACAATTTAAGATTTAAAAGGGACATTCCCCCCACTCTTCCCCACACACCCCCCCACCCCAACTTGATTTGCTGTATTCGTTTAATGCTCCTATCGTCTCCCGCTTGCTTTGCTTACTTTAGGTCATAGGCTTTACTGACTTCAGTCTTTCAGCTTTATAACTGGTACAACTTGCCTTGGGCACTGCTACTGTCCCTTTACGCCTTTAATTTTTTAATGGAATGTTACTACCTTTTGCTAGTGATAAAGGAACCCTTCAAGAGGAGGTAGCCCTCTAAGCCCTGCTTGGGGCTATACCAAATATATGAACCTTCTCAGGAAATTCAAGAATAAAGAGCCCTTTCTAAGATGCTCTTGGAAAGGAGCATGAAAACACACTGAAGTGGATTCTGAGAGTTCTTTGGAAGGGAAACTCCAGTTGCTGTGGTCTTTTTCTGAAAGACTGTTTGTTTGAAGTGAATCAGCAGGACCAGAACCTCAAGAAATTCCTCCAAAGAAAAGCAAACTTTTTGCATTGCTGGGGCTACAGCAACCACGAGAAGTGCTCCCAAAGATACACAGTCTCTCACACTTGAAAACTTTCAAAGGTCTTTGCCTTAAGGCAAAGCCCAAGACGCATTGGTACAGCTTTGCAGTTGATGCTTTTACAGAATGAAACATGAATTGCTATTTATTGTATCACAATGATGGAAGCATATGGAGTATATGTATGTTTAGGGATTTGGCAGGAAACTGAGACTATTGCTAGCAATTTTCACCTCTTGGTATCTTAGGTAAAACATCTTGATGGGCAACAGGAAAAGCTGCTGCATTTCCTTTTAACCGTAGTTTAGGAAATTCATTGGGTTTCTTACTTGCAATTTGTACGAGTGGGTTCATCATTAAGTATTACTGATTGGAGTAATGCTTAGAGATATAATGTTTTATTTCAAACCATTCCATGTGGTTAAAAAAAGTCTTTGAAGCTCTTCTATCTTTAGAGTTCCTACTAAAGTGATGGCTGATAATTTGGAAAAGCTTCACTGATTTTAAACCTTTGTATTTATTTATAGCCATCACATAAAATAACAGTGCTGGAGAACTAGAAAGGTGCTATTCAGTATGGATGAAGTCTGAATAAAGATTCCTAGTGACAGCAAAAAAAGAGCTGTGATATTCACAGAGGAAACATGAAGATGTGAGGAATTGACCCCTCAATTTGGTATTCCTATTTCTTCACTATAAAGACAATCTCTTGTCTACAGGAATTTTCTTAGATGAAAAACAAACCGTTATAAAAGGCTTTACAGTTTCCCTCTGAGTTGAGTCTTTAAGAAAATATATTTCTTAGTATTAAAGTATTAATTAGAAAAAAAAAATGGTTTTGGCCAAAAGGTGTTGGTTCAGAGTAATTAATGAGTCTCCTGTGCACTTCTGATGTGAGATTTGCATTTTCATAGATGTCTTGAAAAACCATCCACAGTGACTCCAACACTACGGCTGGAATACCATGGATTTGTTTACATGAGTAAAGGAGATGGGGGGAGCTAGGAGTGGTCAGATTCAAGTGGACAGTTGGTCTAAGAAGGAAAGAAAGGAAAAATGGATGGGTGTTTTTGACTGAGCTGCAGGAAATTCCCGTATTTCAAAATAGTCAGGGAAGAATGAAAAAAAAAAAGCTAACACTTTCTGTAGCGGTCAGTTAATCATGTTATGTTGTTTAGTGTTCATATATCCCGTTCACTACAGTGTTTAATATTTAGTGTATGACTAGCAAAGCTCTTCATTCCTTGGCTGGAGGTTTTGCACATGTTTTGGGGAGTTGGGAATACAGAATCCCTTGAGATTCCAGGAGAGTTTCATGCCATTTGAAAAGCCCACTTTAATGCCTGTCTACATTTTCTTTCTCTTCCACGGGCCTCTCCCTAAGTGCGATCATGCGTTTGGAGAAAAGAGCTTTCTCACCGTACTGTAATCCCACTGGCGAAGAATGCTCGCGGGAGGGAAAGGTATTATGGCTTGTCCTAGACGTGACCAGCTGAGCAAGTCAGGATTGGGCTTCCTGCCCTTATAAAGAATTGCATCTGCCTTCGCTCTGCGAGCGCTCCGCAGGGCTGGGTATCCTGCAGCTGAGGGTAGTGCTGCTCCTTTAGCGCCGTAACGCCAAGCTCTGCGCACACTGTAACTTATGCTTCCCCTGTCTTCACATCGCATGTGTTTCTTGTGTCTTCCTCTTTAAAAAGTCATTAATTAAAGGACTTCTATTCGTCTTGATATATGGAAACTACTAGCGTGTATCTCTAGTCTGGTTTTGGTGTATGGTTATCACATTTTCAAGGATTGCAGGAGATTTTCGCTTAAAAATAATAGGATTTGGTTTTGAAGCTGTTTGATGCAACCTACCTGCTCTGTATGCATCTGTACTGACAACTCCCTCTTAGCATTAAGTTTTTAAGTGAATCCATGTTTCTTGCAGAGTAATTAATTAGTCTTTGGAAATAGAACAAAGACTGACAGTGTCTGAGAGAAAGGAGCGGCCACTAGATTTGATTAATTGATGTTTATTCAGATAGTGGGTAATTGTTATTTATAAACTGTATTAGAGACTTTGTCATCTCAGGATGTGTTTTGAAAACACCTATGACTTCATTATAAAGTCAAATTAGATTTCACTGATTACTGAATCAGGATTAAAATTATAGATGAGTCCGTTCTTCAGATTTTCAGATCGTAGAAATTTACTTGGAAATTCAGTTTATTGTAGACTGTGGATTTTCGGCTCACATTTTTTTGTGAGTTTTTGTCAAGATGGCATTCAGACCTAACTCTGAAAATCACGCAGAAGATTTGGTGTTCACATGTTGGACTTGGATTGAGGCCTTCCCTAGTTAAGAAGAGCAATGGCTAGGCACAGTAGGCAGCGCACTCGGTATGTGAATTGTCTTGTCCTAGGCTAAGTTATGGCCATCTCTACATCTCACTTGTCTTTTATGATACTAATTTAAACAGCGTACAGTGAGTAACTCTGAAACAATTTATAGCTGGATGTCGATGCCATACTGAGAAATGGCTTGGACTGAAAGCAGGCATTGTGTGAACAAAGCCTGATGATACTTCACATTTAACGTTTATTAGGAAACGCAGCTGAACCATTTAGAATTAAATGTTTTAGAAACTATTATTTTTGTTAGATTGTTAAACTGGATTTCACACTTCATATGATATTTAGAAAGATAGTCACAAGTGTTGTTTCCAGATTACTTATTCTTGTGCCAGATCAAGTGCCCATTTATTTTGAAATATTTATGATCATCTCAGTTTTGCCCTGATGTTGGTAATGTTTGTGTTTATTTACTCTTATGGTTTTCCGAGTTCTGGACATGGAGACATGCTGAAGTCTTTCAGCTCCCTTCTCGACTGTATGGGTTTATGGGATAGCTCATCTTCCAGAGAGCTCTGAAAACCAAGGCTCTATCTCTTCTCCCAGCATATGCTGAATGCAATTAGGCACCAGTTCAGAAAAGGCTTTGTAAACATTCTGAATCCGTGCCACATTTTCTGGTCTCAGGAGCTGCCAAATGCCTAAATGCTGTATTCAAGCCAGATGTCTAAATATATAAAATGAATGACTGAACAAAGTGCCTCCTTAGTCGAGCATATGCCTATAGGATGGACAAACCTGAGGGGTCTGAGGTCAGCTCCAGAACGCGGTGTTCTGCCAGCCCAGATCCCTGGCCACTAGGAGGGAAATCAGAATGTGCTCTCTCCTGGATGAGCTGTATGAGGAAGGAGCACCCTCTCTCTCATTTTTTCCTTTCTTAGTATTGGTTACCAAGCCTCAGGAATCTCTGCTAGCAGTATCGTAAGGCAAACTCTGTCACTTCTCGGTGAGTACATCCGCCTCTGGGACACGGAGGTACTTGTTCAGCAGGATCAAACGGTTTGAGTACATCTGGGCTTTCACCTGCTCAGCAGCCACTCAACCATTATGAATGGACTGCCTTGATCTTGTTAGGAAGTTTACATAATACAAGATACACAGTAAAAGGACCCGTATGTAGAATAATTTAAGTACTTCACTGACTGTTGAGGCTGCCAAAGTGGTTTTCTCTCTTGTTGAAAGCAGAAAGAGAGAAAATCAGAAATTAATGCAATACTTACAATTAACATTACGGACATTCCCAGCTGCAGTAGTGGGCAAAACTGTAACACGCTTGAGCAGGTACAATAACCTACATTATAAATGAATTATAATTTATAAGAAATAAGAATAGTGTGTGTTGAAATTGTTCATAGAACATTTCCACTATGCAATCATAGTCTTTCTTCCTCCTTCTCGAAAGAAAGAAACCTGATCCTACCTGAGCTATGTTTAAAGCAAAGCATAAAATTCATTTATATTCCTGATCTTCCTATAACCTGAAACCTTAGTGATCTTAGAATGTTGATTGGCTTAGTTTCCCTGTTACATAAGGCAGGCTAGTTCAAGATTCTGAACAGTGCATGTATGCATTGAGATGGGCTGTGCAGAATCTTAGAGAAATGCCTGTGAGGCATTAAAACTTGAACCCAGACGCAATTGTTTTGGATGCCCTATGAATAATTCTATTAATAATCTTGAGAATAGCTAAATTGATCCGGGAAGACTGCAATGAGAGGCTACTGGTAATGTAATAATTTTGTAGTAAGGCTATATAGTAGTAATAATTCATGGTAAGTCAAGGTAATAATTCTCTCCTCTCGCAACTGTCTAAAAAACCCCTCTGTATAGTCAAATAAGTCTTGAGTAGTTATTCTCCTTTGTAACAATGACAAGCACAGAAATAAAATAATTTCAGTGTATTTACTATAGGACAGCAGTGGTGTAGGGAGCTCTCACTAGCAGAATGTCTTTTTTCCTCCTAGGTATGGCAATGTGGAGGAAGTGTTGAGGTTCTGCCTTGTTCCAGGATCGCCCACATTGAAAGAGCACATAAACCGTACACAGAAGATCTAACTGCTCATGTCCGGAGAAATGCACTAAGGGTGGCTGAAGTCTGGATGGATGAATTTAAGAGCCATGTCTATATGGCGTGGAACATACCCCAAGAGGTGAGTCAAAAGAGCAGTGTTTGCAAGCTTTGGCCTTAGATGCTTTTGGGTTTGGTTCCTTGCATTTTGATTTTTCTGCTAGGATTTTGTTATTTGTATACACATATGTATGTATATATCTCTCACATAGAGGCATAAGGTATGCCTATACATAACATATATAAAAATATATATTGCCTTATTCTAGAGTAATTTCTTTGTCTTTGGGTTCCTTAAAAATTAATTTCTTGTCAAGTTCATCATCCTCACTGATGACTCTTCATGGAGATTTTAATCTAGTAGTTGCAGAAATGTGGAAAAAAGAAGCATCAAATCTGTATTACATATCTTGTTTTGAATGTGAGTCTCTTATTTACCATCACAAAGAGCTATAATTCCACCAGATTTGTGAGAGGATTTCTGCCAGAGGGCAAGGGGCATTGACATCTATCAGGTCAGGTGTGGGTGTGTCACTCATGAGTAATTTCACATCAGTGTAAGGGTTGCTGGGGGATGTCATGACATACTGCAGAATCTCCCTGCTGCAACGCCCTTTGGGGCTTCTCATCCAGATTTTTTTCCCATAGTTGAGCAATGGTTGGTCCATTGTATTGACAAGATAATGTCAGATGGCAACCTGGGAGTTCAGTTTGACACCTGATTTCAGTTGTTCTTCTGTAGTCAGTGGGTTTTAAGCTATGAACTGGTAGGGGCTGTAGGGCAACTGTACCTATTCTGGAAAATATTCAGGATCCATGTAGAATAGGTTGTTTCCACCTAGAGGTCGAAAGGTGTGGCCATAGTTGAATTTGAGGTTTGACTTAGGGTGTACAGTTCTCATCATGACAACAAAAGCAAATATGTAAGATTTAATGAATTTGGGCAATTTATATTTTCTTTACTAAAATCTCTGTACAAATCTCTCTTGAGTGATTTTGCAGCTGTTGAGATAAACTGGTTTTGGTGTGATTTCTGGTTCAAGAAATAAAATGCTGTACTTGTCCTCCTTTAGTTTAATATGGAAAAAAGGTTAGAAACCAAAACCCAGCTAGATATATGAATGCTGATGTTCATTCAGCTGCTTTCAATAGTTTCCTTGCCAAAGTGGGGAAAACATTGTCCTGTTTTCAGGTTGCAGAATTAGCCACACAATGTACCATGAAAGCACCAAGAAAAAAAATGCTTTATGATCTGGTTAGAGGGAAAGGATCTTTCTGGAAGGTAGTGCCATGTTCACAGAATGCAAGCTACCCTTTAAGTGTCCCTTGAATAATCGCATGGCAGTGCATACAATAATAAAGACATTTCTGGAAGATAAGGTTACTTATTTTACATCAAAACAATTTAAAATGAATTTTAGTTGTGATTAACCTGATAGATTTAAATTTTAGTTTCTATTTTTTATTGTTAGTTATTTTCCTGAAGACGGGATGATCTTCATTGATTGATCAAGTTTCAGTCCTTTGACTTGCAAACACAGAATTAAGACAGAATTTAGAAATTCCTTTTACTAACCAGGATATACAGTATTATACTCGTATTTACATAATATTCATCCAGATAAGATGGTGGTGGTGCTTAATTTTGTGCAAAGTTGAGATTTGAATGCAATTTGGAAATCAAATTAATGGAGAATATAAAGAGAAGTTGTTGTTATTACTTGTTAAATGGAAATTTAACAAGTAATAATAACAGTCTTGACTGTGATGATAGGTCAGAAAAAAATAAGCCTGTTATAATAAATTTTGAAACTCATTTATTAAGCAAAGGAAACAAACATATTTTATTAAACAAAGGAAAAATAAATGTAGTGCATGGATTGAACTGATTTCTTCAGGTCAGAAAGTGCATCAAGGTGTTTGCATGGTAGGTCTTGTACTGATAAAACTGATTCTGTTCACAGTTTTGAAGAGGAGTAACAAGTTCTCGTACTACTTCCATCTCAATTCGTTTTCCCACCACAAATGTACTAATCATTGCACTGAACTGCTCGAATAAATTGCAATGCAGATTATATTCTCTCTTCATCTTCACAAAGGCTACTGCTGTCAAACCGTAGTGCAGACTTAAAAGCTGGAAATGGCAAGCACTAAATCGGATATTAATAGTAGTAGCCTCTTCTGGAATGTAATGAGATGCCTCTGTTGTAGGGAGAAATCTATTACTCTGTGTATGTACGGAACCTGTAGCACAAAGAACCTTCATTTGTATTTCTCACCACTGTGGGAAATCAAATAAACACACTCATGCCCACATACTTACTTAAAAAATGCTGGGAGACAGCTTAGTTTTCACAGTTGTGACACAGCTATGAAGCCTGAATCTGCTCATTACCTAGTACTTGCTACAGGGCGTTCAGGGACAGTATGGCACCTCTGTGACCATCAGAAGGTTCTTCTGTCAGATGGGGTCTGTGACTTACAGCTGGGCACATTGAAGTGTTGTTCACCCAGCGTGTGGAAAATAGAGAAGGACTTTAGCGGTGTTGGGGCCCTGTTTTCTTCTGACAGCCTGGCACGTGCTCAAGTTTCCCAAATCAGTTGTGTTATTTGAAGCTGTTCTATGCATCTTTGGATTCATTGTGGAAGGCTTGGTGGCAAGAATCAGGGGAAGAGCTCCAAAGCCCTGGGACTTCCTTTTCCTCTCCTGTGCTAAACTTCGGGAGTACTGAACTGATTCTAGAGCAGTGAGAAACAAGTACATGTTTACGGAAAGCTTCTGGCCTTTTAAGGGAAAGAGGAAAATACAGTACAAAATCACACTCCCAAGCACTGTAATTGAATCAGTCAGTTTAAAGAAAACCTTCATCATTAGTGAGAGTCCTCTTTCATACAGCAAAAGATTAGGAGCAATGCAGGCTCTGGTTGGTATAGAAATATCAGTAGAAAGGAGTGTTCGGTGTAAAGGAGCAACCTAAAAAATAACTTAAAGCTTGTGGGACACTTGTAATGCAGACTTCCAGTAGGCAGGGGGCAAAGAGATGGTGGATGAGAAAGGCTGGGGATGGATTAGGTCAAATTTAGATATCAGACTGGATGGCAGTATTTCTGTTTCATCTTTGCTTACCTTAGGATTAAATTAAAGGTGAAATACCAAAGAGGGACAATTTTCAAGTCAAACCTATGTTCAGATTAGGCAAAAAGATGTTGAGGCGTCATCGTGAGAGACATGCAGAGAGGCCAGACAGATAGCATGGCCAAATTCTGTTACACAAGTGGATAACTGCAGGAGTAATTCTCTATCTGGAAGCTGATGAAATAGTGCCCTGGTAACGGTCTGTGTAGGTAATAGAAATGTATTCGGTTATAACAGTCAGGACTTTCCATTAAATATGTTATTCCAAAATGTTAACCACAGGACCTGTTTTTTCCATGGAAGAATTCCCAGATCTCTGAGAAGCCCCATAGTCAGATGTTTCCAAAAGGTTTTAGTCTTTGAGAGGTAATAATAAAAAAAGGAGTTAGACTCATTTGTCAGGGTGCTGTGACTGCCCTCTTGGGATCTCTGTGGGTGGCTCTGAAGTACTGAGGGCTTCAAATGGGGATCTCAGGTACCAGGGTGATTTCTGCATCCAAACTACTTGGAGAAACAGACTCAGAAAAAGCAATTAAAACCCAAAGGAAAGATTTTTCAAGTCCCAAGATTTTTCTGTGTGTCCTCCTCTATGTTTTGGTGTTTGTTTTTTTTCTTTTTTGCATCCCATCATATTCTCAGCTTTGGGGAGCACGCTGAGTTGTTACTGGGGATAAATCCAGTGTGCTACTTGTGAGCTATTTTCCTTCTCCATCTGCATGGGGGGATGTGATTGCTGAGGCCCTAGATGCTCTTTCTTACCTTATACAATTAACTGTGAGGAAACAAGCATTGGCGCCTGCAGAGTTTCATGGAAAGGAGT
Organism: Rhinoptilus africanus; assembly: GCA_013400135.1. NCBI lineage: Eukaryota > Metazoa > Chordata > Aves > Charadriiformes > Glareolidae > Rhinoptilus > Rhinoptilus africanus. The sequence goes on along the minus strand of VXBO01011669.1, from coordinate 126,817 downwards.
TGGGATGCACTGGACCAATTTAGTACCTGATCCCAGGAAGCCTTATTAGTGCTGGAAGTCGAGTGTGTCTGTGTGCTGGCATCCTCCTTTTCCTTCACACAAGTGGCAGGTACACTGGCAAGTGCAGACAGAGCGGTGCATGAGCAGGAGTTTCCATGGCATCAGTTGGTTGTCTCACAGCACCCCGCAGGTTGTTCCTCTATCTAGTCACTTCCTAGAAAAGTCATGAAAAAATGATCGGTTAAGGAGTAGTTCCACATTAAGTTCGATGATGTAGGGCTTGAGGGGAGAGGAGTCATCATTTTTAATGATTAAGTTGAGTTATACCTTAGTTTCCTACTTTTTAGTACACTTTGCTAATGTGGAAGTCAATTTTACTTTAGTTAGAAAATGCTTCCGTAATAAAATGTACTTGTTCCAGATTAACGTTAATTCAGTGCTTTGGGTCGTAAGAGGCAGTCATTGCTTCAGCAGGTCAGAAAGCTACATACTTATAAAGATATCTTTTTCACGTGTAACTTCAGAAAATTCAGTGTTTCCAATGTTATTTTTAAATCGTGTCTGGTGGCAGACACAATCTTTGGGGTGTTTAAGGCCCAGTAAGTGTTGTTGTTTAAGTAGATTATAGGATTTCCCTGTGAAAATTTATTTCTCCTGCATTTTGTTCTGAGGCAGAAGTGGCAGAGCACAGTGTGGAGCAAAATGTCTCAGTTTACTTCCTGTCAAATAGCAGCCATGGATTTGCACTTAGATCCTTCTCTAAAAATTTCCTCTCCGTGATTTTAATGTGATAAATTATTGATTTCTTTATATACAGGGACTTTATGAAACTAATGCTTTATGATCTGCTCTTATGATAAGTAGAAACTAGGTTAGCCAGAAATGTAAAGAAGAATAAAAATTAGAGGAGAGAATATTCTGAAATTGCTTTTAACAAAAATAGCAACTTTTCTTTTTACATTACAAGAGAAATTTAATAAGTGCTATTTCAGAAAGGTGAGTGGAGCTTCTGCTCTTTGCAGTGAAGCAGTAAACCCAGACTTCAGAAATGGCCAGAAAGTGTCATATACTAATGATTAGGCCACAGTGGGATGCCGGCAGTAAGGTTGTTTCTAGGGCAACTTTCTACTTACTGCCAATTACTTTTGGATTTGGAAAGTGCCAGGAAATTAGAGAAGAACAGAGATACTCATTGGAAGCTAGATCTAAACCCCACTGCAGTCAATAGCAGCAGTTCCATTGACCGAAGCAGACTTTGGAAGAGACCCTGACATGGTACCTGTATCATATTTAATTGGGGCACTTATGGGGCGTTTGTGGGTGACAGGCTCTCTCCGCAACCAAAAGCTGATATTTATCATAGGTCAATGTGCAATGAGGGAGCCTCTGGGTGATTAGTTTACACGGAAGTGTATCACTGATGTCTTTTCTGCTTTTTCTGTCCTTTGTTTTATGTGCAGGACTCCGGAATTGATATTGGGGATATTTCTGAGAGGAAGGCCTTGAGGAAAAAGCTCCAGTGCAAGACCTTTAGGTGGTATCTGGTCAGTGTGTATCCAGAAATGAGAATGTATTCCGATACTGTGGCCTACGGGGTGGTAAGCATCTGTTTGCATTTCCCAGTCTAAAAAGGTGGGGGAGAAAGGTGTATAGTGAAGTAATTCATGAAGACTCTGAATAGAAGAATCAGATAAACTTGAAGTCACTAGTTAGGTAATTTGTTAGACTGATTAGTTGACAGAGACAGCTGCTGTGCTGTAGTTTTTGCTGAGGTATGCTGAATGATATCTTCCTGGTTGTTCTGGTTTTGTTTGTTCCATGGATTGCATTCCAATCAGAGACACTCAAGGCGTAATTTTTTAGACACGTTGGAGCTGTCAGTTGGAAGGTTTGCAGCAGCAGGTGAATTAACAAAATAGCCTCAGTATTTCAACTGCAAGCTTCTTAATACTGTAGCCAGATCTTAATTTAGAACCTCAAATGCCTGTATTTTGGGATCATCGTCATCATTACTTGTGTGACAGTAGTACCCTTGTCTATGTTGAAATTACGCTTGAGTTGTACTGTGCTAATTAAAGCAGAGACAGTTCTTGCCCCTAGAAAAGCAGCAATCTAAAAAGAGCGGGCAGGTGTGCATGACATGGAAGATGAGCATAGCAGGTTAATATGGGGCTATAATAAGCAAGTAGAGCTAGGATGTCCTTTTCACATTCTCTATCCAGTGTCATAGTCACAAAAATGGATTCCTTTGAATTAAATATGCCTTTTTGCGTGTGAGTTCCAATTAGGAAACGTAACACTTAGGAGCAGAGCATACGAGTGAAAGATTTGAGTTGAGACGTTCCTCCTCAAAAAGAAATCTGAGTTGTGTGGTTTGCCAGTGCAGCTCTGAGAAGACCCTCGAGAAGACCCCCTGCTCTGTTTTGGCAAATGCAGTTCCATGACCCCTTTGATGATAAGTTAAAATTATCCTGTTGGCTTTTCATACTATCAAAAACAGAAGAAAAACACTTCCAACAAATGGTTAGGTCATTGTTAAATGCGTGAGATCATGGTTACCTTCCGAAGAAGTTCATAACACCGACAAAATCACACCCATGTGCAAGGAGCCTCTCCCACAGACTGTGTGGAATTGCCCTCAGCGATGCCATGATCTAATCAGGAGCAGAGTTTCCTGGGGAGAAGGAGGCAGAGCAGCTAATAGGTGCAGGGTTCTGCTTGTAGGTACCTCTGCCTAAAAGTCTTTGATTGCAGGTAGAAGTGCTACTGGATAAAAAAGGAAGACAGTAGAATAGCTAAGGTACTTGTTGCGTAGTCTCAGGATTAACTCCACGTCATGTAAGTAAAAATGAAAATCAGTGAAACGGCACCCTATGATTTTATAATCTGTTCAGACTTCTTCATCAGCCTTTGAAGGTTCCTTGCTGGCAAGATACAAACCAAAAAGAATCAGAAGAGTTTGTTACAGAAATATTGAGCTCGCTGAAGAGCAGAACATGCATATTTGGGTAGTGCATAGTGATGCAGTGATGCAGTCTTTTGTCTGCAGTGTGAGAGTAGCCTCCTCAGCTAAGAAAGGTGTGACAATTAGTTCTTATTTCATTATTAGTACTATCACAAAAGAAGTAGTGGGCACCTATGGCAACCTATCTGTACAGGTAAAGGGGGACTGTTTTATGAAATACACAGCTTAGTGGTTTATAAATACAGTTATATGAAACAAAAAGGTAAAGTGCCCCAGTCTTTTTAGTAAGAGAATTGTTTGTATCTCTAATCTTCCATCATGTCTGCTTTCCTGTTCACTTGTTTGTCTTATAGTGGAGAAAGGTGTGATATATCAAAGCAACTCAGCTGCTTGCTGATTCAGTGTGTGCTTCCATTCACCAACTGTCTTCATTTTTTTGAGGAAAAAGATATATTGCTACTATAGCAGTATCATTAATTAAAAAAAATGCTGAGTAATTACAAAAGTTATCTGAATAGGGGTGAGGGTTAGGATATCTACAGTGTCAGCACCCATATTTATTTCCTGAATCCTAAATTTTCTCCTGTTCTGTGAGAGTTAGGAAAATAGTTGTATCGTTCACGTCTAGTTTATGCTGTGGCATATAGCTAGGGTGAGGGTTGGTGGCAGAGTAAAGGTTTGGGAACTAAATTTCTTTCTGAATTCTGCAGTACCCTTAGAGTTAGGGAAAAGTGATGTTGGTGGGACAAAAGCTGACGTATTTGGTGCAGGGACTGGCTCCCTGATTTCAGCTTGATGTTTGAGATAATTTTGCAAATTCAAAATTTCAGTAGTCTATTTTTATCTCTGTATGCTCTAACACTCTGAGTTTGAAAGGGAGCAAATGGCAGCATTGACTAATTATTTCCGTCTTTCAGAGTGGGGATTGGTGACCTGGTTTTATTTTGGGTTGTAATTAAGATTAAGTCTTGGTAGTCTAAAACTGCATTACCCAAATTGATTGTTGGTTGCCACAAAGGCACCAGATTTAGGATAAGAGCCTGGGCGTCAGATTTTGAAACAGCATTATTAGTTAACAGGCCAGTGGCTTTTGTGTTTTTCTGTTTCTGTAGGGATCATTTCTCTACAGATATTCTGAATTATTTTTAAAGTTGTGATTGGCATAAGAGTTTGAGACATTAAATCTGAAAATCTGAAGAGCTCTTTTTTTTTTTTTTAATTGTTCTCAAGGTTCATAAGAAGAGGACTGGTGTTAAAAGGAATATATCATTCTGTCTCTTTTTGTGTAGCGCCTGATCACCAGACAGCTGCGATTAGGCTTAGTGTCATGTTTGTTTTTAGAGCTTGGGACTCTGAAGGTCTCTGTATGCGGTCTGCTGCTGGGTGAGCCCTCCCGGCTACGTCGCATGCTGATGTTGGTCAAGGCAGACTTTTTTGCTTACTTTATATTGGGGATTGTTATGGGAAAGGTTATAACATTAGGGCTAGGACAAGCATGAGAATTCTAGTTTGTGGAAGAGGTTTTGAAGAGCCAAAGGAAATTATGAATCCAGGTATGAATTAATAAGGCTGATGTTTATCTTGTTTTGGATAGAGAGTGCTGCCTAATGTCTATGATCAGAGTCATGGTTGTCGTTATGTTTATGGTTAAGAAATACAAGGCTTTGGGAGAGGAAGCTTGCTTTAAATCTTGAGGCTTGCAGCTAAGAGTAAGGCCACTACTGATACCTAATGCAGATTTTCCCTTTAATGTTGAGATTTGTCCTGTCTGTTATTAAATTTAGAGTTAGGTTTGGAGTTGAAAATCTTGTAGAAATGAGTTCGTGGTTTTGATTTTATTCACTGCCTGACTTCAGTCTCTGGCTTGTCCACACTTCTTACATACTGGTGCACTTGCAGACTTCCTTTCTAAGCATACCAATTGTTTTCCTCAAAGGAGGGCCCTGTACACGCTGACGGGACTGCCCAGTTAATCACAGGTGTTTGCAAACCACATCGCCTCTTCATCCCCGCCGTCCAACAGTTCTCTCATGTTCTCTGAACTGATCTTAACACCACTGAACACCCTTACACATGCCCAGGGGTATGCAATCCACATCTGTGGCCTCACAGTCTAAAAAGACCTTCCAGCTATCTCTGCTCATTAATTTAGCACTTTACTTTCAGAATACCCTGTCTCAGCGTTGCGCAGGTAATATATAGGGCTTTGTTGCTGTGCGTGGGTTAGCCCGGAATAATGCAAAGAAGAGCTAGTGCATACCAATTGGCCAGAAGTCTCTTAAGTGTCAGCAGAAAGGATTTTTTTGAATTATTTCCAGAAATCAGAAGACTCTCCTGAGGTGATTCTGAAAAGCTGTTTAATTACAGGGCTTTCTCCTATGTTTGAAACTCCATCCATAATGCTCAGCTAGCTGCCCCGGTAAAAAATTGTCTTTTGTATATAGTGTGTAGCAGAGACTCACTAGGTTTAATATTTTAAAAATTTATATCAAAAATTGCTGCTATCTCTGAAGGCTTTTTGAAATGTACCCTCCCTGAAACCTTGTGCAACATTATTGAAATAAGTAGTGTTAGATTACCAACATGGAATAATTTAATCCAGGTGCTTTCTCTTCAATATCTTCACCGCAACAAGTATTTTTCACTTTGCATATTTCCTTGCTCAACTGTGTATGAATTTTTTGCGAAGAAAAGAAAGTAATCATACCATCTTTTTCTTGTGGAAGACATGCTTGATTTCTTTTTCTTTTTGTTTATTTTAGCTGCAGAATTCCCTGAAAAGTGATTTGTGCCTTGATCAAGGGCCGGACACGGAGAATATCCCAATCATGTATATCTGCCATGGAATGACACCACAGGTTAGTTTGTGTAATGATCCCTGATATTGCAGCTCCTCTTAGTAGACTGTGTAGGAGGAACCATTTTGTACCTGCTGTTGTTTTCCCACAACAGTACCCTCCCTAAGCTGGTTAGTAGCTCTTCTGTAGAAACCTAGGACATTATTTCTGCCACAAATTGGGAACCACTGGTATATTAGCGCTTTGACAGTGAAGTTTGTTTATTCATTTTGAAAGAATTTAAGGAATACAGGAGTCAGCACTGGCCTAGATTTGTTGATAAAAGCTTTCATTTCTGATATTTAGCTGTGCGTGTCATATAAATGATACAGTGGATTTTAAAACATTTTACAGACATGCATATGCATACTTACAGCTTATTTATACATTATCTGAAGCAACATCTTTTTTACTTGATATATTTACTGTCTTATTTTCACAAATCTGAAATGTACAGCCCCCTTCTTCACACCATACAGCTGTGTCAAATTCCAGACCCTGGTCTTGTGAAAGCCCTTCTTCTAAAGCTCCTTTTTCTCTTTCTGTGCTGTTGTCCTGTTACTCTAGTATGTGCCAAAGACTCAAATTACCCAAACCTTTCCATTTTTTTACACAACAGCTGGATTTTTTAACTGGTAAAAGGAGAGGGTTAAGACATTGTATCTCCCCAAGGGGCTACGTGTGTGGGCATAGGTGGAAGTGTTTCTAGGCAAATCTTCATAGTAGAAATAATGTTACATGGTCTAGAACATGCTTGTCAAAGACAAATGTGAAGATTATGTAACTCTGAGAAGTAACAGACGCAAAAATGAGACACAAAGGAAATGGATGTATTTGTGGGAGTGATTGTGAAACTGAAAATCCCTCCACTTTGAACCATCTTTTTCTCTGGCTACTTTTTTGATTTGCTTTCTCAAAAGGACCCTACTATGCTGCACTTAAGTTATGGAATGTGGTTTTCCCCATGGAATTGTCAGTTATGTGATTTGACTATACAGCAAGTGAATCCTCCTGATACCTTACAAATAAACACAGAGCAACGAGGTAGTTTGTCCTCTGTACCTGGATCTCACAGTGAACTGAAACGTGAGTTTGGTGAAATGCAGATACAATTCTGTACTTCTCGCCAAGTGACATATGCTGCAGCTGTGTTCTGCGCTGGCTTCCTTCGCTGAGGGCCTTCAGTATCAATCACTAGTGGCATCATGCTTGAGTAAATTATGAATGATGAAGACAAAAATATCTGAAAATCCCATCCATCAGACTCGCTCCCTGCATGGGCTGTGGCTTATCTGGCACATAATTATGTGGTAACCACTGTTTGCCTCCAGGAGGTTTTAAGCCAGTCCTCAGTGTTCACTAAGGAACTGCGTAATTCACCTGTGAGCCAGAGCCATTATTCTTCATCTTGTGGGAGGGCCCCGTAACTCTCTTCCAGCGTATCATCTGGGATAACACCACACCAAAGGCATGGTTGTAAATTCCAATTAGAAATTTTAATTATAGTTAAGAGACTAACAGCAACAACAACAAAAGTCACTTTAATTAGCACAGTTAGGTATTCACCAGATCAAGAGCTACCTTTGTATATCAGCTGAAGTTCTGTATAAACGAGATAGCAGCAAATAAATGACAGAGGGAAAAGAGCCAAGGGAAGCTTTTCTTGACAAGATTCTGCTCCTTTTATAATTACAATGTTGTGTCTCCTTCCCAGTCCTATGTATTTAATTTTATAACCAACCATGTTAAAAACAACCCCCAAAAGGCCCATACGAGTAAGATCCCAATAGTGAGTGAGAACTTTCTTTAAAAGAGTAGACTTTCTCTGTGTTAGGGATTATAGTATTGACAGGGAAAGCACTAGCAGACAGAACTCGGCGTACTTCTACGAGATCTTCATTGCACATACGGCTTCTCTTGCTTAAGCAGAGCTGCAGCCATTTACAATTCCGCTAGGATATTGGAAATACTTGAATAAATATTCTGAATATTACTGAACTTGCCAATAACCACAAAAGATATTGGTGAGATGCTAATTTTATTCTAGTAGTGATGAAATGCTGTATAAAGCGGCTTATTTTGCCCACCTGTCAGTCCTTATCAAAATAGTCAAAAAGGTAAGTCCCTGATTCAGGACTGCATGTGTACCTGAGGGTTTTGGTGATGCCATTCTTAGCTCCGGTGCAAAGTTTTACTGTTGCAGCTACGTCTTTTATAGTTTTAGAGCTGCCACCCTGGGGGGCTTTGCACAGTTACATCTGGATGTGCATTAATATATCCAGCTGCCAGGAACTATTCCCTCATATGCAGTTTAAGTTGCTGTTCTTAGTTACTGCTACAGCCTGTCTTCTAAATCAGGTAACTTCCCTTTTTTTCCCCCACTGACCTCTTTCAGATGTTTTTGCGTTTTCATCTTTTTGCATGGGAAATGGCTTAGATGAGGTGTGTGACATCAAGTAATAGTTTCAGAATTGTCCACGCGGCTACTGTTTCCTTTTAGCATGTTTTATATAGGACAGAAATCACTGCAGTCAACAGAAAGGGAACTGCATACCTGACATTAAAAATCCATGCTCCATTTTTTGCAGACAATATCAAGAACATCATGTGTAGCTTCACAGTTAAAAGCTGTAGAAAATGGCAAGGAAACATCCTCAAATATTGCAAAGGAATGATCAGAAATCATTTTCCCTGCAGTGCCTCAGTTCTGTTTTAAGTAGACATCAGAATTAGTGATGGTAAGATTTCCGTGATTCAGATTGCCCAACCTTTCCAACCAATCCACTCCATATGTCTACCGTAACTAACACGAGCATATTCATAGTTCATTCCTGCAAGTATCTTAGAGTGCTTTATAACTGTGTTTATTTTGTCGTACTATTGTACAAATAGAGAAACTGATGCAAATCTTGCGTGTGGTTAAATAGTGAGTTGGAATGGAAAATCAGAACAAAATCCATGTGTTTCCTTAGTCCTCTGGTATTACTGAGAAAATTTCTCACAGCAGGGTATTTGGCTTGGCCTGAAAAGGCAGAGGGCACTTGAAAAATTGAATCCACGATTAGGTATGTTTTGTACCCTCCTCCTGTCTTCAGAGAGTGCTTCCCCGGGTGGCTGTATTTCGTTCTGGTCCCCAGAAGCCTGGACGCCTCAGGAGTTACGATACCATGCACTGAGTAGAGCAACTTGCATGTTCAACCAGTGAAAATAACCAAATGCTGTCCATCTTGCAATTGAAGGGAAGAATTGCTATTACTTCATCTTTAGGAAGAATGATTTCATTACAAAATGTTGCCCAGGTAATTATAGATTTGTTGAGCACTTCTTTGCCTTTCTAAGTGGTAGCATCTGAACAGCGTAACTTTTCTAAGCTGCTCATCCTCCCCCGATTCTGCTGCTGGAGTGTATTGCTTCTGAAGCATCACATCCTGCCATTCCTGCCTTTGGTCACTACCTGTGCAAACCCGACAGTGTCGTTACCAGCCCCATCTGTACAGCAACACACAGTATGTTGGTGTAACTCCTCAGACCCGGTCAGCACAAATGTCACTATCACGCCTGAGCATCTGCTATTATTCCTTGTAGCCACCATGGGTACCGTGCAGCTATTAGATGTGCATGAAGGCTGTAAGGTGGTTTTGGTACCTGTGGCGTGCTGATGGTCAGCCCTTTGGAAGGGGCTTTTAGTGTATGTCTCAGCCTGTCATATCAAGCCTCTTCAGCTGTGCAGTGCTGCTGCTGCTGCTTAGAACAGCTGAACAAAACTGACTGCTGCAGCTATTAGGATAGCTCACATAGTAGATGCACCATGGTAAAACTGTTAACAACAGCCGTTAAAATAGGTTCCTGCTACACTGTTCAGTGGTGGTAGAAATCACGTTCCTTTAGTTGCATGAGAACAGCCCCCAGTTGTTCTTGGCCAAAGAGACTACACTGGAGGCAGCTGGGGGCATGAGGAAGCAGCACCCTTTCAGTGTAAAAGTAGAGGGAAATGGGAAAATTGGGAGATGAGGTGGACTGTCAGTGAGGCAGAAAGCTAGAGGAGAGAAGTGTAAAGGAAAGAAGGGAAGAGATAAGAATAGTATTGGCAGAACAGTACAAAACATAAAGTTCGTGTGAGGTTGTGCAGTTTTTGCTGAGGGTTTTTTTTATGTGGTTCATGCAGAAAAAAATGAAGTACTGTTTTAATACTTGAGCTTGTTGAAGTAAAACTACAATTCAGTTATATTCTTAGGCTTTAAAAGGTCCATTTCCAGCAGTGTCCCTATATTCAATGGAGAAGATGGTTGATTGTAGCTGCCAGGCCTGATTGCATTCTCTTCTTAATTCTGTGTGGTATTGAAGACTGCTGTTCGACCAGGCCAGGTCTGTCACTTGCATGAAAACTACTCCTGAGTGATAATTTGGAAGATTCTTTGTTGAGAATGAAACACCACATTATTAGAGACTTTATTGTATAATAAACAAGTACCATCGGTCAATTTAAAGTATGGATTTACCTTGAAAGGTGCTTGTGATTGAGGGGATAATGGGCAGTTCTGCGTTCCCTTGTTCAATAGCTTCCAGCTCATATATTTCTCAATTTATAAGCAGTTAAACCGTGAAGCTCATCCAGGGGTGCGAAAGTCAATAAAAACCCGTTAGATTTTGCAGAATTCAAGCTGAAGACCAGGGTCAGAAGACTAGATTGGGAGCATTACTAGAAAAGAAATGGAGGTGAGAAGAGACACCCGTTCGTATCCTTTCATATTCTTGCAAGAGATTGCAGAACTGACCCTCCGAAACCAATGACTACAGCCCTGTGGTATGAATTACTGCATCTCTGCTGAAGGCAGTGAGAGGAAGCAATGCCAGCACGCAGAGCTGTGCCAGTTTACTCTGTGTGAGACTCTGACCCGAAAGCTTTATCTTGTATTCTGAGCACAGTGTGTGGAGTACTGGAAACAGCAGTTACAAGAGCTCCCATGAAGTTCTGAAAACTCTTTGTATGATTCACAAGTGCTGCTTTATAAATGTTATTTATCTATATTTTTGTAAAAACTACCTCTTCTTCAAAGTAAGTTCTTAGCATGGTGGTTGTTCATACACAGATATTTGTTAGTTTGTAAACAAGAACATATATGAGTAAAAATAGCTATCACTGAAGGCATTTATATTCCAGTAAACAAGTACAGGGTTGATCACAAGCACCGTATAGTTATTAGTCCAATTTCTACAAACTAGGAGAGGGAAAAATTCAGAGATGTTCAGCAAAAAATTATCAAAAGAATTAAAATGGATTTGCAAAGAATTTAAAAAAAGAAAAGAAAAATATATTTGTCAGTTTATTTTAAATGAATAATTTAGACATCTCTAGAGCAAAGTTAATTTGATCTTCAGGCTATTGAGAGATTACAAATATAAACATCTCAAAATTGAGTTTTAATAGAGCCTTAATTTGAGTAAGTCTGTTCCAATGTTAAAAAATTTCTTTAGATTCCTCTGTCTAATGAAATTCACATTGTATTGGACAATTGTCAATGCCAGGAAAGCTGGGGGAACCAGCTTGGAGTGTGAAGGGAATTTGCAAGCAAGAAAGAGTAGCCCCCTTAGGAGTGGCTTTCTGTGCATGCGAAGTATGCTGACCAAGAAGCATTATATACCATTTTGTAAGGAGAAATTAATAGATAGTGTGTGATTGTGTCCTTTACTACAGCTTAGGCTTTCCTTGACACCTTTCCATTTGCTTTAAAAAAAAAAATAATCATGCAAATACTGAATATTGCAGCGGCTTTACTTGACAGTCTTGATTCTGCTGCCAACAGAGTGCCACTATATTGCTGTCCTGTAAAGTTTTAGATAAAGGAGTTTCTGAAGCTCAAGAACAGCGTATAGCTGTGATGACTCAGATCCTGAGCCTGGCTTATAGATGAATACATATTATTTTTCTCATATAGCTGAAAACTAAACTTATAGTGAAATTATTTTAGGCCAAAAATACAATATTCTAGGAAACTACTATGAAATACATACATTTCAGAAAACCAGAGATCTTTTGTTATTCAGAAGTAGGACCCTGTTCTTAAGCGCGTGTGTAAAACACATCAGCATGGCAAACGGAGGCTCCGTGCAAGGCAAGAGCTGAACAGAAGGGCCCGCACCCAGCAGCCGCGTCAGTGCTTCTCGGGGAGTAAGGAAGAACAGAACAAAACCTGCTGATGCGGATCAGTGATTGGCCCTTCAAACCTGAAAAATCACTGCCCCAGTGATGAGATGTCTACAATAAATATTGTCAGGGAGTCTTTTTTAAGCAATAAAAAGAAGCACAGCAGCTGTTTTAACAGCTTTCAGTCACATGCAAACTCAGGGTTGATGTTCATGTTTGTCTTCAAGGTAAACGTTAGACACATTTAACGTCTGTCTATAAGACAGCCTGATCTGACATCTGCTCTGTGTAGTGCCATTTCTTTCTAAGGACCTGCTGACGCATTGGTCGAAATTTAGCAGTTACCTGTTTTATGATCATTATTTTATGTATGCAGGCACATACAGAGTGCTATACAGAAAATGACCTGTAGAAAACATTCCATTACATCTTGGTCCGGACACTTCACAGTGAAGAGTCCCAGCGTGCGGTAGAGAGAGTAGCCATTCCTCTCTCTGTACAGCCACAGCCGGTGCGTCGTTATTCATAGGGAGTGAAGCGTCTGCACCGGGAGTTGCAGCTTCGCTGGCCGGCCCCGCTCTGCGAGCATGAGAGCGGGCATCAACCGGGGCCAGGCCCTGGCGGGCAGGTCAGACTCTGCGGGGTGCTGCGCTGAGCCCTGCCTGGTTTGTGGCGGGGCTGCTGAGCCTCTGTCAGCGCTGCGGCCGCTCTCCCCCCAGCCTCCCCGCAGGCACCTGCCAGGGGGGTCCGTGCTGCTCCTCGCCTCCTGCCAGAGCCCGTGATCAGGCGCGTTGGTTCCTTGGCCTTTTTCACCAAGTCTTGTGGAATGATGTAAGCACTGGGCCTAACGCTAACTTTCTGTACATACAGCTTGCTTTCTGGGAGCAGGGGTTGCAGTGAATGCTTCTGGAACTAGAATAGCTATTTTTTTTAATTAGGTTGCTCAGTTCAGTAAAGGTGCAAGTAACAGGAGATACAGAGTTAGAGAAACTGCCTCGCAAGGACAGTTCTAAGCATTAGTGAATTCTGATTTTTATTGTAAATATATTCTGTAAAGTGCCTGCTTGCTATGGCAGTTAATGCCTTACGTAACATAGTCCTGCTGAGTAGTTTATTGAGGCTATTTATATTTCTATTAATTTCTTCTAGTGTATAAATCCCAATTTTGATCGTAGTAAAGTGAATAGAAATGGTGACCTTGTTTGCAATGGAAGCAAAACCTGGTGTTAGTTTTTTGCAGTCCCTTTCAAAATAGAGAGTTTTTCTGATGTGACCTGAGAAGCGAAATCCAGCGAACACTTTTTTCAAAGCTGCAGCCTCCTTAGAATACCTGGCAGGTGCATCAGGGAGCTAGAGAGATCTTTCAAAAGCTTCCAAAACCAAGCAGTTGTGCCTTGGCCTGGCACAGGCAGTACAACACTTTCTTCTTGGGTATGTGTTGTGGATGAAGACTGTAATATATATTATATTGCAGTTTTCAGTCTTTTTCCTTAAGTTTGTTTCTGGCTAAATTCTCATTATTTACTCAAGTGCAAAGTTTCAGAGAGAGAATCTCTGATTTCTAGTTTTGGTACAAATTTTTTACTGAACCATTTGCTACAACTAAATTATTTCTGTACTTGCTGTGGTTTGATTCAAGAGGCTTTCTGTTGCCACAGATAATATGACCAGTTACCCAGTATTCTGTATCGCTTGCCTCATTCAAATTCAGTGTCTGTTGCCGGGTAGGAGGCATTCTCTTAAACTGAAGAGAGTTGTTCATTCACAGGTGAAGATCAGTGGTGTTGAATTATTAGCTTGTGAACTACAAGTATGTATCTGATCACTTGGTCCATTGTCTGAGCATAAACTGGTGAGTGATTTGTAGACTATTTTTCAACTGCCCATAGGTCTTTATGATCATAGGACCAGAGACAAACCTGTCTCTTCATTTTATGGAAGTATCAGACACCTCGAACTTCATTCTCCACTCACAGGGTTTAAAGACACTTGATTGCAAAAGAATGAGCACAAGCGGTCTTCCTTCAGGTTTCAGACCTAGGATAGAACAGGTCTTTTGTGTGTTCCACTTCACTGATTAAAAAAAAAAGCAAAGAAAAAAAGCTGTAGAACTGCATTATTCTGGATCAGAGGAAGTATCTTCTACATCCCTCAATTTGGAAATAACTGAATGGATATTGCTGGTTATTTGTTTTCGTGTTTGAAACTATGTAGTGTAAAAACATTGTGTATGCCTGTGAGAATTGAAAGAACTGATCACTTGGAACTGAAACTCCAACCGTAGTGAAATGAAATAGTTGAAAAGCTATCACTTTTTTCCAAACATTGATTTTTCTCGTTAAGGAGCATATAGCATTTATGTACTCTTAGAAAAATGGTTTTGTTTTGAAGAAATTTTTTCTTTGTTCGATAGAATGGTGTAGGATTAAAAGACTTACAAATGCCTTAGATGCTTTTGAAATCTATATTCTTGCCTAGTGTACAGGATCACAGCTGAAGGTGAGCGTGAATAATGAAAAAGGAAAATATTACTATAGAACTATAAGCTGAAATCAGTGATCTGGCTAAAGTAGTAATCTTGACATTCAGGGTGCAGGACCTAAACTGCAGTTAAAAAGCAAGAATTCAAAAATTAAATAAATTCTTTTGAGTGCTGTGAATATTTAGGACCAGAAGGAAGAACGTTAAGAACTTGAATTACTTGAAAACTTACAGCCAGGAAGGCTCTAAGGCAGTAAAGGTCTTTTTTAATTAATAGTGGCTAATCAATAAACATTTTCCTGACTGAGAAAGGGCTGCTCTTTTTATGCAGGTAGATGCAGCAGAAGAGTCAAAGGTAAGCTGGCCAGTGCCACAGGTGACTGCTGTGTTTGAAAAACCAAACCACAAAATACAACAGGAATAAAAGCAGTTGTCTGTAATATGCCATTATCTGTTCAATCATCCATTTTTCTAAATAAAATGGAAATGCTAATCCTGGAGAATGGATAAACGTTCTTGTAAGATAGCTGTACCATTTAATATTTTACAGTAGAGATACCGGTGCTCTCCTACATACATTACAAGACGTGCTGAAAAGATACAGAAGCATAAGTTGACCTTTATTGGGAGAAAAGATTGCAAATGCTGATCACAAGTAATGTCAGAAGGGTACACAGAAAGTGCTATCAAAGACACTCAGAAAGCTTTTGCCTAGTAAAGCAGAATTTCCATAGAGATAATAGAAACTTCAACTGGCAAAAATTCTGATGTAGTTTACCTAGACTTGATAAACTTAGCTTTCATCGCATTACTGCAGAAAAAATAATGCATCACGTCAGCAAAAAATATAGTAAGCAGATTTGTGGGGCGCATGGAGAAGTCCGCTGGGGACCACGCAGAATGGTGGTGCACAGAAACAACAGGATTAATAACACCCCTGTTCTCCTCTGTTGTATCGAACAGCTCACAGAGCTGGGGGGGTTCAGTTTGCTGGGGGGGGTTGTTTTGTTTTAAGAAAAATTGGTTAGTTGATACATTACATTACATTACATTACATTACATTGCATTACATTACATTACATTACATGTACATTACATTCCCATAATGTTTTTAATAATTTATGAAGTATTTTGACTTCGTGTTTTGCGTATCGTGTTATCATTACCTTGCATGTTTTCTGCATTGCTTCGATTTTTTTACTTGCCTCTCAGCCCTTGGCTTATCCTCTTCATATTGAATTCTGTTGCCTTTCTATATGACTAAATCCTGCTTTGGCATCACTATAGTATAGTCTGTCTTGGCTATCTTGTCCACTGTTGATATGTCTGTTACTGATAAAGGAGGAGAGGGCCTTACATCTGCTGTCTCTATGGTTTGACTGGAAACTATTCAGCATTTTATTAAATAGGTGAGGCTGATGCAGGAGAAGAGGGTAAGTGGAGTATCAAAGGAGTTGGGTTTCAGGCTATTTAAAGTTAACATCTTCTTTTGATTTCTTTGCATTTTACAACATTCAAATCGTGGTTGCTCCCCTTGTGATGGTCACTGTAAGAACTTTCCTCCCTACTTCACGTTTTTAAGGCAATTTGCCCCAATATCAGTAGTTAAAAACCTGCATTTTAAAATGTAACTGAAACAAACCGTTGTGAGCAAGTGCAGCACCTAAGAATTTAAAATTATCAGAGCATTTCAAGTTCTCATGTAGTGTTTTAATTTAGAAGAGATTAGAGTTGTTAGCTTGAAGATTATACAATAGTTCAAAACTGATCCCATCTGGGAAATAAAAATGCACATACATTTCCAGGCATTTTTTTTCTCGTGTTAGAGTACGTAATTTTTGGTATGGATAGTTTTGGCCGAAAGGATTTCAGCAAGTTAAAACATCAAAATAGGTGAAAACATGAAGGTGAAATATTGCTGCGCTTCTAGATGACAAGCCTGGCACTGGATTTTGGATTCAGATTCTGTGCTTTTCCCATTGAACACTAAGCCGATTAAACGTAACGCTGCCTTGCAGACTTGGTTCAGTTCAGGGGTGTAGGCTTACAGTAGTCTATTACATACACCCAGTGAGCCGATGACAAAGGGCTTTAGAGCTAAGGCCCCAAAATATACTGGCTGTTGTGTTTTTGAAGCTACTGCTGACTTTGCAGTGTTTGGCTGATACCCTGATCTTGGAGCCTGAATTTGTCGCACTCAGAAATCTCAAGCACATTGAAAATGAGCACTTCTTGTATGGAGTGATGCGTGTTGTTTCCTCCCCGTGAGTACTAGACCCTCTGAAAGCAATAAAGAGACACCACAGAGGGACCAAATATCTTCAGAAAGGAATATGGCTTCTAGCTCTATTCACTGGCATGTGACCGTCAGCCGTCTTGTACCACCAAGGCTGTAAACACCTGGTGAGCCCTTCAAGAGAGAAGTGCTGGCCTTGGGACAGCACATCAGCGCTCCGCCGCGTGGTGCTGGCACCGGCGGGGTCCTCAGAGCACCCAGCTTCGGGCGTTTGTCAGCAGGCTGTAGGAGGGGTGCGCTCTGCCTTCCCCGCGGTGGAGCCGGCTTTACTCCACCGAGAGGTGGCTTTTGATGTCCCGACAGAGTAGCTCCGCGTAGGTCTTGCTTGTACTAGAGCCTTGTTGTCAACAGCAAAGCAGCTGAGAACTGCTAGAAGCCGTACCTCCTGTCCACACGTGAAAGCGGTAGCTGTCTCTGGCCTTGGGCGTGATGTGACTGGTGAAAAGTGTGCTCCATCTTACACGGTTCTATCTTAATTGTTTCAGTGGTACTTCACGAGTGTCCATGTTGGGTATTTTTCTTTTAAGAAAAATGCATTAAGGGGCTATTCTGAGGCCACATAGTCACAGTACCACAATATTCGATATGCTAATTTAGTGTTGAGTTGAAATATTCTTTAAAACTGAAATTACCTTCCCATTTTCTATTAACAGTCTTTCTCTGCCAGGTGGAATAGGTGTAAAAATTTCCATAGTTCACTTGATTTTCATCTGAAAAATATCTATTACAATCAAAAAAGGAGGACAGGGCTTTCCTTTGCTAAGTTGAAAATGTTTTTAATTAATGCTTTTGGAGAAGTAAAACAGCTGTGTTGGGTACCTGCAGTGTCTCTAATGCTATTTGAGCATTTCACATTTTGTAAGTGCATTAATTTGAAACAGATCAGAGTTGCATATTATGTAGCAATTACTAGAGTTATCTATATTTTAAAGGTGTCTCTTCTCATTGCAAAGTGGCATTTCAATCAGCAATTTTTAAAACCAATTGTCACTTAGAATATAAATTCAGCATAAAACCAACAGAGTTATTAGAACACATGTATGGCACTTGAAGATTGATGTTATGGTAATTGTTGGATGGTTGTCAATTTAAACATTCTTCTGATTGATGTTATACTATCATCTCATTTGTTACTTCATCAGAGTTGAGGTTCTGAAGGTCAGATTTTTGTTTCTCAAATTCTTGAGAGTACATGATTAACTGTTAGAGTAGGTAGTTAATACAGTAGATGGAAGATTCACTTTATAATTTCTTCAGTTTTATTGATAATTTTATTATGTCATTCCATTAATTGAAGTCATCCACTGGCTCATTTACAATTCATGGACCAAATTCAGTCCCCATGAAAGCATATTTAACTCCCTCTGTAATTACGTGAGCCATATTACTTTCACAGCATTCATTCAAATTCTGATCAGCAATTCAGTTTCAGCTTAGTTTCTCTCTTCTATTGTTCACCACTTGCAGAGTAGGGTTATTTGCAGAAATGTTTACGGAATGAAACACAGTGTGTTTTCTCTGAACAAGGGATTTTTTTAACTCTTGTTCATTAACCGTCAGTTTTCCAATCAGGAAGTAGAGGAAATATCAGAAATTATTTGTTCATGTAAAATCTTGATTGAATATTTATGATTAACTCTGAAGAAAAATTTACATTGATTTATAAGCCAAGAAAAGAGCTATGTTTGTCAGATAATGTATTTGAAATCAGCAATCAAACTAGCTCTTAGCAAGAGTTGATTCAGTCTAAACCTGGTTATATTTACAGAGTAGAGGCTTTTTCCCCAAAAGAAAATACGGGATACTAGGGACTTTAATTTGGCGTTTCTACCCAAGAATCAATGGGTAGAAATTAAAGCCAGTTGGATGCAAATTAGGAATAAGGTGTATGTACATGTGAGAGCAGATGAATAGCTGTCATAAGAAGCAGTGACAGTAACAACTGAAGTCATCAAAGCTGACACTGGTCTGGAATCTATAATTTATGCAGTACAAGTTATTGGACTTAGAGGTAAGCAGGTGGAAGTATATAGCCCATGGCATATGGAAGATCAAAGTAAAAAAAAAAACTAATGGTCCTCTTTGGCTCTTCAATCTACTAATATGTCAACTAAGTGGCAATCACAGCTAGTACTTCTTTGAATTTTTATTCAATTTAGAATGCACAGAAATGACACCAAATGTTACAGTAGAAGAACAATGATAGGCCTTTAAAGAAATTGGTAATTTTTGTAACATAAAGAACCTTATAGCTTTAAAAAAAGTTGCTTAAAAATTTCTTTAATTATTTGCCTTCCTCTTTGTTTTTGGTTTGGGTTTTTTTTTCTTTCTTTCTTTTAAAGTGTGATTAAACAAATTCAACAGGGATAGCTCTGCTATGCCAAGCCTATCTGCTCAGCTGGCTGGCCATAAAGGCTTAGAGCAATCAAGTGAAAAAGCTGATGAATGCATTTAAGTCATTCAGATGTTACCACAATATTAACTTTGTATTTGTTTAGCAGGGAACTGCACTGATTGCGAACATTGGAGCTTTGTTGCTCTTGCTACGTTAAAGATGTAGTGATTTATTCAGCATCCATATTCCATTCAGCGTTTATTTTTAGTGCTTTCGAACTCTGAAATTAGCCTTAACACTGGGAGGTTTACATTGACTGACGTGCTAATGGCATCAATTTTGAAAGGAAAAAATAGCAGTACCGCTTATGAACTCACAAGTTTTGTTTAAATGACGTGAAGTTTAAATAAAAAACTGGAGACAACAGAGACAGGTTACCACATTAATCCTGGAATTCCTACAGATCATGCTGCTTTGCATTTAGAATGGAGGTCTGTCACCAAAGGGTGGGGACAGAACTCGGGATGTAAGGAGGAGATCATGCCAGTGATGGTGAGTCAGAGCTGTGAATTTCAGCTCGATTTTGAGGTTTAGTCAACTCCTCTGTTTTATATTAACACATAACCAAATCCTTAAATTTTTCATTTGTCCTGAAATGTGTTCAAATGAGGAAATCTCCCATTGTTCAAATAGAAATTATTAAATACCACTGCATTAGTGTAGTAGGTTGTGATAAAAAGGTTTCCTTTGTTATAAAGTGCCTGCACATTAACCTTTATGAAAAGACGTGCTTAGGAGCGGTTGTGCAGGCATGAAGTTCAAATCTTACAAAATGGAAGAACTTCCTATCCAGGTTTTTAAACTAAAAGCTGGAAAGCCGGATCAGTCATGTGAACACGTTGCTTTCACTTCTCTAATGTGAAAATGGATGGATCCACATGGTCTCAGATTGTTTTTCTGCCCTGTCTTCAAAACATTTTTCTTTCCTTCGGTGACTACAAGCACAAAATTATAATAAATTTCTACAGTCAGATCTGAACAGGTCAGATTGCGCTTGACACCATATCGGGATCAGGTACATCAGTCTGATTCAGTGTCTCAGATGAGGATGTAGCCTGTCACCTCGGCTTTCCCATTCATTCATCTCCCAAGTTGTTTTTTGAATGTTGCAGGAATAAAATTTTCTGGTACCTGCTTTTATTGCCGATGCGGTTTGGTTCACACGGAAAGGGCTCTGTTAGCTTGAAGCAGACCATGAGATTTCATCTGGAATTTCCAAGAAGTTGGTAGTGAAATTTTTAACTGTTGAGGTTTCTTTCCTACTGTGAGTCTGACAAGTAGAAGTCACGGGGTGAGTTGTGCTAGAGATTCTCTTGACAAACTGCTCTCCTGTGATTCTGGTTATCAGGATAACAGCAGTGCTTTGGAAAGGAGCATAGCTTGTAGTTAGCTGCAGTTCTGATCTGGAACAGCAGTTTGTTGACTGAAAAGCCAGCATTTTACTCCAGTCTGGTTTTGTTTGGGGGGAAAGCTAAGTATAATTAACGTGGCTTTGAGTTAAATTTAGCTCTGCAAATGCTCTTTTGTGGTTCTGCTACACTTTATGGCACAGACCAACATAATATGTACAATGCAGAGAAACCCACTCAGTGAAATAGGTTTTCCCACGTAGCAGTCTTATTTTAAGCAGAGGTTCAGTGCGGGAGAAATCTCCCTTTACCTTGAAGCAGCGTGAGGCCAGCAGGTGCCTACCACAGAATGGCAAGGTTTCCAAAACCCACAGCAGGAGACTGCAGACCCCACGGTCTGCGGTCACCTGCTCCATCGGGGTACTGACACCCCTGCGCTCCGAGGCAGGATCTGTCCTAGAGGGCCCATGTGGGGACCCAGATTTGCGCTTTGGGGAGAGTCAGCTGTGCAAAATAATACAAAACACATAAGTAGTTTATTGTACTATGTAATAATCCTTCTTAGTCTTTTTACT
This sequence comes from Rhinoptilus africanus, assembly GCA_013400135.1. NCBI lineage: Eukaryota > Metazoa > Chordata > Aves > Charadriiformes > Glareolidae > Rhinoptilus > Rhinoptilus africanus. The sequence continues at coordinate 105,774 of VXBO01011669.1, read as the reverse complement.
CATACAGAAATGAGGAGGCTGCTAACAGCAGCAACTGTTCTTGTTTTAGAACAATCAAAAGGATGTTGTAAAATGATTTTACTTAAAGAAGCCCTGAAAGAAGTTCTTTATTTATGTTGCAAATATTCAGTGACTTTTGAGTGACTGATGTGCCTAGTTTTTGTATTAATTCTAAACAGCAAGACAGAAGGCTTTTTTTTTTTCTAGGTCTGTGTCCTGCAGATACGCTATAGGATAATCTACTTCAGATAATAAAATAAAGGCTCCTAAGACAGGCATAAAATGCAGGGGAAAATCTGTGACATAATCTGCTTTTCATGATGAAAGCAGCTTAGCCTCACAGCCTAGCGATACCTCGGCAGCCCGGAGCTTAGCATCGCTATTTTAGCTATTCACTGTTGTACTTGAAGGTCATTTAAATAACCTGGTTTTAGAATAGCTGGTTTTACTTTGCTGCCTCATCCACCTGATGAGCTGTTCCTCAGAAAAGCTGAGTCTCTGCTACTTGGCCTGTGGGTACCTGTAAGGCCCAAGTTTATATGTGAGCCTCCACAGGATGATGGAGGGCCCCAGAAATCAAGCCCTAATGAATGAAAACAGGAGGGGAGGTGTTGTCCTATTTGCACAGTTAGGCAGTGTGCCTTTGCATACCACGCTCTTTACTGTTTCATTTCCTGCCAGGGTTCACAGCCTGACTAGTGCAAGGGGCACAACAGGAAGGTGGCAGTGTTCTTTGTCATAGACGAAATGAAGCTCACTCGGTCAAGCACAGTAAGGCTTCCCACGCAGCTAGGAAGTTGAACTGGCATTAATGTCCTGCTTGACATGAAAGCAATTTTCTGCTTTTTAAACAGCTTGCTTTATTTATTTATTTGTTGCTAGTCTAGAGTCTTTTTAAGACTTAAGTGTTCATGGTAAAAAATCTTGGTGTATGGTTACTTCTAATGTCCCTCCTCATTTCCATCTTTCCTTTTAAAAATGTCATTAGCACTAAAAGTACATTCAGTGATGAAACTGTATCACATGATACTTTTCTTTGCCCTTTTCTTGGGGACCAGAAGAGCAGAAGAAAGGAGGAATCTCTGGGATGTGAGCACAGTATTCCAGCCTGAGACACGTTTTGATTTTCTTTGTAGAGCTTTGTGAACTTTGCAATTTATTCATGACCACAGGCAGGATCAAAGCTGCAGTTTTTGCATGAGGTCATAGTATACAGACTGCTCACTTAGATTCTAGATGCTGACCTTTTTCTCTGAGTGTCATTTGCTGTCATGCTGCAAACAGTGGAGCCACTACTTCAAGACATTTGGTGGGCAGGAAAAGTGCTGTTTCTATTAAGGTACATGTATTTCTCCACTTGCCTTGGAAGGCTTAAAAATGTTTCAGGAAAGAAATTTTGTTTTAGGATACAATTGGTTTGGATAAAATTTCATGATCTTCTGACAGTCTCTCCAGAGAGACCAACAATAGAGATTGACACAAATCAGCTGAAGTGATAGACTTTGTCACTTGAAATACGTCCTCCACAGCTAAGGAAAAATGATTTTACTTTTTGTAGGCTGTTGTATTTAAGGATTCGCTTTGATTTTGATGGTGCCCATTTAAAATAACAGAAATTCTTTTCCTCAGCTCAATGGGCTTAACTTGGTTTAAGAGGGGAAATACTGCCCAACAGGCCAGGGTGGGAACACTGAACAACTTTCCTTTGTTCTCCATGGGACTAAGAGGTGCACCAGTCTGCACCTTTCACCCCCATCCGCTCAGTAACCACACCAAAGTCCCTCGTCTACTAAAGCAATTAGCACAAACTTAAAGCGAAACGTAAGTGACACTTTGACCTTCTATAAAAAGAAAAGCTCAACTGTCAATGAGAGAAATGGACAAAAAAAAATGGTAGAGGTGCTCCCTGCTCTTTATTTTCTTTGGTGGCTATCAATCAGTCATGTCTGCATCATCAGTATTCTAACTAACTAGGTGGCTGTTAAGTCACATAAGTCGTGTAAAGAAAAGGAAATTACAGCATAGACACCAGATGTCTGAAAATTTATTCATATTATCATAAAGTGCCACTGGTTCTTTCAAATACTAAATGTATGGCTACTAAACCTGGCAGAGATTTCATTTGTTATAGAGTAGTTTAATAAAATAATGCTACTGAGCATGAAAGTTGGCCATATATAGTATGTGCCTGTCCTGTAATTATATAATGTTCTGGACATTAGGAAAAAATTCTTCACAGAAAGAGTGGTCAGACAGTGGAATAGGCTGCCCAGGGAGGTGGTGGAGTCACCATCCCTGAATGTGTTTGAGGCATTTAGATGTGGTGTTGGGGGATATGGTGTAGGGGAGAACTTTGTAGAGTGGGTTGATGGTTGGACTTGATGATCCCAAGGGTCTTTTCCAACCTGAATGAATCTGTGCTTCTATAGACTGTATATGACATGAAAACCTGAGGCAAAACCTCTGCAAACTTTAATAGTGTCTGGGTTTTACTCTGAAAATGACCCATTCTAACCTGGGAAAGGACTACAGAAGCATCCACTGAGTAGCTCAAGTGGCAGAGCTTGGTAAGAGAGCTGCTTAGCACTGAAATTGCAACATTAAGCGTTCTGTACATGGAAACGCACAATAAACCTGCAAGTAAAAAGCCTTCGAGATGGACTTCTCAGATCGCAATACGTCACAATCTCAGCTGGACAACAATTCCCAAAGCCACATGACACTAAAACCTGAAGAAAATTGCCTAGGCGAGTGCTGTACATCTGTGCTGAGTTTCTCTTGCACTTCTGTCTTTAAACAAAGTAAAATTCTTTTCCTTGTTTTGCTATTTATTTTGAGGTCCTCTGCTGCACTGCAGAGGTTTTTCTAACTAGTCTCTGTACTCGAGATGAGATAGCTAGTGCTGCTCATCTCATGGATTGCCACACTGCGCTCCTAACTAATTCACGAGTTTAACAATAGGCATAGGAAGACTTTTACAGTATAATTATTTAACACCGAGCACTGAGAGGTTAGGAAGTCAAGTGGGAGGTTAGAACTGCTGCTGCGGGAAACGCTGCTAATAGGACTAGGCGAAACCTTCAGAGCTTCCCTTTTGCCACTGGTGCCAGAGAGTCATGACAGACTGTGGGATGTCCTAGGCTATTACTTTGACTTTATTTTGCACTTTAATTTCAGCATTTACAGTCCACTGTAATTTAAGTCTCTAACTGGGTTTTTTTATAGCTTGGCTTTAGCTACTCTGCTAGCCTAGACTAAATCGAACAGCAGGTAGACCACCTTCCCATAAAACCCGGGGGAATTTTAAAAGTCTCGGTATGCAGCACCTTTCACTGTTGTACATTCAGTGAGTCCTGCCGGATCTTTAGCTTCCAGCTTCACCTCAGTCTTGACAAGATGTTCCACTTGTGTTCTGACTGCAGCCTTTGTAGAGTCAAAGTACCATATGTTTTCATTTAGGCCAGCGTACTGATGCTTCTTATTATGTATCACCTATAAACTTTATCACATGCAAAGGAAGACGGAGAAAGACTCTCTTGGATCCTGACAGTTCATCTGATTTCAGTGGAATTACATCAGACTCATTTTAGGTTTGCTGTGAACGAATCTTGCTATGGGATTTACTCCTACAAAACCACTATGTTTGCCAAGACTTTTTAAGACATTAAGAGCAGTTGGGTTTGCATTTCAGTTTGTTCTTCTCTCAAAGGTGCTTGAAGACGGTTGCTTTATAAACCTAAGTTTGACTGATGAACTCTTGTGGGTGTTTTGTTTTGCTGGGAAAAATAAGTATGTCCCTGCTGGTAGCCTAAACAAACAAACAAAAGATAATCAGACTCACTGACCACCTCAGGTTGAAATGTGCTGCCTTTTCATTTTCCCTTTCTGTACATAATGCCTCACTTTTAATGTCCGTATTTTATTGTCTTCAGCACCAAAATAACTAATTTTTAGACAATTTTTCCTGTACTTTGAATATGTTGGTGTCAATGTGGTACCGCTGGAAACCTTAAATCAAATGTATGTGTGATCCTAAGAAGAATGGGTGAGATCTGGCTCATCTAAAATTAGAAAGAGGTTGTGATTGCTTTCAGTGGAGCCCGGAGAGGCAGTGGGCATAGGGACTAAGTAGTATCTTTTAGGAGCTGGGAATTCTTCTCAAAGTTGTGCATGTAACTACCTTAGTTTCTTTCCTTCACAAAATGCCAGAAGTGCACAGCACTAGTGGAAGCCAAGAGGAATTAAGGACCTCTGTATCCATAGTGATTGCTCACTACCATACAGGATTAAAGATGACTGGACTGGATTTAAAAAACCAACCAAACAACCAAAAAAACCCAAAAAGAACCCCCAAAATCTCGAGATCAAGATGTTAGTAGAGTATCTTAATTAAGATGGTGTGGCACTTGCTTGTAATTTGCCTGACTTGACTTACTTGTTGCAGACACTAAATTTTATCAAATTCAGTGTAGAAAATGGTAATACTAGTAGAAATAACATGATTTATTTTAACAAGCATTCAGAAGGTTATACCACTAGGAAAAACATACATTTTTTTCTGAGAAGTGGTAAGCTACCCGAGTCATCCCTGGCACTACATTATTTTATCATTAGGCTTATTATTGTAGCTGTAGGCATCCCAGTAATGACCCAGAAATCTATTATATTAAGTGCTCTACAACCTCATAATAAAAAGTACACCCTTGACTTGAAGAGTTAAAAAAGAACAAGAGAATATTGAGGAGATTAATAAACAGGAGATTGTGGCAGTGGAATTCTGTGGAATGTGCAGAGGAAGCTAAGTTCCTTGGTAGATGCCAGCTGTACTTCTCCTAGCTTCCAGGAATATTTGCTTGTAAAATGTGACCAATGAAGATTAGCATCCTGATGTAATTAGGAGATGGAAGATAACGTAGTTATACTGGCTAGGCTGATAAGTGAAGAGGGGCTGGGAAGGGCTTTGAAAATGAAGTATGGAAAACAGAACAAGCGCAGGGATATTGCCTTCCTGCAAGGCAACCTGAAAACCAGATTTTCAGAAGCATTCAGGATGGATTTGAAGAGGGTATGAGTGTTGACATCAGTGAGGAAGGCAGTAAGGGTCAACTTTGAGTGGAAAAGCTGTATTTTAGCGATTTTGCACAAAAAAAAAAAAAAGGCTATAATAACAAGATTTGATGACTTTGGAAGAGGTTTGAGATGAAGATACGCATTATAGAAATTCATGATTACCTGGATGTGACTATGCCCGCAGTAACCTGAAGCACTTGAGTCTAGCTGCAAAAAGGTAAAAATCTGCTAATAAGCCTGTTGATGCTGAGCTACCAAAAGCTTATACACAGCTGGCAATGAACTAGCTCAGATTTTAATTTGGCCAGAAGGAGCCAGCTCTGGTGTAAAGGATGGACCAGTGCATCAGCACATGGGGACAATGGCGGGGTTTGCAGGTGGGTATGTGGCGAAGGAGAAGAAAACAGGGTAAGAAAGACAGACGTGGGGTTCTGTAGGAATCCACAAAGAAAATCGTGAAGGGTAAAGAGGGATTTGTGGGAGAGGGAAAAGGAAAACGCAGATAGGCAAAATCACAGGAGCAATAAGACAGCATGCTTTTTAAAAAAAGGACAGATGTCTCTGCCAGAATGGGTCTGATTTTTGTTTTTTTACTGCCTTTTACTTTTTTTGCCTTGGAAGAGTTGTAGAGATCTTATGCAGAGATAAGAGCAAAACCAAGAGAACCTTTAGGAAGTGAATCAAGTAAAATTTTAATTTATCCAGGTCTTGGTAATTCTGTAGTTACCAGCATTAGGAAAACTATGGAAATAAGTACTGAAGGCATATGTAAAAACAATTGACAGTTCTATTCAATTTAAAAAGTGGAGCTTAAGTAAGAGGATTTTTCTTTGCTTGTTCTAAATAAAAGCAAAGCAGAATACCAGAGTAGGCAACAGCAGAATTAGGTATTCCACTGCAATATAGGTTCATGAATTTAAATTAAAAGGCTGCCATTGAGTTCCTCTCTGTTTTCTATTAAAATAATAACATTTTTGTGTCTTTAAGCCTGTATTTATAGCATCACACTATATTATTTAAAGTTTCTGAGCACCTTGGTTTTATTGCTATCAAATATTGTTGCTTTAGAGTTCAGAAGTTAATTAGTGCATGGGCATGAAGAAGAGCAAGTCGGTCAGATCATCAGTATGCCGGTGGGTTAATTCAGTCGACACCAATCTAAACACTGAAGTGAAACAGTGAGTAGCTTCCTTCTTACACACTTTACAATTTAAGTCTAAATTACGGCGTTGCTACGGTTGGTATACTAGCTGTTGGTCAGCTCATCGGTAAGACAAGTTTCATAGTGAATAGACCCTCCACATGGATATGGTTGTAATTGTTTTAAAGTTCTATCACCAGGCTGCACCAGCTGAAAACCTACCTCAGAAGAATAACATGAATCTTGTAAGGGTTGACCTGTAGCATAGGGGTAACTTTCTGTAATTCTCAGCCTGCCGCCTTCTGCTTGTACTTCTGCAGCAGGAAGATTTTTAGAACAGCGTAAGATGCAGCGATGCTGTTGATTGTGGCTACAGGACAACAGCCCCTCTCTCTCTCCTGTCACTGCCTACGTGAATAGGAAATGGAAACCCGCTTGATTTTTATCTTGGTGATATATTTTGTTTGTGTTACTCATAATGAACTTGGATTCTGTCAAGAGTTTTCTTATAAGGGTTGGAAGTTCTTTTTGCTCAGATGTGTTTATGTAATAAGAAATGCTGGAATAAAAGTCAGGAACAATATAAATAGCCAAGTAACAGCAATGTTAGCGAAGTCTGTATTTACTGGAATCCACCAGACTGTGCTCTTTAGCTGGAGTTGTAGTCAAGTACGAATCTGCTGTGAGACTTGGGACCTAATATGTTAATATATTACTCCTGACAATAAGTGACTTCATGGATTAATTTGAAGAAAAATACGGTTCAAAGATGGAATAAAGTAGTGGTGAATCAGGTTTCTTATCCCTCATAGTTATTATGCCAAAAGCAGGGTAGCAAATAAATACTGCTGGTGCTGAGCATTAAGTTTGCTCATTATAAATGCAGAGTCATGTACTAGTCTCCAGCATGATTTCATCTGGGAACATTGCCATAAGGATTACAAATGGCTTTCAGCCTGAAAATTGGTGTATATTGCTTTAAAGTTCCAGTGGGGAGTTGGCAATTTATCCTTCAGATAATCATCTTGTGTTAAGTTGAACATCTTACTGTAACTTTTTGCTACAGGATAAACCAGCTCCTATGAATAATTTACCACAACTGGCAACCCACTTGAGCTCCAAAGTCTTTATCGACTCTGGTGGCTTTTCAAAGTTTAATAATAAACTTGGAGCCAAAAATCTCATTGCACTTAAAGCCAGTGGAATTTCAGTGTTAATTGCTATGGGAATCACAATTTGACCTCTTAGGGCAAACCTCTCGTGAATAGAAACTCCATCACATCATTGTGAGGACAAAGGCATGTATTTGTGTCCAGGTAAGCAGAGCTCATTTACCTTCCCTTGTACTCTACAACGTCACATTTTTTTGGTGCAGATTTCATTTCGTGTAGTTGTTTGAAATATTTTCCCTGGGAAAAAAAGCTGTCTGAATTACCTGGGCCTTCACTGCTTCGTGGCAGATTTAGGATGTGTTCTGTGCTGCACCACTGGAACGCAGCATGTGAGATGTGAGTATCCCACCGAAATTACTGTCCTGGCCCTCCAGGAAACCTGCCATGGCAATCCAGTTAGTAATTTTCTAGAAAGAGCAGCGGCACCTTTCAGTTTGCCAGGCCGTGACTGCCTTGGCTGACCAGTACCAGAGCTGTCTGTCCCAAGCTCTGGGTCCGCTCCGTCTGGCTGGGCTGAGCTCGCTGCCATCGTGAGGGGACTGAAGTACCAATGGGATTTGTGAAGTGTGCTTAGCATCATTCCCCCCGTGTAAACAAAGGTACCAAATCTTGTCAGGTGACCTCTAGCACCAGGAAAGAAGTATCTGCTTGGTCCAATGGCAAATAAAGGGTGAAGCTGCTTCCGCTTTATTCTGGAGTTGACCTGAGTAACAGTACTATATGCAACTTTTGTTTTTAACACAATATTGTATTTTAAGCTTTCCTGATATTCAAGCAAATTTTTGGAAAAAGATAGGCTTAGAATATTAAATAGAAAAAACCAACATGCAGCAAGTTAGTTCAGATGAAATGCAGGTGGGGAAAATACTTAGGACACCAAATTTTCTCTTCTATTTCCTAGTCGTTATGAAGCTCTCAACTCCCACTCGTTTGTGGTTTCACTTTTATCTGTCTTTTTAGGACAAATAAATTTTGTTTAAAAATTCGCTAAAAAAAAAAGTTGTTTAGAAACTGTAACAACTGTGCCGTTACTAAATCTCACTCACCTTATGAAGAAAATCTTCATAACTATTTTTTTTCTAGTTTTATTAATGCAATACCAATCTCATTTTCCGTGTCTTATATTTTGTCTTAATGCGAATAATCAGATTATTAGGCAGAGCAAATGGGAAATGAAGCAATGGCCTTAGAAAGGACACCTCTAGGAAAATAAATTCAAGAACGCTATGGAATAATCAGTCCTTTAGTTGGAAGATGCAGTTTTATAGGCACAGCGAAATTTGCAGGCCAGGTTCTCAGCAGCTCTGCAAAAAATTGGAAACCATTCACCAAAAAGCTCACCTTTTACTGTCCAGAGGAAGATTAGTTACGAGGTGATGAGTTACGAGGCTGTTCTTCGAGAACACAAGACAGACTGAAACAGAAGCCTTGTGGCAGAAACCTATGTCAAGCTTTGAAGGGAACTGATAGGCTTTTCTTCAGACCCAGGTATGAAGCTTTTGGTACTTTAATCGTTTGCTTGCTGCAAATCATTAGATTAATAACACCAGGTTTCATTTTGAACAACTTCTTTTGGCATCACTTTAATGTGCTGTGAGCCGCAGGCTTCTGGAGGAAGTTTTGTGAGGACACTGAAGGCAGCTGGACCTGGAGTGAGGGCAGGGACAGCAGGCAGCAAGTGGCAGCCTTCGGAGCCAGCCTGTCAGCGTGTGTGAACGCGCTCGTCCACCCTTGAAAAGCACCCGGTGGGAGTGCGGCTGAAGGAGATGTGGCAGTGCCCAAGGCTCAGGCTCCATGTTGACTCTGACACTTTGCAGATCACAAATCCTGCATACTTTTTTACAGAGTTTCTAACTGACAGTAATGATGAATCCTTGTAGTATCACTTTTTGTGAAGATAAGTCAAACCTAACTGATTTCCTGACCAAAGGTGCGTCCTTCCAGTTGCCCAGGAAACATCGTTGTGCATCCATACTCTTATAGTGAAAGAAATAGATGGTAAAGTGCTGTGGGCTAGTACAGACTCATGAAACACAAGGAGGCTTATTTTGTTTCAGAATATGGGAGCTGGGGTTTTTTTAATGATGTGCTTTGATACCAGGTAGTATTTTTCCAGTGGAAATTCAGTAGTTCCTCAGGGACTATGTATGTGATGGTGATGTGAAAATGTGTGGTTGTGTTTTGCTAAGGCTGCATCTTCAATGGAAGTGGAAAGGAACTTTGAATGAAGGCTGTAAATCAGCATCGAGCAAGTGTCTTGACTTCAGTGGAACTTAGCAAATGTTTGGCTGTTGAGTCTCCAGTCCCTCGAAGAAGGGCTGCTGTGACATTTCCTGTTGTAACAGAAGTTAAAGGTCCAAGTTCTCAGTAAAATTTTCGAAGTTACCCTAGTCCACATTCAGTATTCAGTCATTTGGACTTCCAAGAAAGTACTACAGTGATTGTTCAAAAATAAGTTTCCTAAATTACTGCAAGATTTCTATCCTGTTGTGTTAGCTGATCGTGATGTTGCAATATCACAGGAACAAATGTATTGGTAAAGTGTGTTTTGCCTGTATCTTCTGAAGTGTTTTTAACAAAAGTGCCTGAGTTGTCCATTTTGTGCTGAAGTGGAGTGCAAAACAGCTAGCGTACTTGTTGATGCTTGTTAAAAGCATCCTCTTGAAGAAGCGCTGCTGTGGGCATTTATCTTATCTCATTAACAACTTATTTAAATCACAAATACAAACTAGTTGTCATAGGGCAATGCATGAGATGATAAAACATGAGTGTGATTTCAGTCTGCAAGATTGTATTTTACCTGCAGGTCAATTTAAAATATGATCAATAAAAAGCCATGTATGTGCATACCTAACAAGTACATTATGAGATGGTAATTCAGGTCATGTAATTCAGCTGGTTAATCTCCTACTGCCCACTCCAGAAAGGTTATTTGTGTACCATCTTTAAAATAAAATTTAAAAAAACCACAAATAACCAAACTACAAAAAAATTCATTCTGGGGTTGGGGGAAAGGAACCAGGGACTGTCTGAGTTTTAAGAAAACTTTTCTGACCAAGTACAACACAAACCGTTCATTACCTTGCTGTTTGCTAGCATGTAGCTCAAGTAGAGGGTCTGTGCTTTTGATGTGGTACCTCCATTAGGAAAACACTGTAGTCAAATTAATCAGTCTATGCAATGTTTCCAATTCTGGAATAAGATATGGTATTATTGGATAAGATAATATAATATTTATTATAATTAATATCGAGAATAATTAAATAATATCCACGTTACTGGATAAGCAAAGCACCTTTCTGAAAGAGCTTAATTAGAAGGACTAACTGCCACCATACCACAGTCCGTTTCAGTCTGAACTTATTTTTACATGCCCCTTTAGAGCTGAAATGTGCCTTTCCCAATACTAGGTGAGAATACAGGATTTCACACCTCTTCTGCTAAACTGGTCCACAATGAAAAATGAAGTGATATTAGCAGGCAGGGTGAGCTCGTTAAAAATAAGCAACAACCTGCTAATTACCTCTATTAAGCATAATTGCATTTGATTGTTCTGTTTCTGCACAGTTTTGCCAACAAACAGAATTGGGTAATTCCCCCAGCCAGAGCCATCATTCTCCTTCTGCCCAGAAAGATGCTCAGTTGAACTATTGCTGATTTGACATTAAAAAAAAAAAAGCTGGTGGAGTTGCGGTATGAATTGGGATTGCTTTATCTAGGAAGATGAAAAGATTACCTGGAGCCTTCAGGCCACTCTGTGAAAGGCTGAGGAGACTGAGCTAATAAAAACAGCTCAGCCATGAGGGTTTGCAGGTACAGCACTTTTTTTTGCACAAGCAACCCTGTGCTAGAGCGTGCCATGCCCTTCTCTGTTCCAGCCAAGCCTGCTCATTTGTTTTCAGTGACTGATGTGTATCTTTAACAAAAAAATGCAACTCCTCCCTTGATTTTCTTCTAAAGTGTTTTCCATGGTGGCAATGTGCTGAAAAAATGCAGGTAACAAATCACTTCATATTAGTAAAAAAATGTAATAAATGACAATTTTGCTCTCATTTTTCTAGTAGTAATTTTAGGTAAGAAGCAAACAAGCTGCAACAAAACGTTCACCTCTAGAGGCAATGTATCCTAACAATCGCCTTTGAATATCATCTTGATCTTATTGCCTTGCTCCAGCACTACCTCAGTCTCTCTCCAAAAAAGGCATCGGAAAGATCTTTAATATAGCTAAAATAGTTGCTGTTGGTCTGTCTACAGAGGGCATTCTAAATGTTTATTGGTGTTCTGAAGCATTAGTTTTGTTTGCAGGAATGTTAATTATCTGGTGGGGTCCTGTTTTAGTCTTTCCACAGTTCTTAGAGTTTACTTCAATCAGCAATAACCAGGGACTTGGGAACTGTGCTCTGCTGGGTCCTTTTATTTGTCCTTCTCTTCTCCTGTAAAGCATGACTGAACTATTCAACTTTTCTCTACTCAGACTCTTAAGACCTTAATTCAGCCAGCTCAGATTTCTGTTATCGTTTCTGTGTGGTGGAAAAATGAAATTGATGAAGGGGTTCAAACCTTGTTAATGGTTATTAATAGCTACTTCATAAACTTTTATGCAAGTGTGTCGGTTTGCATTTGCTGTGGATCTGCCCTGGAAGTGTTCCAGGAGGGTCAGCAGAGGACGTTGTCTTGCACAGAAATATCACAATTTCTTTTGATCTGTGTTTAATCTCTGCATTGACTGATTTTAACATTCAAAGATCCCAAATCTCTCCTCAGTCCTCATTTGTTCTCTTTCTCTGCTTTCTCTCCTACTTGCAATTAATATTTTATTGGCGTTTTCACAAATAAGATACGCACATATAAAACAAGCTACAACATCACCAAGGAACAGATACCAGGAGGTAGTACTATGAAGCCCCAGGAACAGAAAGGATTCCCAAATACACACAGCATAATTTCTAGCTCCCATTTTTTTACAGACACATAGAATGGATACAGTAAGTGACGGGGACGTTAATTTGGTGCTTCTGTCCAGCTCTTGTCTGGTGCAACTCTGATACCACTGGAGTTTCAAAGCTTTACACCTACCCTTACCAGATAAGATGTTGCCATTGCATCTTTCTCATGGTCCTCTCAAGAAAAAGGTCTGATTTTAGCAAAATAAATTCTATTTGTGATTAGGAAACAGACAATCCCAGCATAGTCCTATCTTGCCTTTCTGGTCTTATATGTAACCTGTTATCTTCAAGAGGACACATTACTGACTCTTGCAAGCTCACCTTCCTTCCCCTTCTTTTTCTTTCTTCTAGAGAAACCTCACACTTATGTGTTTGTAGTCAAACAGAGTGGAAAGAATTTGTGTAATACAATAGTCTCATGCCTTCAGTCCTAAGTGTAATCATGAAGAGTGCTCCTTTGCTACAAATCCAGCGTGTGCTCCCTTTTTCTGGTCTCTTGTGTCTGTGTGTATTGACATACACAAAATAAAACGCGAACAAATAGCCTGAAACATGGCCATTCTGTTCTCTCCCCGGCCGTGTATCTGTCACCAACTGCTAATATCTTTTTATTGTATATACTGGATTCCGATCAGCTGCCTCAGATTTGATTGTAGAAAACCTTAGTTTATCTTTCTCTCTGTCGTATAAAAGATTGCAATCCTTCCTGCCGAACTGCTGTGCTGCGGGTCACTTTCTTCCCTCTCCAGTTAGGCGTTAGCCTCAGATGGAATAAATAGCCTCAGCAGAGCTGATGGCAGCACTCAGCCTGGCCCCACTTCCTGCTAGAGGGTGTACATCTCGCTTTTTGAGGGCCCACTGTGCATGACCACAGGAAACAGAAGTGAAAAGGCACATGAAGAGACAACAATCAGTTTTGTTTGCATATTTCCTATTAAGCAGTTAACCGACATTTACTTGTTGGTAACAGTTACTTGTTAATTTAGAACAACTTTTAAAATGTTGCATTGCCTCCTGCATGAAAGGAAGTGATTTAAAAGCCACTATGGGGTCAGCCTACTGCTACTGAGCATATTTATCTTTGCCGTTAGCTTATTGGTAAAAGTGCTGCTTCTGTCTAGAGGCCACAAATCTTGTTTGTGCTTCCTGTTGCAGAATGTTTATTACACAAGCAATCAGCAGCTCCATGTGGGTGTTCTGAGTCCCACCATCGACGATGATGACAACAGATGCCTGGTGGATGTGAACAGCAGGCCCAGGCTCATTGAATGCAATTATGCCAAAGCCAAGAGAATGAAGCTTTACTGGCAGTTTACTCAGGTAATTCTTACTCAGCAGACATTTCAGAAACTTCTAAAGTGCTGTTTCTGTATCCACAAAGTGTGAGTAATCTGTTTATTAACAGAACTAGATTTATCCTTGCTTTCTTTGCGCAGAGCCAGGAGGCTGTGTTTACATTTGTTTTGTTGACATTTACATTTGTGTTGACATTTGATCCCAATGTCATCTACCTCAGAAGGTTATAAAACTTGTATTATATTTTCTGAGTTCACAATAAATTATTTGTTTCTAAGGTAGAGTACTGTTACAGAGTTACCTCAATAAAAAAAAAAGTTATTTTTAGTGGAGTCAAATGCAAAGTAACCTATTTAAGAAGAAGAAACAGAAAGGGGTTTTTTTATTGGGTGTTTTTTTTTGAAAGTAGCAACTCAGAGAAAAAAGGGGTAGTGGGTCACTGATGATAACAGCCTCATAATGAGCAACTTTTGCAGTTACTTAAAAAGGCAAATACTTTTACATGTGAGTGAGTGTGAGAGGGGTATAAAAAGAAGTGCAAGTAAAGGTTGAGAAGTGATTTCACCGTGATGAGAATGCTGATAGGACACTGAGTCCGGGCCTGGTGTCCACACTTCATAACTGATTTAGAAATCAAGGGAGAAATATAAAGAAGCCACAAAAGTTCTGGGGCTAGGAAACATGCTCTGCAGTACAGTGCTTATTGAGATCACTGTTCAGTTTAGCCAAGAGGAAGTGACAGGGTGACTCAAAGTGTATCAGTGTTTCCAGAAGGACATAGGTTATCCTGAAGACAAAAAGTCTTCCGATGGTTGGAAGCTAAAGATAGTCAAATTTATTCTTTCAAAGGAAGGTATGATAATTCTAAGATAAGACATTGGAAGTTTACCAGGTCAGGTAGTGACATGTTGGTTGCTTCTGATAAATAAGACAAATTACAATACTTTTTAAAACAAGTACCTGATTTAGCTTCTGTGAAAGATTTGATAACTAGTGCAAGTTTGGCTGGTCACAGTTGCTCCTCTGCAGTTTTCAGTCTACAAATGTAGTTGTGTATGCCAGCCCATGGGCTGAGGCTCACCATTAATGTAATTTTATTACAGGATTTAATTTTTCTGTAACATTTCTTTTTACAACATTAGTAATACAATTTAGCATCTACCTTAGTGCAGAGAGCATTTGAACAGTAATCAGTAAAGCATACTATTAACATAATTTGTACTTATACTTGAAAGTAATCCAGATCTTTGTCTTTAAAGGGTAGCTCTCAAGCAGCAGACCTTAAAACCCTAACCTGGAAGGACATCTCAGCTTTTACTTGCAGGTCCCCTCAAGGACAGAGTTTTAATTATGTCTTCTCTCAAATTGTAACTATAGTCTTGTCCTGAGGAGAGGCCTCACTGTGGCCATCTCTGCACTCGATTCTTAGTACCGTTGTAAAAAGTATAATCAACATATTTATTTAAATAGTATTTCACTAACATTTTAATACTGTCCAGCTATTCAGTGATTGCTCTCTATAATCTAACCTGTTGGGGACAATGGTTTCTACTCCAGAACACTGCTGCTATTTTGAAATAAGTGATTATGTTAGATGTGATTTGGGGGACAGAAGTAGAATGCATTGGTAATTTCACTATTAAAAGCTTCAAAAATAGTATTTAACTACTTTAGGTTTGTTTTCTGTCTGTGTTTCCATTCTGTGTTCCAAATACAATCTCCTGATGAAGGTGCAGTGCTGTTAAACTAGAATCTATAGACTGGACTTTAGTCTTCTACAAAGAAACCCAGGAGAAGTGAAAGCTAATTAGTTGTTTCCTTATGATAAATTAAGAGACAAATGAAATAATTAAAAGCTTGCTGTTCAAAAGGATTTTGTTAATACCCAGTGCAATTAAAATGACATTATTTCTCAACATACACCATGCTGCACAGCCCCTTGCAAGTTCTGTAAGCTGGAAGAAAGCTAATGAGAGTAATCAAGGCTCGCCAAGATCAACTGATCACCTCCACTTGAAATGCTCCCATTTAGTGTGGTGAAAGGATGTTTTTATGTGAATACACTGGAAGCTGTCTATCTGAAAAGAGTCTTTTTTAGTATGTTTTTAAAGCTCTGGTATTTATTTTCTATATTACGCAGTGAGCAGAACTACTGAAAATAAGCAGGACTGTAAGTATTGGTGCTTATGTAGCCTTGAAGTTTGTGAAATATGAATTAAAATGTAGATGCTGGCCATAGCTTTTTATAGCATCTTCCTTTGGCTACAAGTATGCTTTGACTCTGGATTCTCGAGCCATTCAACAAGAATGTCTAATGATATAGATAATTATATAGCAATGAAGTCAAGAATTGTCTCAGAAAGGGAATGGGAATAAGACTAACCAACCAGAGCAGGATAAACCAGTTGAAGTAGATTTCTGTGAGCAACACATAGATCAGTGTTTGCCCTGCATTACAGACACATAACTTAAAATTTGAATGAGGAAACCTTTTCATTTTTATGCAAAACACACTGTATTCTGAGAGGCACTATGACAGTCTGTGGTGGGACGTGGACTTCAGCCTGGTTCATAGAAGACTGTACAGCTTTTTAGAAACAGTATTCTTCAGATACCATTTTCTTCCTCCCTTACATTGTTGAATACAATGATGAGCGAAATCCTTGTGACAAAGGAGAAAACAGGGGTCATCCTCAGCTAGCGGTCTCCTTGCTTCTGTAGATCTATTACAGAAGTATTTAATTCTAAATTTGCACCTTTGATTAGAAGTGTGTGCCTGCATACGCATATATGCGTGTGTGTGTGTGTATATATATATTTTATCAAACTTCATTTCTTTTTTCAAAATTTTCCTTTTACTTTGATGTTAAAATTTTAAGCTATGTGGCTACCACCTTCAGTTGTAGGGAACTGGAGTCAGACACACAGATGTCCACTGCGATCTGGTGGACAAAATAGTGGAGGGAGCCACCACCAGTCCCTCAAACCGCTTTCTTTATCCATCGTGCTGGCTGGCTGGAGAGAGGCCTTGGGAGACTTCGTGGTCTCTTTCTGTATAGGACGAACTTGCATTGAGCATTCAGAGCTTGTACGATATGTTTGTATAATCATGCTCCAGTTTTGTACGGCTGCCAAATGCAAGAGACCCGATAAAATGTAGGCTTCAGTGACATTCTTCCTTCCAAGGCTTCTTCAAGACTTTATAACTGTAATTATGTCAAATTATGTAAATTACTCCTGAAAAGACTCCCGTCAACTGGGTAGTGTTCAAGAATTTTATTGTTCAGGTTGCTTGTCAAGTCTTCTCTAAGGGAAATGCTAATTTTGGGAATACTTTTATGCTGAAAAGTCTTCTAGATGTTTGACAGTTCACCTAGTTCAGTCTGTCTCACCACTTTTTAATTTAATCAGAACACAATTAGACCTTATAGCAAAACAGTAAGTGATCCCCAGAAATTGCACAAGGCAGAGGGGATGGTATTTCAAGAATTACATGGTAGTAAAATGGCCAGAATTTTACTAAAATATTAATCTAACCATGGTATCAAGGAAGCGGCTCTGGCATCATGAACCATTATTAAAGCAAAACCTAACCATAGTTGCCACCAAGTTCCTCGTATTTAGTACTAAACAATTCACCCTGCGCACACCAGGCAAGGAGGAGGTGCACGTGCCGTGTATTGGCAGCAGCAGTGCGCTCCCCAGCGTAACCCGGTGCTTGCGGGAAGCACCAGGCCAGCGTCACACCTGCGTGGCAGTCACTGTCCGGGCGCCCCGTGAAGCTGCTGTCCCTGGGACTGCCGGAGCGATGCATTACATGGTCTGCTGTGTGACAGAGAAGGGGCTCAGGGGGTAGGAGATGGAGAGCAGTGCAGCTGGACAGAGAACTCTTTGGGGCATCTTTCAGCTTTTACTTGTTATGGAGAATGGTGATTCCAGTCAGTGCTGGACTCTTCCAGTTCAGAAGTGTTCAGAGGGGTGGTTTATGCTATCCTGAGAAGCTGTAAATAAAATCTGTTGCTGACAACTGTAGTTAACTATATGGATAATTTCCCAAATATCATAGTAAGAACTGCTTTGGAAGGAAAGGGAAGACAACGAGAGCAAATTAACTGCTTGGTTGTTAGAGTATTCCACAGACAAACTGATGATTCAGATCTCATTTAAATAGTTATTAGATAATAGATAGATTAAATAGATATTCTATGTAGTTATATAAGAAAGAATAGACATGAAAATTAGTCAAAGCATTTACATAATGTTCCTCCTACAGATTTTGGCCTTCACCAGTGTTTGTATAATAATTATTCTTACCTGAATTATTCTTAAGAAATTAAAGGACGTGCAATACTAATGCTAGTAGAACCATTACGCACAACCACATCCCAAACAAATAAGGCAATGCAGGGTGCAGACCGTGTGGTGGGATCAAACTGGAGGCCTGTGAAGCAAGCAGAGAATCTCTGCACCAATTTCATGTGCCCCTTGCTGATCATACACAGTGCAGAAGTGGAGGCTAACACCGTTAAACAGCAGTTTCCTTCTAATGTCCACTCCTGGTTTTCAACCCATACATTAGCCAAGGACATCAGAGTACAAGAGGGATTAATTTCAGTAGCCCTGTGTGACCAAGGGAACATTTGTCCCCATGATCTTTTTCAGATTCTTCCATTATGAGAGCCATGGGGTAGAAAAGCAGCATCATTACTTTATCAAGAATTTGAATTTATGCTGTACTTCTAACCCCAAAGGATGCAAATACACTCAGTATGTATGTGCAGTATAAGACATGCTGTACTGCTCTACAGCTGTATAATTATGCAGTGCTATCTGCCTGGCAGCTCAGAACAGAAAGTGATTGCGATCCTGTTAAAACAAATAGAGATTTTGATCCTGCAGGAGAAATATAAAGAAAACCAGAACCTAATTATTCAGTAAATTGAGCCAACAGACTGGGTTAAGCCCCATATTTTTAGTAAGGCTATCTGATTTTTAAATAGCCGCTATGGCCAAATGTTCAGTTTCAAACCTCAACCACAGAAGAGCAGTTCCACAAGCCCCAGGGGCCCCAGTGCAGTGTCGGCATATGGGTCCAGTACATCAGCAGCACTTTTTTCTGTACTTAGCTACTCTTTGCCTGTCTGTGATCAAATATTACCCTAGCTTGCATGTACTTACTATTTTAACTGGCTAACTGCAGAAGGTGTTATAGCTGTAGGACAAGGAACATGAACCATGGTTCTGCGTAGACATGAGAAAGTGATGGCTAATGCTTTAATTTTATTTTTGCTCTAGCAACTTTGTCCCTAACTCACGTGCAATTTAACCCATATTCTTGTCATATTAAACACCTTTTAAAAACAAGTGTATTAGAATATTTGGGTTTTAGGCTTCTTGAACTATGTCTCACTATAAGCCTACAAACTCTTTAGTCCCATTTATGCAGAATGGCATTATTTATAAATACAAAAATCTGAAAGCATTCAGTGTTTCTCCATTTTGATTACTCAACTTCAACTTAAGTATGAAAATATATTTGCAAAACACATGCAGAGAAAATACTAAGTACAAATATTACTATATAATACTCTGTTTTAACAACTGGTATTGAATTTGTTTGCAGTTACTGCTGCATCTTTAAGGTCCCTTCCAACTCTAACCGTTCTATGATTCTATAAGTTTAGTCTTATATTTGGAGTAATTTTCTAGTGGCAAGTTTTAATCTTTGCAAATTAGGTATAGAACTTGCCAGCTAGGACGTTTGTGTGTGAACACAGTAGTAAAATGAGCTTTTAGTGGGTGCATTTCAAGTTTTTTCCAGCATATCACATTATGCAGTATTTACTCTCCTGAGGACTACATTTAAGCTCCAAAGACACTTGTGCTGAATTAATTTAGAAGGAACTTAACACATACCCATGTTTTTGCTTCAAAACAGATACCCCATTTGCATATTTTAGCATATAATTTTAAACACCAATTTATTTACAAAGAAATTATTTGTTCTAGTTCCACCTGATTTTTCCTAATTTCAGATGTCCGTGTAGATCCCATTCAAAAATCGCAGACGACAGCTGCTGCTGACAAGGTGCTGCACAGCTTTATAATGACAGAAATGCAAAAGAACAGCCAAATCCAGAACACTTTCTACAACTTGACAGATAACCAACACTTACCAACCAACACTTACCAACCGACACGTGGCTGGGTTTCAGGAGGTCTGAGTCTGTTCTTAGCCCCTCATTTGCATCACTGAACCAATCACCTCTTGGGTTCCGCATTCCTCAGCTGCAAGATGGATGGAAGTATTTTTACCTTTAGCATACATCTTTTATTATGTCTGACTTCCCACACAAAAACAAAACTCTGTCCTGATAAGTCAGTAGAAGTCACACCTGTAATTCCATTAGAGACAAGAACAATATGTATGTAAGCAAGGTTTGGCTACCAAGTAACACACTACAATTCAAGATGCAAATACTTGAGAAAAATGTTCACTTGGAAGGCAAGTGATGCAAATCAGGATGCAATAATGGTATCTGTGAGAAGAAAAGAGGGTTAGTTATTTAGTGAGATGATTCAGGCCATCAAGCCTGATATCCTGAAGCTGGCGGTGACGTTACCCAGTAAAACCGACAAAAAACAGATTATTTCCATTATTGTCTGAGTAAACTATGCAAGGTTTGTGGTGCAGCTGCAAGGACATTCCTTTCCCAATATCAATTATAATCAGCTAACAGATTTGTGTGGTTACTAGGGAAAAAGCCATTTTCAATAACTAGGTACTGTGACCAAAGTCCCAAAGAGCCCACCTTAAACTCCCATGTTAGAATACGCAGATCGATTGAAATACTAGTGCAAATTCATTTCTTAATTCTCTTCAGTTGGCACTCAATTTATTCCTTGGTCTCTAGAGATTGGTTTAATCATAAGCATATAATGACAACGCAAGCAGTTCAGTTTCTGGGTTAAAATGAGTTAGGAAGCCTTCATATTGAGCTCTCAGATTAGAAAACCTAGATTAATTGACTACACCACACACACACACAAAAGAAATAAAATTGTTATTCAGTATTTTTGTCTTCCAAAGGAGTTACATTTTAGTAAGGTTCACTTCTCACAAAGAAACAGGAGTGTGTATTTTCTGTCATCTAAACCCCATTAATCTTTGGGAATTTGTTATGATGTCTAAGGAAAACATCTTGTCTTTCCTAGGGAAAGTATAAAAAAATCTCAGGTTATCTAATTGTGCTGAAAGGAATTTCTTACATGTCTGGCTGAAGATGAATAACTAGGTATTCCCTAAGATAAGCTAACATTGGTAGATAATAATGTGAACTTTTCTTCTTTACGTTAGTTTTCTAGGTGTGCTATTGTTAGAGCAACATTCTCATCCATAAAGAGAAAAAGAATAAGGCAGTAAGTGCTCTTAGGCATGATCTTCATGCTGTGCATGCTGTGAATGGATTTTCATTAGCAAACTAATATTGCATTTTGTGCACGCTCAGAAGTGGGGAGGGAAGACATGTTAACAAGAGTTTTGCACAGACAAACAATGCAGAACAAGCCTTAGAAAGCAATATGAACAGAAGCGATGATTGCTTCAAAACCAAACAAAAGGGCAAAACCTAGGAATACACAATTTGCCGCATCACAGATCAGAAAATTAATTAACTAGATTAATTACCTCATCTAGAAGACTGCTTCGGGCGATGGTCAGCGCTTCCTGTTCTGCGGAAATGAGCTCTGTTCTGAGCCAGCAATTCACTGTAACACCAGGAGGAGGATTCCCTTCTTGACCCCTAATGTGCTCACTTCATGAAGACCAAGATTGGATTTGTCTGAAGGATCACCTCCGCATGCCTATAAAAAGTTGTTTTATCAGCACTCTTAAAATTAACCCAGCCCACTAAAACCATCTGATGCCTGTGAATATGAGTTCACAGCCACTGAACATTGATGGCTGCGACAACGAGTTCAACAGGTTTCCTAAACCCACATAAATCACAGTAGTCACTGCAAATTTGCAACCTCTAACAATCCTTTCTTCCTTAAAAAGTTAATTTACCAGTTTCACACTGGTATTCACAGGTATTCATACTTTGGATCACTGAAGTCAGATCCCCCTGTAAATTGTCATTTACATCCTATGCAAAGTCCTGGTTTTATTTCATTTTAGTATATTTTGTAATTCCCCATCATCTTAATATTCCATCCACTTTAAAGCATCTTTGTTGCCTTTCTGTCTTCTACTTCAGACCTCTTGAAGCAAGGCTAGATCAAGGCAGATAAATCAAGCCTGACTTGTTTGCAGAAGTCATTTATATGTAATCTCAGAATGAAAGAGAAAAAGGTAACTTTTCTAAGCTTTTCACAAACTGTATTTGTAAAATATGCCAATAAAGCCAACGTATCCAGCACTCCCATCTTTTTCCTAGTTATACCATAATACCATTTCTTTACACAGGCAGCTACTGCATGGCACAACCCATGAAAAGAAAGAAAAAAATGTTCTATTTTTCAGTTGGAGCAAAATTACCCTGCAGAAAACATTGGCATTAACTTCAGATTTGTTTCTATAGGCCAGGTCTCACGCAGGACTCCAGAGATGTTTAGAAACGGAGTATTTTCCTATATCTAACACTAGTGCTAGTACAAGGAAGTATAAAATGTAGCTGTTGTTGTTGTTGTTAATTTACGTAGTGTAATTTCTAATCCAGAACTTTAGAGTATTGAAGTGAGAGCACTAAATAGGCAGCGACTCCTCAGTATAGCGGGTTCTGCATTTACAGTTTCCTGAATGCTACCAAGTAGGAGAGTAGGCAGTGCCTGGCAAAAGGAGGATGCAGGAGAGACACTTACAAACAGCATCCCCTTTTAATAGTGAGAAAAAAAAAATTCAGAAAACGTCAACATGCATTTCTGGAGCTTACTCTTTTATGACTGTCAGTTCTCGCAAAGGAATTCCCTTTAGTTCTGAATGAATTGTCCTTTCAAATTGTTACTCAGGACAGCAGCTGTAGTCAGAAAAGCGACGCGCATCATTATCCACTGCATAGCACAAAACTAGTTTTTCCTTTTCTACAAAGAACTTATTAGGTAATCCTGGCTATCAGAAGATCAGCATAATACACCATCAGCTGGATTTGCTGCCAAAACAAAACCAAACAGTATGCTCAGCTGTAAATTTTGTATTTAGACATAATCATCAGGGCTATGTATGGATAAAAGATTCCCTTTTTAAACTACTTCCCACCCACCCCATGCCAGAAACAGTGTTCAATAATTAATTCTTAAAAATCATATTGTATAGCTAGAATGTTTGTTTCTGCAGATGTTTTTCTAATAACATGACAGAAAGATTTCCTGGCCACTGCTGATACAGTCATGATTTGTGTTTACTTTTTGAAAAAAACCCTAATGATCTTTCTAGTCTGGTTAATGTATTCTACTCCAAAGCTTACTTCAATTTTCTCAGTTTTAACACCATCTTTTGTAGCAAATTGTGCTTTCAACTATCATATCCTGAATAGCTTCATTGTATTTCAGTGAAGGCTTGAATTTATTTCTTTGCAAGGTATTACTTTCTTGATCTTGCTATTAACAATGGGTCTTTGTAATCTGTTTTAAATCTGTGGTAAAATTTTATATTTATGTGGAAAATACTCCTGATGGATATAAATCTGTACATTCCATGTCTGATTTTTATGCTGTTTCTTTGTAATTTGTTTTCTATTCCAATTACATTCTCTGTATGAAACCGCATTTCCTTTTGACACGTTTAATTACCTTTATTTAAATATTTTCATTAGCAATATTGTGTATTTCCACATCCTGAATATTTAACTATTACAACTTCAGAGGGCTGTGCTCAGAACCTGGACTGCTTCACAGTCATGTTGCCAATCTAGGTTAAACAAAACGGAAAATGATCGCATAGTCCACTGGTTACTAAGTCCTAGTTTGGACATACAGATAAGGCTGCATCATTTGATTTGTCATAGCTACAGTATTAAATATTTGTTGCAGCAATATAAAAAATTAGCATTTATGATTACGTAAAATCTGAACACTCACTCAGAAGTCTTGGTAGTGGAATGAGACAAACTGGGATGTAGACATTAAATGCTTGTAACTGTTGAATGATGCATCTAATTCCATTGTCAGATGATGTTTCATAGTACTTACTGGGCACCAGCTGGCTACTTAACAACGGAACCCGAGTTCAGGAGGAAAAGCGAGGATGAAAAAAAAGTTTTTTTTTTTCCCTTAAGAAATAGTTTGGGTGATCCCTATTATAAATCCATGGAAGTTCATGTTGTACACAGCACTTAGTTTTGGTTAGCATTGAAAAAATAAATTCACATTTTAGAAGTGTCTGGTAAAGATTCTCACCTGCCTATCTAACTGTAAATAGTGATCTAAATAGCTGACAGACAACACCTTTTTCATATGTAACAGTACTGTAGATAATATTTCATACAACAATAGCAGTTAAATGCACCTTATTTTCACAGTAGTCAAAGCAAATATATTAGGAACAAAGTGCCTTTAAAGAAGAGCAGCAGTTAACAATATACTTCACTGAGGAATACTTCAATTTAAATAGTTAAAATTAATTTTTGAAATATCTGAACAACAAAGACTATGCTATAGAGCCTGCTTTACTTACAGAGCACCTGCTCGCCAGAGAGTTGGAAAATGTGTATTACTGCTTTAGATTGGAGAAGGAATTCATCAGTTACCTATATATACCGTTATATATACCTATTGCCTTTATACAATTATAAAGCAGAAATTCTAAACTCAAACCCATCATCCAATATTTCCAAGCAAAGGCAATACCAAAAATACATTAATTACTGTATGGGATAAATTATTCACTTTTTCCTACGACCACAGTCTCACTGCAGCAACATCCACACAGAAGTGACCGCATAAAAGACAAAATGACTTGTAAAAATCAAGTAACTTTCTTTGAGATTGAATTTGGTGTGCTAACAGTCACTGAAAATTTACCCCCGTATTCTGGGTAAATGAATGAGAAGATTGTGCATTCTGTTTGGAATAGAGATCGTCTATGTTATATACACCTCAGCATAATTCTTTGATTCAAATGTATTGATGCAATAGTGAAGATTCGAGTTTCTGCCTTAAAGGTAGAGGGAATGTGTAAATATTTGAGGCCACTGATTGAGGTACAAATTGAAAATTATAGACTAGTGAATGCAACAATCTATATAGCGTACATGATCCAAGATTGGATACACTTACTAACCTTGTAAGACTTTTTTCTGAAACAGCCATGATTAGGCAAGCTGATAGGACCACTGGTTTGAGGTTTTTTTCCTCTTTTAGGTAGAATAACATGAGCTTTAATGTGATGAGCAGAAAGTAGGTTTAAACCCTGTAACAAAAGCTCATGCTTTATAGTAACTTGTTAAAAAGAGCTATCAGTTTGATTTTCAGTAATGCTGACAGCCTCCAGCGTTCGTTTAATAAACCTCATTTTTACAAGTGATCAAACCCTGTCTTCAGTTTCATGCCCAAGAGCTTTTACTGGCTTTTGAAGGCCTGGTTCAGTCGAAAGCAACAACCTCACTTCCCCGTTTTCCCTTTCTACATTCCTTTTTCTGCACCTCACAGAACCCATCACACCTATCTAAACGACTGGAACCTCAGGGATTGTATCTAGCAGATGTGCCAAGTACAAACAATGACTAAATTGACCAAGTCAATTAGCTGTTGTAAATTACTTGTTCAGCTTTAATGATGCCACATACGCACATTCAAATCCTTCCTTTAAAATACCTAACCAATGTGAAGTAGCATCTCTGTTCTTTTCCTGATGAGTGCTTTTTTGTTCATATATCAAAGCACAACCTTGGCAATCTGACTTCGAGTAGCAAAGAACAGAAAACTACATGGTTCTTGCTGAAGAGAATTCTTACTGAAGAAAATTAGAGACTAAATATAATGCTAAAAGTCTGTTAAATACAGCCAGAAGCAAAAAAGATTTTACACTGTGAAGAATAATATATCATCTGATTAAAAGGTCTGTCATCCAGCACAAAAGATAAGTAACCCTAAGGTGACATTTTTGGCAAGAAAACCCATGAGTTTTCTCAGAAGAAAGAATACCCAACTTTTTGGCTGGGTATATGCTTACAGAAACTTCTTAATGCCTCTCTTGTCATGAGGTCAGAACACGCTTCGTTGAGGTGAGGGAGCGTAACACAGTATGTAAGCTCAGTTCTGCAGCAGCAATGGTATGGAGGGGCGGGACGTCCAGGTTACATGGTGTGTGAACACTGTACATACTTCTTTACAAAAAAATTGTCTTTACCATCTCTGGTATTTCCAAAGCAAGCAGTACCAAGGCTTTGTCCCATTTGTAGCCCTCTGGATAGGAGGCTGCCTCGACATCAGAGGAGCTTTACGACAGCTTTCAACTAAGCCTGGTTCTGCAAGGACCAGTTTTCCAGAGAGGACCCATCCCGCTTTACTGCCCCGCAGAACAAATTATGGGAAAGGAGAGGTTTGGGAACTGTGTCCATCACCACACAATAAACTAAAAAAAAACCCCATAGAACAGTTCATCAAAGACTGTCTAATTACTTTATACAGCTTCTTAGCACTCCGGCTCCAACCTAGGGTACCTGAGTATATACTTGTGACGTGCTGCACATTTTAAAAGCAAGTTGGATTTTACGTACTACAGACTGGCATGGGACTGCCTGCCAAACGTGTTGGCCCATCCTTGTACTGTAGTGGTTTGTGGACACAGCAAATGGTATTCTTAGATGCCATATTGTTGGATAAATTCTGCTTTAGTGAAAGACTTGAAAGGAAACCTCTTACCTATGGCAGATATGTCAAAAGTACAACAATTCTAAAGGAAGTCAAAAGTATTGCTTTCCACTGTGTGTTGTGGCACATTCCGATAGCTAGTGGTCATAGCAGGGTGCGTGACTTGAGATAGCGTTTACATTAAAAGTACGGTTATGAAACACGCCATCGGTTTTATATGTGTCTAAGGCTACCAGCAGGAGTTGAGAGCATTTGTGCTTCTCACAGGAATTGCTTCAATTTGCATTGCAAACCCCATCAAGTTTTCAGTCAAAGTTGTTAGTGCTGTCACGTGCAGTCTATTTTCATAAAATAGGTGGCCTGGATATTTATTTACCCCCCTGAGACTTCTGCCTTTGAGCTGCCTTCTCATCATCCACGATATTAATCCTAATTCTGTTCAGAGCAGAATTCCTCTTCAACTTGTTTCAGCCTGGAGAATTATATTTTATTTATCATTATTAAAGATTTTACCCTAGGCTATCAAGTTTTTGCCTTTAAATTGGAAAGCAGAGGTCTTACCTAGGACTGGGAAACGGAACCAGATAAACAACTTGCCTTTTGCTTTGCCTGAAACGTAGTATTACTATAAACCATTTTGCTGAGCGAGCTGTAAACATGACTGTCAGAGTTTTACTAAATGGTTATAAAAACAAGAATTAACTAAAAGGACGCCTTTGTCTGTGTTTGGCTTTAGGGTTCCAAATGCTAACGATGGTAACAGATTGCAGAAACCACTCAGAAATACTGTAATTTGGAGGCCAAGCCAGTCAGAGTAGCAAAACATAGTGTTACCTTTCAGTGTGCCAGCCCTGCTTGCTTGCTTTGCTTTCAGCAGTTACTCAGTTCGTGCGCTTTAATGATTAAGAGGTTGCTAGTTCAGGCTTTGTAACAAGTAGTGGGTGCACTGTCATCACCCTAGAGATAACAGACCAGTACCACTGTAAGTCTGGCATTAGGCACGTGAGGAGGGGGGGCGGGAAATGAACACAATTAAGTAGACTAACAACAGGAAATTTTAAGTAAGCACTATATAAACCCTTCTGCCTGTACTTCAGAGCAGTTCTTTCATTTATATGCTTACTGAAAGGAACCAAAGCTGTGTAGACTGCAGCCTCTCTGAGGGATTAAGCCATGGTTCTGCACAGACTTCACCTCTCCAAGCTGTTCTGTTCCTAACAGGACTTGAGTCTTTTCAGTTCTCTTTTGTGGGAAAAAAAAAAAATAAAAAATCATGCTGCTAAAAGCATCCGTGCTCTCTACAACACTCAATTCACACATATTAGCCACTACTTAACTTTGGTGTCTCTTTTATGTTCCAGACAGCGGCTCCAATGTACTCAGCGGGGTGATTTTCAGCAGCCACTGCAGAGTGCTTTCTAGCACATCAAAAAGAGCTTCCTCCATTTTTTATCTCCCAAGTCACTTGTTTCTGATAAATAGAAGCCGAATTTCACATGGGGGCACATCAGGAAAAGAAAAGGG
>VXBO01011669.1:10760-77779 GCA_013400135.1 Rhinoptilus africanus | reverse complement strand
GGGGGGGGGCATTGTGTGGTTCTTTCGTGTCTTGCTTGTTTTGTTTTTCCTTCGTTTACACTTTGTTTTTGTAGCTGCCTATATTAAAGTATTTCGCATGAATACATTCACTGTAACACCCATGTAAATCACCTAGGTGATTTAGAATAGAGGAAAAGCGTTGTCTCCACTGTGAACATCCTCCTTCCTCTACCCTGAAATCCACAATGGCAGTAGATGGCATTTGGCCCATTCAAGTGAAAGAAACCCTTGACCATCGATACAAATGGGAGTTAGGCAGAAAGAAATTCCAACTCAGCACGGCAGTATTTAAGACTTAGTGCCATGGCTTCCTCTGCCTAACAGAGCTCTAAGCTAGGTGACTTGGCCCCATGCGCAGTCCTCGGGGAGAAAAAATAGGCACCAAAGAATGGGATTCACCAAGCGCAGCCAACAACCAAGGTGGTTGCCCCAGCCCCGCTGCTGAAGCTGTTGACACCTAAATATAAGGGCTCTTCCCCCGATGCGCACGAGCCCGTCAGCGCACTGTCGAGGTACTGGTCTTCATTTCAGTTCTGCAGATTGGGGTGCGAAGGATCTAAGGCAGACAGCACACCTCTTGGGAAGCAGGTGGGGTCTTTTATATAAAAAGGTGATAAGGACAAAACATCACATTAAAATAGCTGATTGGTCACTTGCAGTGATATCAAACAAAGACTCACTTGTGCATGTCCTGATTTCTGTCTGGCTCCTTATACTAAGGTGGTCTTACATTTACATATAAAATCTCCTCCTAGAGGTGTGATTTTTTAGTATTAAAATTATCTAAGGTAACTAGAGGCTATATGATGAGCTATCATCCTATCAGCTACTACTAGGTTACTGTTTAACTTTGTATTCTGTTGGGGTTCCTATTGGAACAATGGCTAACTTCAAAATTGGATTATTTATGTTTATGGGGGGTTGTTTTAGGGACTTTCTATTCTCATTGCTACGGTTTCAGAGCAGGCTGTCATAGTCACTCAATTTTGTGGATTTTTAGCTCTTTTAGACATGAAAGCCAGCTAGACCTGAGCATCCTAGCTCATCCTTCTTCATAAGCGTAATAGCTGTTCTCAACACGGACATCACAGAGTTCACATCACAGAGTTTGGGCAAGAAGAGCTGTACTAGGATAACGCTTGTGTTTTAGCTGTGGAGAGAATTAATTATGTTCCTTCACTTATGCTAATAAGACAGAAATGACAGGAGAGGAATAAGAGTACTATACCCAGATTCATATGCCATGCCCGAAAATCAGGCAAGTAATGGAGCTGAACAAGTCTCCCAGAGATGGTTAGTTTTCTGACAAGACAGAAAGCGGGACATCTTCCTCCTGCTTCCTTAGTGCAAGATCTGAGCTGAGAATGTCTTGGACACCAAAACTGAGAAGGACTGACTGATAAATGAAAGATATAGAACTAGTTAACTTGAATGACAGCAACACAAGCCTCTCCAATGTCAGCTGGAAGCACAGGGAAGTTGATCTCAATTTTGGGTTTAGGCAGAAACACTTGTTATAAACTGTAATTTCCAATTTAAACACAGGGAGGTGACTCTGGGTGCCATGCAACACCAGGTTTATGCAGAGAAACCCCATAATCAACAGGTTTCATTAAGAAGAGAGACTGTATGTTTTGCTAAAAGGAAACAAAACAGAACAACTGTTTCTTTTAGCAATGGGAAAAAAATCCATTACCTTAGAGTTTTATATCTGAAGGACCTAATTGAAAGCTCAATGAATTCATTTGGAAAAAAAAGAAAAAAAAATCTCACCACAGCGAGCTTTAGAAGGCCAAAGTAACTTGGGGGAAAGGGGGGCTGGGAGTGTAGTGGAGGTGCATGTTTAGTATAAGGGAACAAATAGCATATAATGAAGCTTTGACTAATTTCTCATACTGGTTTCTTCTGCTTTCTTGTATATCAAGCAGTTTTATTGTTTATAGATAGCTTAAAGTTTATGCTCACACCAGACACCCAAATTTAACTATCGTTATTAATATGAATGTCAATAATAGTTTCACAGCAGTGGGAAAATACAGTTCACTCAGCATTTCGTTATGGAGGTATATTAAAATGCCTACTGTAAGCCTGTGTCTAGTAAATTCAGCAGTGAAAACTGTATCTAGACTGCACGTAGCCCTACCAAGGAGTATTTATGAAAGCCTCATGTTTTGAATTTTGTGGATTATTCTAGAAATTATCTCACTCTTACCCAAACCCCTATTTAAGACTTAGACTTTTCAAACCTAATTCTGTATTTCATTAGCCAGTCCCAGAAATGTTTTTAGAAGTCACTTCTCAGAGAAAGTACTAGTGGTAGGACAGGAGGAGAGGAGACCCCCGGCCACCTGTCGGAATGAAGCAGAAGCTGTACTGAATGGACATGAGCTACCCTTGCCTTCTCTGAAAAAAATCAAAGTCAGCATTTCTATGGGATTTGTGCTAACATCCTGGTGATTATAATAGAAATCTATCACAGCTGGGACTTTCTAATGCAAGGCATAACACAGATGAGGTGGGGGTTTTGTATGGTGGTTGTGGTGGTTGGTTTTTTTTATAGCAGCTAATTTTTCCCTATTGCACAAATAAGTAATTTAAAGTGGCTGCTCTTTCCGTACTTCAGCTGTACTAATCTGTACTGATTTACACTCTGTTCTGTGATTTGCAGATTAAGCCAGTGATTCTCTACTACACAAGTCCAAGATACTCTAGAGAAAGACAGACTTTCAGACTTCTGAGCAAATTACTCTACTCTCTATAGCTTGGAAGAGACTTCCCAGACACTAACGTGTACAAATTAACTATTAACTATTATCTTTATTAGACAGGAGAAAGGGTTGAAAGAGCCAAGTGAAACCAAAATTAAAGGCAAAAAAATATAATTTAAATTACCTACATGATGATTTAATTGTAATTTATTGTGTGATAGCCCCAGTTATTTAAGATTTGCTACAACTCAACAGTGAAGATAGGACTTTACCATGCCAGGATTAAGCTGAGAACTGAACAAAGAGTCAACATGGAGGATTAGCAAAATGAAATTAGAAAAAACAGTTCATTTCAGAACTCAAAGAATAAACAATTTTTTGCATTTTAGCCTACATACAGGACATCCCTGGCCAAGGCACTGATGCTCTTTTGCCATCTTTTGACGTTTCAGAGGTGCAGCAGAGCCACTAAGCCAGGTAACTGAAGCAAACAGGAAGGCTTTTGGCTCATGGTGAAAACGCATGGCCAGAAACATGACTGGATTCTAGAAACTCCATTTGCTGAAATGGTAACCAGGCAATTGAGGCTATTCTAAATTATGTCACAGATTAAACCAACCTGTGACAAAGGGAACCTTCGCTCCAAAGCCAACCTAGAGCTTATCTTGTCTCTAACTGAAACGTTTTTCACAGTTAGCAGTGGGCTTTAGTAGATGGACATCAGAATGCACTCTATATTATCACACAGTAGCAGTGCAACAAGTTCATAGTGTTTAATCCAAACACTTCTTTTTTTTCCCCCATCTTTAAAGGGAGGTCCAATCCAGAACCGAAAATCCAAACGTTGCCTGGAATTGCAGGAAAACAATGAAAATGAATTTGGATTTCAACTCGTCCTTCAGAAATGCACTGGACAACGTTGGTCTATAACAAATGTCCTGAAAAGCTTGTCATCATAGCAGACTAAATTTTTTACCCATTTCTTTTGCTACTGTGTAGCAAATATTGCATTGTTGCCTGCTGTACTGTATTCCTCCCGCCCCTCACCTCCCCCCTTCCTTCTCTCCTCTTTTTTTGTCCCTTTGATTTTATTTGGTGAGTGTGTGGAAATTGGGTTTGTGGGCTGAAAATAAGACATTTTTATTTCACAATGATGTTTTCATGGCATTTATAGAGACATTGAATGACAGGTGATGGGTAGGCTATCCTAAAATATTTTACAACTGTAAATAGGAAACAAATGGAGAATATTTATAACTCAAACTTTTATTGAATAAAAAAATCCAAACACTATACTGTGTAGCTGTCTCCATGGAAATCAGTTAAATCAGTTTGGAAGTTAAGTGGTGGTTTCATTGTTTTCAGTTTCATTAACTCAAGCCTGATCTTGGCAAGTAGTTGCCGAGAATCAGTATTCTCCAGACTTGTGGTAAAGAGTCCTGCTTGCACACCAGCAGCTACAGTGAGGGGGATTTTTCTCCTTTCTCCCTCCTGCCTAGGTCACTGTAGTTGCTTGTGTGCAAATATGGGAGGGATGGGGGGGGTGGAGGTGTACAATACACTCCCACATGCTTTTTCTTACCAGTATCTACTAAATAAAACCACAGAGAAAACCCCAGGGCTTGAGTGAGGCAGTGAAGGAAATTAATTAAAAAGAAGTTTAAAAAGCTGCAAGAGAAAAATGGCAGCTACTGGAAGAAAAATACAAAAAAAACCCCCCACCCGACATTTCGCAATGGTTTGGGCTCTGTTTCAATGACTGCACTTCCCTTCCAATTGTCTGTATTTCTTACAATTTCCTTTTTCTTTCTTTTTTTTTTTTTTTTTTTTAAATGCACTGTTCCCTGGCTACCACAGACTTGGATAAAAATGGCTGCATCCAAGAGCAGCAGCAAAAAAGTATAATTTCACTCTGCCTTTCTCTCTGCCTTGAAGTAGGTGTGAATGTAGCACCGTATCACTTCATCTCAGCTAAAACTGGGATGAGAAGAGCAAACAAAGAGTCTGATGAGATAAACCAGAACACTAGGATTATGGGCCACTTCATTTCCAGCTGCTTATTATTTGTATATAAATTCCCTCTCTTTTATTACTCTATTTGTTCTTTTTATTCTGTTGTTTGTTACCTTAAGTAACAGTCATAACCTCTTTTGGAGCTGGTTATGTGCCAAACTGTCTTTTACAGCCTGGCTTCACGTTCAGGACCAGCTAACGGTATTGTTTCTCATGACTGTTTAATAAGTCACATGGCACATTAATTATATGTGTTCAACCTTCTGCTGTATATAGTTACCATACATCTGCTTCTTAGAAAAGAAAATGCTGAGCCAACAGCAGGGAAATGGAAACAGCCAATAATGATGGGCTTAACACCTGCACTTCGAGTAACTTCAGCGGTCCCTCAGGCATGTCTGAGTGAAAATGCCCATTAAAATTAGAACCCTGAAAGAACATCAATAATCTGAGAGTCAGGGTACCACAGCTGGACAAGCTCAATCAGCTGTAATTTCACCATGTAGAGAGAACAGGGTGCCACACACACACGAGCCAAGGCCCCTGCACGCTGAAGCACGTGCAGTGTCCGGATGTGAGAAGGCTCAGTACGCGGCATGCGGAGCCCTTTTAAGCATTCCCAAGTTCTGCCACTGACTAACTGGACTTATTTTCACGGGCATTCCAGATGAATGAGGAGGAAACTGCATGTTCAGACAGATTAAAAGCACAGAACTTGTACAGAGTAGCATGAGAAAAACTAAGCTTCCTTTCAGCAAAGATACTAAGACTTCAGTGCCCGGAGTTGCAGCCATAAGAGGAGAAACAAGTAGTATGGATCAAACCAGCCTCCTTGGATTCTTACAGGCCTGCTGCACTCTGAGCAGTCACTTTGTGAGGTGGGTTGGCTTTTTTTGATAAGCCCTAGAGGGAGGTATCTGTCAAAGACTTGACAGAAGTGAGAGGAAGGAGCTGAGCTCTGAACTGTTTGATTTCATGCCAAAAATGAATATCGTATGTCTAGCATTTGCCCAAAGAAAACTGTAGTTACTCCTGATTATATTGCAGCGGTGTGCTCACGTTCACTGCTAAGTGGAAAAAAAATCCCTCAAATACTTAAGTGTTTGTCTCACCAAGCCACGTTTGGTGGTATCCAGCCATACGTCCCTGCTACACACCAGCTCTGAGGCTGCTGCTGCTGATTCCCCTGGGGCCTGCGCTGACGAACAGTTTTCTTCAGCTTCTCTAAAACAGAACAACATCACCGGGAATCCCTCAATGGTAACTGAGTGTTTAAATATGATCACACTGCAATTCTAGTAACTACCGTGGAATTCCCAAAATAAACATTGGGAGGGGAAAAAAAAAACCTCACCATAAATCAAGACTTGAAACGTTACTTTATACTACAGCAATCCAGCTATATGTAAGATATATGCATTATGATATACTTTTACCTTTGTTTTGTATCATGGAGTAAACATTTTTATGTGATAACTTACTGAAAAAGGGGAACGGGTTTAAATCTGTGGCTGAGTCTACTAAAATGATACAGTAGAAAGTATAAACATCCATAAGCAGCACCACTGCTGTGCACTTTCTGAGATCCTAAGGCCTCAGAACAGATTTGCTCTACGTGCTGCTTCTCTTGGAAGAGAGAGAAAAAACAGAGCAGCACAAGCATAATTGAAGCACATAGCCATCTTTTGCTAGATGTGCACTCACTTTTAGTCATGAACTGCCTCATTGCCACTTTCCTTTTTGGATACACAGGAATTCCATTGATACAGCAGCAGTGCCTCACACTGTTAAATACAAATAATCACCATACTAGGTGAAAAATAAACCTCATCTTCACTTCCTGGAACACTGTAGAATATTATTCAATCATCAGTTGCCTCAAAAACGTTCCCAAATCTACCTTTGCAATAGTTGAGTTTTGTTTGGTTTGTTGCTATTGTTTGAGTTTTTAAAGTTGTTTTAAAGAGGAAAAGTTATCACTTAAGGGCAAAGAAGAATACGGTTCTAGAAGCCATATACCTCCTCACCTGAGTATGGTCAGAGATTAAGATGACCAGAAAGATCCAGTCAGCTCCCTCTCTCTTCTGCTGCTGAACTGCTCCAAATATATTTTGGTGAGGTTTTCTTGACAATTTCAAGCAACCCTAAGGCCCCTTCCTACTGTACTATTTCAAATATTTATAGTTCACATATATTTATTTTTCCTGTACCTCCTCAGCTATCATCGAGCCAAATTGCTCATACCAGGATATCATCTACAGTGGTTTGTCACGGCTGTAAGAATTCCACTGTGTGTCTTCTCATAACATCTGCGTGTGGGGCAAAGCACCAGCAACATGGAGAAAGGAGCTGTGCTGACGACATGATGACAACATGCAGAAAAGAACACCTTCAAATCTTTGGGGAGAAGATATTGGGGTTTGGCTTGGATCAGAGATCCCTAGGTATACTTCTGGAGCTGGGCTGTAGAGTCTTCAGAAGAGGTCCAGGTTCTACATATTTGTTTTTACAAAGCTAGAGGCATTCAGGAGCATGGAGTACAGACCATACTTATTCATTCCCAGCTAGAACGCTGACCAGAGAATTTAAGAGTGCCCTCACCTGCCTGGTCTTTCCAGGCTTGCCAACATCTCTTGGGAGTAACTGTGCAGAACAGAACTTAGCATTGTCCTCCCTTGCTATGGGAGAGGCAACTGGTTTTGGTTTTCTCTCTTTTGAAAGACCAAAATATATCTGAGGCATTAAACCCACCAACATCAGGCCTGAATTGTACTGCCTTCTGTGTCTTTGCTAAGAAGTTAATCAGTCAACACCCTTCACTGAGACTTTTTTATATATGTTCATCAAGAGGCTGTTGCAAAATGGTAACTAAGCAAGTAGCTGTCACGTGTCATGCTATACTAGAGATAAACAGAAAGGGAAACAGAGATTTCAAGGTCACACATCAATATAATGCACCACATTTTTTTAATACCCTAAATTTTATATATATATGTGCACATGTATATATATAAATATTTATATAAAGCATAAACATGCATGTACAAACTCCCATACTGACTGTTTTACTGTCAACAAAAAACCACAACAACCAAACCCACATTAACGTGCACTTCATCAACCAACAGTCTTAAAGAAATGGAAACAAGATACCAAAACGAAAGGTTTGGATCACAATTTTATCACTGTGCTGTCCAGAATACCTTCAACACTACTTCTGTTTTTAGCACAGACAAAAACACAACTTCATCATATTTAATTTTTTGTTCAAATAACCTATAAAGGTTTTCCACGGGATTAAGTCAAAATAACTTCTCAAAACCAGAATACAAAATAGCCATGCTAATACAAAAGCTCAGGAGGCAATCATTAAGGCTTTTGAATAACAATGTATTCTCTACTGATTTGATGTAGTGTTTCTTAAATTCCCCCCCTACACATACACCTTGCTTTTATCATGAAAATACTGGAAAGTGCAGAACATGACGCTCAGGAACATCTTCACAGCTGCATTCTGAAACAGCAAGCAATGTATTTTTGTTTATTGACTAGAATTAGCTTAGCATTGTCAGGTGGAAGTGACAATTTTACCTGATTTCAGTCTTGTTATGCATAGTCTCATAAGGGGATCTTTGTGATAAACCATCTGAAAATTTCTTGTAACACCACAGAAATATACTTTGCATCATAATGTATTATTTTCCAGTGAAGTAGCCTCATTTGAAGTGCATATATGATAGGACAGAATTTTCCAT
This sequence comes from Rhinoptilus africanus, assembly GCA_013400135.1. Classification (NCBI taxonomy): domain Eukaryota; kingdom Metazoa; phylum Chordata; class Aves; order Charadriiformes; family Glareolidae; genus Rhinoptilus; species Rhinoptilus africanus. The sequence goes on along the minus strand of VXBO01011669.1, from coordinate 69,282 downwards.
TAAAAGAATATATATTTTTCCATCTTATGAGATGAAAACAAAAAATATATATTACTTGCAAAAGGCTAGAGGTAAATGCAATTGTCATTCAGCTCTCAAAAGGAAGGATAGAATAAGAATAAGGAAACCGTGAACCGCAGTTTAGAAGGTGACAACTGCTCAGATCTAAATCAAAGTATTAAGAATTGTCATGGTTTCAGCAGGGATGGAGTTAATTTTCTTGGTAGCAGCTGGTGTGGGGCTATGTTTTGGATTTCGTATGACAGCAGGGTTGGCAGTGCACTGATCTTTTCAGTTGTTATTAAGCAGTCAAGGCCCTTTCTGCTCCTCACACCACCCCGCCAGAGAGCAGGCTGGGAGGGCATGAAAAGTTGGGAGGTGACACAGCTGGGACTGCTAACCCCAAACAACCAAAGTGATCATAGAATCATAGGATGGTTCGGGTTGGAAGGGACCTTAAAGTTCATCTAGTTCCAACCCCCCTGACATGGGCAGGGACACCTCCCCACTAGGCCAGCCTGGCCTTGAGCTCTTCAGGGATGGGGCATCCACAGCCTCCCTGGACAACCTGTTCCAGTGCCTCACTACCCTCATAGTGAAGAATTTCTTCCTAATATCCAATCTGAGTCTACCCTCTTTCTGTTTGAAACTGTTACCCCTCATCCTATGATAAAGAGTCTGTCTCCCTCATAAAGAGTCTATACTCCCTGATAAAGAGTCCCTTCCCATCCATCCTGTAGGCCTCCTTTAGGTACTGGAAGGCTGCTACAAGGTGTCCCCAGAGCCTTCTCTTCTCCAGGATGAACAACCCCAACTCTCTCAGCCTGGATTTAATGGATGTTCCATGCTGTATGATGTCATGCTTAGTATATAAAGATGGGGGAAGGAGGAGAAGGGGACACATTCAGAGTGATGGCCTTTGTCTTCCCAAGTAACCATTACATATGATGGAGTCCTGCTTTCCTGGAGATGGGTGAACACCTGCCTGCCCGTGGGAAGCAGTGAATGAATTCCTTGTTTTGCTTTGCTTGCGTGCATGGCATTTGCTTTACCTATTAAACTGTCTTTATCTCAACCCATGAGTTTTCTCACTTTTACTCTTCCAATTCTCTCCCGCATCCCAACTGAGGGAAGTGAGCAAGCAGCTGCACGGTCCTAGTTGCTGGCTGGGATTAAACCATGACAGAGTTCACCCTTTAAACTCTGTTGACATCCTTGGTCAGTGGTCCTCTGTGTGCATGGTATGGATTCTTTATAAACAGTAGCACACAAAATCTTTTAAATACTGATGCTTTCTTACTACTAGAAAGCTCTACAAAATCCTACCTCTTCTGGCAGCTAAACTTGTGTCTCCTATAACTCAAGTCCACAGCTATCCAGCAATCTCTTGCACACTCCTTTATCCACAAAAAAGGAAATCATATTGTCCAGCTAAATCCATGGGGACATTCATGCCTCAGCTTTTGGGGACATAAAAATGCATCTCCTTGGCCAAATGCAGCCACTTGGTGAATCTGCAGTAGAGTAAATTTGGTGCCCAAAGCTCAGGCAGAGCATAGAGCACACTGGGTGCGGAGGTTTACCACCTCTCAGCCAGGGACAGAGTGTGAAGAGAAAGCTCTTGTCAGCGCACATGAGGAATACCATAAGCCTCAGCTTGTCATTTTTGGCTAATACAGTTCCCTTAACTTCTCTCATTGTTAAAATAACTTGTATCTCAGTGTCTTATTTCCCTATCTTTGCTTGCTCTGGAACTGGAATACTAACAGTTAACCTCAGGAAGATGTGTTAATTTCCTGGCAAAATAAAAAAAACAACAACAAACAGAAATCAGCAAATGAAATACCTGCATTTAAAGTGCCCATTTGTGGCAGCGATTCTCACAACCTTTGTGAATGTTTTGCTGCAGATGACATTTCAATTCAAAGCAAATCACTAAAGGCTACATTCTTATCTTCAGCCTCTGTTAATAAGGGTTTTCTGTGTATCATATTTTTTGTCATTTTACCATTATTTTATCATTTTCTATATTCTCCTAGACATTGTTCAGCTATACAGTGAAGTCTTTTATCACTTGAGTTCAAAATGCTCTGGAAATGCTCCCAATTAGAGAGGAGATAGTAAAAATATGTCCCAAACTGTCCCAAATATGTCTACAGATAGTCTTGAAAAACCAGTGACAAATGACAAATTGAAAGCTCCTGCTACTTCCCACAGTCTGAAGATGACTGTGCAGTTCTTACTCAAATCCAGAGCCAAACATTAGCGTGAAAATTCTGTGCAACCTGCTGTGCCACTATCTTATTATGAGGAACTGGCCTGGATCCCCAAAGTACCCCTCAAGCAAGACTCATGATGAATTCGACACATAACCCCCTGTCTATACACGTGTTTAATGGTGTTCAGAACTCACACACGCACTGTAAACCTATTAAAAAAAAATCATACCAAACAAACTGGATGCTGAGAACACCTTTCCAAACAGTTGAAAAATTACATTGCAAGCACTGCAAAGACAAGAATTAAAGGTTATCCTATGGACAGCAAATTTCCAAAGCAGATCTTGTGCTCTAAGTATTTATGCTGAACGTAACTAGTCAGATTTGACAGCCATTTGAAGAGAGCTTCTTTTCTTAAGAGATGTAAGCTAGAGAAGTGAATCGCCTGGATTTTTATTGTTCCTCACACGCTTTGCTATTGAGCACATTTTACCTGGGTACAGACCACACAAGAAAAAACCCAAACCACAAACCCAGTATCAGGAACTTTAAATTTCTGGCAGGTATCACTTTTCTAATCTGTCTTACTTTCCTATTCTGAAGAAGTAGAGTCCCAACCTAAACTGCATTACTTTGAAGCCACATTGGCTGGCTGTATATTAGATTCCTAACCCTTCTGCCTGCAGATGAATGCAATGCATGCTATCTCCATTTTTCCAATCTGTGTATATATTGCCTAGGAATCCTACTGTTATGATTTCTGTCTATTTAGTAGTCAAAAAAGTGGAAGAAAAAGCTCTCTCCTCTCAAATTCTATAGCAAAGACACAGAAATATTCAAGATGACACTTCAGACTTAAAACAGTTCATATTTAAACCACTGTATTGTTTCATAGCATGACTTCGACCAGGTGGTCTCACAATCAATAACCACTATCAAGGATGGCATATTTAAATAATTCTGCTTCTTACAAGCGATGCTTTCAGGTATCAAATCCTTGACTTAAGTTTCCTAGGAGAGATTAAATCACATGGAGATTTCATCATCTGAAAAATTCTGAGGAGAACATTATGTATCACGCACAAGCTCACAGAAGTCAAAGTTTCCTGATGTAGTTTCAGAATGCTGTCTATTCACTTAGGCTTTAGATTGCCTGCAGAAGCTACAATTTACTTTATGGAAAACATTCTTATGCCCTTTCATGAAAGATGAATATTATCAGATAATCAAATTAGCTAGAGAGTTATCATCTTTTCTTGTATGTCAATTTCTGTGGGACCACTTGAAGACTCACATGCTTACTAGGGGAACATGGTTATTAAAACCTGACTCTTGATTATTAATTTAATTATGGCCTATTGATCGATACCTTTCTTTTACCTTAATACAATGTCTAGTATTGTTAAGACTACTGTAGAATCAACAGGCTATTAAAATTACTATGTGAGTCAGAAGTGCAAGAAAATTAAATTTTCCAGTAGATTTGCTGACAAGTCACACCTCACGCTTCCCCACAGAATACTTTCCGATACATACATATCACTGAACATTTTTTAAGTGATCAGCTGTGTCAGAGTTCAATAGTCTCATATAATCATGGCCATTAATTTGCCTTTTTGATAGTGCAACTGCTGGAAGGAAGCTGCAGGAGTGTAATCTGTTAGCAATTCCCTCTGTTTCCAGGCTGGGACTTCACAAAGAGGGAATAGGACAGGGTATGGGGACACAGACTCAGGCTGCTCCATGGGGCAATTCCCAGGAATCCTTGGATAGGAATCCTTGGGATTCTTCCTTGTGCAATTATATAGTGCTGCACATTTTGTTCTCCAATTTCCTTTATCAATTGATCTTTCCAGATAAAAGTAGGAACATGCTAGCCTTAATTAATGAATCATGTTCTGCCTCTTGTACTAAAGAAACCTTAGTTTGTGCTTAACAGTTAGTTTCATTTCAAACACTGAAGAACGAGAGAATTAAAGTCTGCTCAAAATTATAGCCTGTTCATAAAGCCAAACTTTACAGCTCAGAGAGCGCTTTGGTTTTTTCCCCTCATTATGCCCATCACATACATGAGCATTTTAAGTTGTCTAACTTCTTCAGTACATTACTTATAGGTTCTGTATATCTGGCCATAGCTTTTCTGCTATTCATTAAAGAGATGTTAGAATGGAATGAACAAGGAGGTTTGCTTGCAGCCCAGAGCTCACTTTTGCCTTCTAAAACATTCAAGAAAATCGGCTTCACAAGCATAATTTGTGAAAAACTTTGCATTTGGCTCCCAAACAGGGTATTATCAGAGACCATTGTCTATTTTTTTGATGCAACAGAAAACTTTAATAGTACACAGCATATGGCAAAAGAAACACATAGGGAATGTTCTATCATCTTTATAAGAGTGGTACTAACATGATGGATGTGTCTTCAAAGTGGTCTAGAACCTCTACCTAAAGACAGAATATAAGTCAGCTTATTTCCTGACATAAAAGAGAGCCCAAAGACATGTATGATGAGACAGGCATGTGCTGGTATACATATAGCTGTTGAACCTCTGCAACTTACGCATTTTCCATCATTCTTCCAGTCATCAAGTGCTGAACTCCTGATGCTAAAGCTAGAAATGCACTGCAATCCAGATACTGACCCTAGCTGGTTTTCCACGTAGCACCATGTGTCCACTGTTTAACTCAGAAACAGCACCTGTATTAGACTTGCTTTTAAAAACTGAGCAGAAATCACTCCGGCATGATATGTGCCAACAGTTGCCTGCAAAACAACGATGGTTTATACAACACCTTTCTGACCTCTGCAGGTGCTCTACTGTTACCGTAATAACAACCACAAAAGTAGTGTAAAACAAAGTTGAAAACTATAAAAGGAAACAATCAATTTAAAGAAAAAAAAAATGTGGAAAAAGTCAAACTTATAAGCCAAACAAGCACAGATAAGTTTGCAGGTAAACTGCAGACAAACGTCCAAATGCAAACCTAATTTCACAACTGGAAGGTGCTGCACCTGAGGGACTCTCCACAGAGGTGATACAAACATTGTTGTGGAGTATTCTTAAATTGCTCATTAAGCACACAGGCACCAGTTTCTGTCCAACTCTTCTCGGATATTTGGATAGGACCTCTAGACACTCAATAAATGACACACACCACACTTCCCTGGGCATAGCACATAAAGATTTGCCTACCAAGACTGACATGTGAAACTGTCAGTCTGTACTGTCAGACAGGCCTTCTGGGTACTGAGAGGTTTGGAAATAATGTTCTGATTTTATGTCTATCTTTGTGCAATCCATCTGCATTTATGGGCAGCCCTTGCTTCCCCACTCCCTCGGGATGAGGAGGGGGGAGGTTAACTTAAAACACATTACCAGAATCCTCATCTTACTACTTGGCAACCGGAAGCATCCCGTTCTCCCATTCTATCAGTCACATGCAGTTCAGCATTTTTGCCTCTCCCAAACAGTACTGTAGAAATACCGATAAAGATACTGCAATAGTTGCCATAACAACTGCTTTTAACTTCAACTGTAGTTAGGAATACGATTTCTTTTTTGTCCACAGACTAACAATATCTTTACTATTGCAAAGTAGACCTTTGTAAAGAGCTCAATTCTTTTAGATCTGTTCCTCTGGAACATATATTTTAGATCTGCAAGAGTAAAAGGGGGATGGCCATTTACTGTTCAAAAAAATAACAATAACAATTAATACCTTAGGTCCTGGTATATGGTTCTCCATCTTCCAGCCCATGTATATACAAGAATTTTTCAGCAAATGAAATTTGGCTCTACTGAAACAGAGACAACATCCATCAGCTTGCTGGTAGGAAAACATTGCTTGTACTTCACAGGTAGCTTGAGACCATTTTTGTTTTCTACATAAGTAGAAGGTCAGTAATAGCACAAGGTGACATTGACCATAACAGAGATCAAAATCTTTACCTACTTATCCACCAGACTATAAAATGGGAGCAGTGGCTGAATTTTGCTTTATGTTGTCATTTTTTGAGACTGTGCTTTTCAGAGAGTCAGTTGTTCCCAATCCACTCTAGACAACCAGGGAATGCTGCTGCAGCTGCTGGTTTGGACTGAAACAGTTGCTACAGACCAGGAAAGGAGAATCACGTACAATTACGGCTGCAGACTCTCACTCCTCCTACTCATAAAGGGTCAGAGAGAAGGAGCTGAGAGGAGAAGCAGGTTTGTTGGCAAAGGGCGAGACACACACAGCGGTAACAAATCTGTCCTCTGAAGTGTAAGGTCTTGGAGGAGAAATGTGGAGTGACAGCTTCATAAATCACAAACCACAAATCTGAGGGATTCTCAAAATCATTCAGCCTCACCTCTTGCCTACCAGAGGCTGTGCCACGCATAACATAGGGTGCTGAGGGTGAAGCTTTAGGTCTAAGCGGTGGATACAAAGTGCATAGGATACAAGGTCCACTTAAAGGTGACTAAAAACTTCCAGTATGTGGGTATGCATATGGTGGACAGAGGGGCTGCACACAGATTTTTGCAAAGTCTTGGAAGAATATAACATGTTTAACAGCTCTGAATAGGTCACTGAGAAAACTAGCCAGCATAGCCTTCTGGTTATTTATTATTTCATTTAGAGTCCCTGAGGCAATTATCTGTAATCATCTTGCAGATTCTTTTCAGTGCTGCACTCCAACTGTTCTACTCATAGCACCTTAGAAAATGAGTAATTCCTTGTCCCTTAGAAACTGCAAGCGCCATAGCCCCTAGCTATACACAGTGGGGGTCCAGTTGATATTTACAGCTGTTACTAGAAGTAGGTAACATCACAGTTCTGCAAATAACCATTCTGACAACTTGGTAATTTGAAGCCAGCCCTGCTCTCGCTCCCGCAGATGCTCGGACAACTTCACAACAGTGCTGTCATTTCTCATGCAACAGAAGAGAACACCATTTTAGTGGTTTCTTTTAATGTATTCTGCAAACTGGTAATTTAACACAGCCTATGCATTTAAGTATGACTTCTTCTTGGAGAAACTCCCCAACAAATTACCCCAAGGAACTGTTTCACAGGATATATTATGTCTTATTGCTATATATATTTACACAGAGCAATTAGTAGCTGCTGTATACAGGAAAGCATTTGCAAATACAGTTGAAGAGACAACAATACAATATGCATGAACTATTGTTTTCTACAAACCCCTTTTCCCAGTAGCCAATCTAATGGGCGCTGCTAATCTAATAAGAGGTTCCTTAGCTTGCTTATATTTACTCTGTATGCTGTCCAATGTGCATTGACAGGCCAGGTCACTTATGCCACTGCCTTCTGCATCAAAAGCAATTCATAAACGGTCTACTGTGAGCTGTATCTACTAAACATCCAAAATTATCTGCTTCTAAATGCTCCTCTGTAGTGATGCATCCAGACTAGTTAAGTCAACATCCCTAATACCAGATATTTGCTATTGAATCAGAACACCACATTTTTGTAAATAAGCAATACACAAATAGTCATTCAGAGTTTTCCTACAGAGAGATAGGCAAGAACCCAAGATGGACATGAGGATTCAATCTCTAATCATGTTACATAATTATGTCCCTAACCATGTTAAGTAAGACCAAGCACTACAGCTATTTGAACTTAGAAATCATTTACCTTTTCAGAAATGATACCTTGTAATTGCTGACCATTTTGGTACAGCAGCAATTCCACAGAAACACTGAACTTAATATTATATTATTATCATGAAGTATTTACATTTACCATAGATTAAACAAGCAAAAGGACACATAGCAACATTTCAAACTTGGAGTCAAGAGACTAGATATAATTATTTGGTGGGGAAGAAATAAAAAAAGAAAAGCTTTTTCTCTTTCTTTTTCCCCCCAAAATTCAGACTGTTGATAAACAGCTGCATTATATGACATGGTTTAAAATATTTCTGGAGAAGTACTAAACAGGCCTCACAGTTTAAAAATAGATAAATTTAAAAAATCAAAGAACATCTGAATATCGAGCTTCATTGTTCTGAATTCCTTCTAAGACCTTGGCACATACAGCTGCTCAAGCCTGAGTGAAATATTTTCTCATTGAGATTTTAGTCACTATTGCCTATTGGCCAACTTCGCTTTACAGGCTTTCTGCGAAACCAAATGTAGAAACACTTGCGGTTTTTGGTATGTGGAATTTGTCAGTCTACAAGGACTTGAAAGGAAATTTGTAAAGAAAAACTCAGTGAAAGTTTATGTTGAAATATTATGAAAACAAAATTTTGGAGTAGTTCAAAGGAAATAAAGTGCTTAATTCAGTAAATAGTTGACTAAACACTGAATCCTGCCCTGACACAGGCTTTGCTTAGTACATGCTCATGTTTCTAAAAAGAAAAATGTCTCTGCTGCATCTGTTTTCTTTTTCAAGCTTCATCTTCACCAAAAATTTATTAGGTAGAGAATTATAGGATATAATTCCTGAAGTTGTGACCAGGTATGATCTCTGAACCCTCATAAAGGTATAGTCACTACTCAAAAATAGATGTAAGTAGAAGAAATAGAAGTAAAATTAAAGCCACTGCTGCCACCACCATCGCTGCTAACCCACAGATGTTTGGTGACACGCGCTATCAAAAGCCAAAGGTATCAGGGGACCTACTTTTTAAGAATACTGGCAACATGTTCCTGTAATTACCCTGCCAAAACATTTGTTCATCAACATAATTGATATTCTGTGAATTACCCTGCTGGTTAATTGACGCTATGGAGCCAGCAGGTGGAGCGCTGTGCTAACAATGTGGAAAGTTCTCTGATCATCTTTTTTCAAAGTACAATTTTGGCCAGAAGAACAAAAATCCATGCTGAGGAAAGTTCTCCTCTTGGTTATGCTGCTGATGATTTGTCCCCTTTCTATTAACTCCAAGTGTTTTTAATTCTGATCTGGACACCTTCTAAGGTATTTTGAACAACTGACCTCACAGTCTTTGTCAACCATCATAATCAAATTTAGTCGTGGTTGGCAGCCAGTCACCATTCGAGTGGCTACTATGTTCTGTGTAAGATTCATGTTAAATGAAAATTTAACAAATTCTTTTACCGTCCCATTCCAATAAGTCCTTTGGTGTGGTTTTCTCATCTGAACATCTTGAAACGAGAGTACCAGAATGCTTGACTTTGCAGTTTCTTTGCCATACAGTGGGTAGCTGTCGCATAAGAAGAACATGAAGAATAAAACGTCACTTCTAAGGCAAGTGTGGATCATATCCTCAGCATATGGCCAGTTCTCTGCCAAGTAACTTCAGAGAATAGAATAGGATATGTTAATTAATTAATAATATTGATATTTGGAACTGAAAGCATCCTTATCATGCAAGATGAAGCACAGGCTGAAACATTTTCAAAAAAATCTTGATGATTTACAACAACTCTAATAAGCTCACTGACACTGCCCCTCTCGTCTGAGGATTTCAAAGCTTTTTGCAGATTAAACGCCTTTGAGGTGCATCATTAGTCTTCCCGTTTGGCAGAGAAGTTAAGTAGCTTCCCCCAGGTCACATGCTTTAGCAAATTACTACCACCAATCACCAGGGAAAAATTTTTCAGAGGCAGAAATGGCTGTTAAGTCTCCAAATGCCACTTGTGCATCTGAATATCTTTGCCATTAATACTCATCACCTACTTATACCGTTGCTTTAAAGTGCTGCCTAAATAATTTATTAGTCTTTATAACATTGCCATGAAATAGGTAACTAATTTATCTCTACCATACAACAATTTAAAATGAGGCATAGAGAAGTTAAGTACTTTGTCCACACCATTCAGCAATCTATGAACTAATCCTGAGTAAGAAATGAGTAACTATGATTTTTGAAGTGTATGTTCAGTTTACATCACCATAATATTTTAATATTCCCTCCAAATATATAGATTCTGAGTTTCATCTAGAAGCAGTAAACCAGAGTTTTAAGAAAACTTGTCAGATAACACATCTGACTACTGAAATACATGCATGCTGTATTATGCAGATAGAAACATAAGTAAAATTACACTTTGCTAGAATAAGAGATAGAGAAGCTCATCCAAATATATTTCATTGGGCAAAAAAGTAAGTGAAGCAGTACAGAAGGATTTTATAATTCACTATTAATAGGAATTAGAATCAGACAGGAGTACAGTACTAAAATTTGGCAAGTTCCTTCTTGAGAACATAGAAATATGTACCCGAAACTTGTAAGTGACTTTGAAAATAAACCCAGGGGGGAAAAAAAGCAATAGTTTCTCACTGCTGTCACACCAGGAGACAGTTGCAATTTTGCAACAATTTTTTTTTTTTTTTAAAGTGGGAGCAGGCCTAGGAGTGGGGGATTAAAAAGAAGAAAGATACAAAGTTACACGGTTATCTATTTCTTGTAGGGCACTTCTGATTTTTGTTTCCTCTCCTAGAGCTAACACAAGAGATTAAAGCTCTTACGGTCACATAAGAAATGCATGGAAACTTGTACTGGATTTTTATTGTAGACAGCTGGAAGCCCGTGAAGCTCGCACACTCATCTGCTGCATTTACGGCACCGTAAACCAGCACTGGTTTGTCACAGAGCAATGGCATATAATGGACTGCACAGGCCTATTGGGAAAGGGCTGCCAGTGGTGTTTCAGCAAGAAATCCAGAACTGGAAAAGAGTTCTGGTACCTTCCAGAGATGACAAGTAGTGCGTTTTTCATTTAATTGACTCATCTCAGGGCATTCAGTCTGAGAAGAAATGCTTCTAATATATATTATTGCAATAGCACTTTAGAATGTCCACTGCTATACAAATACATAAGGAGCCGTCATCCTTGCTCTTCAGAATTTACAGTTTGGAACACTGATAAAAGCAGAGGGAAAAAACCCCCACATACACAAAGAATGAAGGGCGCTGGCTGGTACGTGCAATCTCAGTTGTTCTTTGCAGGCAGGCAGGCATACAGCTTCTCAGACACAAACCAGAAGAGTATATCCAGCCACTATGGTAACAAAGACAGAAACAGCACACAAACCTTTGGGATGATGTTTCAGGTTTGAAAGAAAGCAAATTATGACCATAGTAGCCTGTCAAGACCTGTATCAAAAAGAAAATTGTAATGGTTCTACTGAACGCAGGCAGGACTAGCAGAGAATAAGCCGAAAGCACCAGCCCGACAGAGTCTAGTAGTATTTGTAATGCACAAGCCTTTATGCTGAGAACCCTAGGCTCAAATACAAAGACACGACCCAGCATTAAACCAGGATAAGCAATTCAGGCATCTGCATGATCAAGAGGAAATGCTATTGCTCAGGGCAAGCCCTTTGAAAAAGTTATTTACGTCTGCTGAAATAGGATGACAGGACAGAGAATGAAGTAAAGGCAACTAAGATTAAAGTTCTCTGTTGTCTAGGGGTATAGGAGAATAAAAAGGTGAAAGACAGAGGAAGGAAATTCATTAGTTTCAGACCATTTTTGTTGTTGGCTTGTTGTTTCTGGAGGTTTGGTTTTGTTTAAGAGAAGAATGATTGATGAGATGTTCTAAAAACAAAAGATTCTGAATTCCCTCTGATTAGATACATGCCTTCAAGTTCCTTTATGTATGAAAATTCCAAACTTGCCCTAAGAGTACCCCAGTTCTGTGTTCTGGCCCCAATTCATCTACTTGCACTTGTATGGGGCTCACATATCAGCTGAAGAAAAGAACACCTAATTTGAAAAATGCCAGTCAAGAATGCACAAACTAAATTGGCAAAATATAAAGAAAAGGGAGGGGAGCTGGAGGTGAGTGAAGAGAAAGTGAAGCGGTGGAGCAACTACAGGAACACATCCATTGTTTGTTCCAAGGAACACGCTAGGCAGAAGGATAAGGTGCGGGATCAGACACGGAAAGCAGTGAAAGAAGAGAGCTGAGGGTGTTGACCTGTCGAAAAAGAACAAGGCTCCGAGGGAGAGAATGGCTGTCCTGGGTACAGGGAACATTGTAGATAAGATTTTTAAATGCTGATAAGAAAATAGTTAAGTGAAAAATATAGTTCTATGTCTTCGTATAGTTCTGAGAGCTGGAAGAGATAACTTGGTGCTTCCCAAGTGAAACAAAATACCTGTCTGATTTTTTTGCCTGTACACAATCAGTAGCACACAAAGATACGTTAGGACTGAGGGGAAAAATAAAACAAAGCAAAAGCATAACCAGAGTGCCATGGTTCACTCATCCTTATTTTCCCATATGTATGGTTTCTTAATAAGTCACTATCAAAAAAACCAATCATACAGAACCTGAAAACCTACTGGTCTACAATCATAAATGTTCTACTTCGCTGCGTCATGAAGGCAGCCGCTTGTTATCATCCTAAATAAAACATGCAGAGTGTATCAGGTATAACTAAGAAACATAATGTTCTGACACATAAATGTAGCATGGCATAATACAATATCCTAGGAACCAACAAATGTCTGCTGAGATAAAAACATGAAACTACAATTTTCCTTAAATCATACCGTATCATTAGGAGTCCAATGAGAACTAGTACAAACACCACAGTGATTTTTTTCTTGTGGATTTTGCTTCCCTAGTTGTTTCAAACAACACTGATAAAGTGCATTGGCTGAACTCTAATAAAAACTAGTTTTCATGCAGTTTAATTTCTGTAAGCTAAACGTTGCTTCCCAGTACTAACAATTAGAAAATACAAAGCTAAAATGGGTTTCAATATTCTTTTTCATGTTTTCTGTTGTTGCCTACCCTAGGTAGCCAGAGAAGCAGAGTTTACAAGTACTATGCATTCTCATTTGTTATGCTGTTCTGCATAGCCACAAAACAACTACAAGACAGGGATTCAACATTAAAATTGGCCTGTCAGTCAACTGCCTTCGTGTTTTCTTTTGGAAAAAGTCTGCCCAGCCCTCCAGGATCAGAAGTGGGTAGCATTAGAAGATGGAAGGGAGAGTATGGAGAAATAAACAGAAAATTCAGTCATGTCTCAAACTGGTCTAACATAGGCAAGAATGTAGACTTTTGCCAAAACATTTTATTGCTTATACCCCACCATAACAAAACCCTAGAGTGTGCTTACTGTCTCTTATTGCTACAGGAGCAGTACAGCTGCCACCTTATACCAAAAGCAGGAGAAAATATCTCAATGGAGTTTTGGCCAAAGACAATATATGACCTCAAGCAAGGTACATGGCTTATCTTATCCTCAGCTCCCACATCTTGAAAAGAGAGATTAAAAACATTTCCCGCATGGTCTTTGAAAACTAATTGATTAAAATTCATATAGGACTGATCACCACTATTTTGAACACCACCAGTAATTAAACAGGACACCTTCAGAAAAAGAGGCGAGTTTACTGGCTGAACTAAGGAACATTTTCTATTGCTAGAATCCTTAATAGATCCATAATCCATGACCAAACCCTATATATCAGTGCAAACTGCAGTCCTTATTCTTTATTCAGGCTAGTAACTGCAGAAGAACATAAATAAGGCAGGGACAGAAAAGTTGATAGTGAATGTACAGAAAAATTGACAGTGAATGTATACTGTCTGTTTTTTTTTTTATTCATTGTTATGGGATGATGAAAATCTCCCTGTGGAATTAATTCTGTCTTGTGCTGTGCGTGCCATCTCCCAAGTAGCATGATCTTCCACTTATCACCACTACTTGCTTCTTCAAAGCGTTCTTTTTACGTGTAGAAATACATATTCCCCTTTATCTGTAAAATCTAGTCTTCAAAGAATCATCGTTATCAGCACTTGCCAGTCTGACTCAGTCTATTCAAACCCAAGTTGGTCTGTCTGGATTTACAAGGAACTTAAGAAAGATTTCAAGAAAGAAATTATTTACTCTTGCTGCACTCCACTGTTGAGGGAAATGGGAATCTCATTAACGACTAGAGCTATTGATCTTTGAACTGCACCTTTTCACAGCTCCTTGGACTCAGAAGATAAGCCAAGGGTTTTTTCCTTCCCTGAAAAATTCAAATTTTGTCACTCAATGCAATCGTAAAAAGGACAAGTGTCAACAACATGGACTTAACACAAACCTATAAAGCATTACAGACCTCCAAAGAAAACAGTATTTATGACTTACAGATGTGACATGAGGGAATGCCCACGGGCGATGCCAGAATAGAAGCTTGCTCAGCAAGCTCGGTGTGTTGGACCATGCCCATTGTCCCCATAACACAGTTCGTCCGAAAGGATTCCAAATTAAACAAAGGTGGGAAAGCCAGCCTCCTCTCCCAACTCTTGTATAGTGAACCATTTGGCATTAGACATCTCTTGTTTTGCTTAAGAATAGTAATTGCAGGAATGAAGGGAGATGGAACACAGTATGAAAATACATAGCTGAACTATAACTTTGAAGAAAACAAAACACCCCAGTCTATTTAGGCAAACACACACTTCAAAGCGGAATGCAAGTTTTACTTAAATAGTATCTCCTGTAGATGTACTGGCAGCAGCCGTACGTAAAGTCTTGACTTGCTGAGCTATATAAAAACAAATACAGTTACAGAGACTACATTAGCCATCAAACTCCTTGACTAAAAGGGATCAAAGATGAACGTCTTTGAACTACAGTGCAGTATATGGACAATGTGTATGACTGTGGATAAAGCTTGCCTGTACCAGACAAATAGCATATTTCCCACCCCCTCAGAAAAAAACCCACCAAACCAACCACAAACCAACCCAGAACACACATACAAACAAAACTCTTAAAAGTGAATGCTCTGTTGTTTTCTCAGCATCAGTTTCCTACCTGTAGTCAGACCCTTCAAGGATATAAACCAAGGACACCTGGTTTAACATTCCATGAAAAAAAAGGGCAGAATGAAGGTAGAGAAATGGAGCACTTAAACCTCAGAAAATGACTAGTATTAAAATGTCTATTAGATACATCAGCTATGACGCAGTATAGAGAGATTTATAGATTTTAAGGAAAGAGGGTTGACTAAAAAAAATTTGGTACAGGTATACCTTACCTACTTTACTTTATCCCAGATAGACAAAGCTTGTGCAAACAAAGATTTTACAGTTCCCTCAATTAAAAAACTTGAAGTTCAAATATAGACTGGGAACCAAAACTGAATGTCCAGAATTATTTAGGAAAGTCTGGCGCTGTTAGTTCTCAGCACATACAAGTTCTTTTACATGCACCTTTTACCTCCAAGGAGTTGCTATGGTTTTTGTTAAATCTAGAACACGTGCTAGTGGGGTAAGGGGGCTAATTCAAACCACAAACTGCTGTTAAATAGTAAGTATCAGGCTCATCTCAAGGAAAAAGCATCTTGAAATCGCATTCTCATTTTGTGTATCAATGAAACCACACTGAAATCCATGGAAATATTGTTTCAGATAACCAGTTACAAGTGATGTGTTTATGAACTTTCTGTTTTATTCCACTTCACTGAAATGGCTACTTGCAATACAAAGCAATTGGAAGTCTTCTGCTGTCTGTACTATCATGCCTGCACCAGCTAAGGGTTCAAGGAAGGCAGTGAGAATTTATTTGTTTATTATACTGCAGCCAAGGAACATCTCTGGAATTTCCAAAGTAATCAAGATAGAAGGAGAGCCGGATACACTTACAGGATTTTTCACCTAAGTAAAAAAGCATGGAATCAATGCACTGTATCTGTATCTTGCTTGTGTTACCAGCTAGAGACAAATAATTTAAAATGCAGGTTTACGTCATCACTTTTTTGCCCCAGGATTCATCTTATTTTCCCTCTCTTGAGAAAGCCTCATTCTTCACACAACATTTTAAACGCTGTGGACTAGAAATTCTGTAGAACTCCATATGCATATTTCAGAGTTCACAAGCAGTTATTTGAATATTCTAGAGCTGATAAAACTCAGGCACAGGATGAAAGGTGTCAGTTCTGGGGTTCTGTTGTAATCAGCTAATAAAGCAGTTCTATTTGAAGGAACTACAGAAAACCATTCTTCAAAGCTAGTTTCTACATTTAGTGCTGTGCACTTGGAGTGTAATCTCAGTAGCATTTTTATCTGCTTTTTAAACACAAATACTAGTGATTGATTTTCCTTTTTTTTCACCCCCTCATTTATGTGAAGTTTCAGATAGGAAAGATTTGTGCATGATAAATGCTTGATAAACTCATCAGCATTAACAGTTCTTTGAAAGCTATTCCATTAATGGAGGAAAATAATCAGGCTTCTTTTCCCTTTGAGATGATGCACTGACAATAGAACGATGTAGAATACAGCTCTGTAGCACAAAAAAAGTGAACATCCTAATTGCACTTCAGAAATCACTTTCAGTGTTAGTATGTACTATTGGGGCAATTTTGCTAACAAGAAAAATCCTAAGGAATGGGGCAATACAAACCTAATCAACTTGAATGCCTAAATGAAAAACAAACCTCCTTATAAAACAATAGCAACTTGGTTTGGGGAGAAAAACATAGATCAACTTAGCTTCCTTGTGTTAGGGAAACTGTTGGCAACATGACATGCCCTGATGCAGATGAGATACTAGTTGACATCAAATTTTTAAGTTCAAATTCACAGCCAGTCTGAGCACAGCCAGGTAATGTGAAAGTTGGGGCTTCAGTCTGAACACTTGGCATACTCAAAGTCCTTTCAAAGTCCCAATCTAAACACACTAACTTTGAGGCTTCAAGGAGAATAAGTAAAATGTTAGCTATATAATTATTGAAAAATTGTCCTGCTGCTAAAGAACTTGACGTAAATCCTCCTGGCATGAAGTCTTGTAAATACTCAAGCTTTTGTGTCTGAGAAATAAGGTGCACAAACAGAATCAGCTATGTATTCTCAAGATCTTCACCAAAGAAATGATCAGATAAAGTTTGTTAAATCAGAAACTCAGAAAAGCTACTTTGAAATCTGTCTTGAGGTCCCAACTTTGAATGCTTAGTCCATCAACAGAAGTGACAAACAATTCAGAATGAATAGAAAACAGCCAAGTACTTTTCTAATAATCTCCATTTCATTATAATGACCAATGGCAAAACATACTAATATAATGTTAACATAGAAACTGGCTAAACAGTTGATGGAACACTTTGATCTTAAAATTTCCAGATGTTTCTTTGAATGATTTACGTGCATAGACATCTCTTGCTAAATACAGCCCTGTCCTTTACAGTTGTCTTGAATGAAAATCAGGAAGGAGGAACCAGTTGGTTAATATGAAGCTTCCTGTCATTAGGCAGGATTTCTGTCACCAGAAGTAACAGCCATTATTAATGGCTGAATAAAGAATTGAAAGGTCCCTCTAGAGTCTTTACTGTAGTGAGCTTATTTGAGACATACTTATTTTTCAATATTTTCAATGGGTTTATATTCCATCCAGACATGAGGAATGTGACAGGGAGGGTTTTACAGTAAATTACAGCAATTTATTATTTACATGTCTTAGAGCTAATTCCACAAAAAAGAATTCTTTAGGTTTACAGTACAGTGGTGAACCAGAGAATAAAATAAAAAGCACACTGTCCCATTTTGGAGTAATTTGCCAAACATGATGTGCTGATAGGGGACCTGCAAAGAGAATTGTCAGAACTCCTTGGCCTTCATCCATGTGCTCTGAATATCTCAAGTTTCCAGACTTACAAGTTGCTTTTAAAAGGAGAAGAGAGGAGGAAAACAAAACCAGTACTTTTCCATCATGCAAGATTTTGTCCTTAGGTAGGTTCTAAATTTAAGACCAGATGACAGTAGGTAATTAAGGTCCATGCACTAGAAGCATCCCAAGTTAGGGAAATGGAGTAAGAGATAAACATGTGTTTGATAAACAAAGCCATGAAGAATTAATAACATAAGCTTTGGCCTGACCCAAATACTGCCAACCTTGTCATACCTGAACTGGCAAATCCTATTACAAGCTCAGCTTTAGCAGTATTGACATTGATTTCACGTGTGTGAGAGGGCCACATATCCTTTCTTTCCACACTGTGGAAGAGACACTGCAATGCCTTCCAGAGCAGTCATCAAGCCTGGAAGATTTCACTGTGGGTGAATGTCACACTTAGATCAAAAGTTCCTTCCTATCAGGAAGTCCAGGCAACTTTTAAAGTCTTAGTCATTACCAGCTGAGAGGCAATAGGTACTCAGCAATTTCAAAAACAGGCTTCTAACTTAGATTTCTCAAGGAAAGGGTAAATCGTCCTGATTTTTAGGCTCTCATCTCCTGTCTGCTTTTCGTTTTGATTTGCTTCTGAGTAAAATAAAGGTTATATTAAATGTATTTTTGCCTCAATTACTTTATTTCAAACAAGGTTAGTAAAGGAAAAGGTAATGTTTTCTTGACTAGGTGAAATCACAGACAAGAGTGAATGAACTTTCAGACGTGTGAGACCCTCACCAGGTTTGTTTGAGATATGTTTGAAGGGAGAGACAATAGGGAACTGAAACACATGAGAACAAAAACAAAAGGAAGAGAGGAGTAATGAGAACAAGTTATAGCCCTTGCAGATGTAGAAAAAATCCCCCCAAACGTTACTAGCTGATGCATCCTACCACAAACTAAGCTCGGTTCATTAACAGAGAACTGACGTCTGACATTCCAAGCGGTGAAGAGCAGAGCAATTCTCACATCAGAAATAGACTTCTGGACTCTCATGGAGGGAGGGAGAAAAGCGTTACACAACAGAGAAGTTAACTCACTGTTGGAGTTACTTTCAGCAGCTGATAGAGAATCAGCCCATTTCTCGTTCTTTTCCAAAAAAGAATTCACTATACACACTTGCAAAGGGTCCTTCATGCCATATGTCCTACTTTAGGCATTTTCCTTCCTCTCTGAGAAGGGAGAATATCAAAAGGTGAATATTTTTCCCTTGCCATTTAGTCAAACTTAAAACAAAACTCTTCATCACAGTCTCTATAGGTTATCTTCCACTTCACCCAGGAATTCTAACATCATTATTACTATTGTTTGCAAAATTCCCATATCTCTTCTTTTCATCTAGCTCCATGATTCTCTCTTGATTCATCTATAAATCAGATACTAAAAATTCCTTTTTATCCTTTGCAAAACCTGCTCACCTGCAAAGCTGTTTGAAGCCTCAGAATATAAAGATTCTGATTCACGCACTGATGTTCTGTGCCCTTAGTACAGAAGTAGGCCTTTCCCACATCAGCCTGATTTTCAACTTGCTATTTTAACATGTTCAAAACCCTGCAGCTGGACTAGTGACAGTTAGAATCAATGGATTAACCATAGGAAGGTCTCATACCTCTCTTCTGCTATATCATACCACCTTCTTAGCTCCTCAGACCAAATATGGCATCAGTTAGCCACTTCCATCCATAACTGGACTCACAAATTTCAAACACAGAGTAAACAATTATTCTGCACAGATATATACAAAATCAGGTTATAAATTGTTTTCTCTTTAGTTTTCAGATAAAGAATAGCAGGTATAGTGCCATAAACTAACTTGACAGGATTTATCAATAACACCACTGTTTCATATACAGCATATATAGCTTTTTTTGTAGTTTTCCCCCTATAAATTAACAATTCAAAGGAATTATCTAATAGGACAGCCTTAGAGTTCACTTACATTTTTCTAGGGGAATATTAAGGAACCCAATATCTTTACAGCGGTGTATAGTAACTGCTGCTCCACAAACAGAATACAATGCCTTTCTCCATCTTTGAAATAGCCTTACTTTCAGGGAATCTATAAAAAATAGCTAATTTAGAGTGTGATCGCTCCCAATCAAGTAAGGAGTTGTGAATATATCGGCATGCACAGGACTTAACCCCACACTCTGGTGTACCTCACCAAAAGTTACATGGTGTATTTCAGCACGCATCAGTTGTCATCAAAGAATCACCTAGTCTTAGTCCCACGAAGCTACGTGTAACTTAACAAACAAACGATTATTAATTGACCTGGCTCCAGAACCTGTCAGCAGCAGGCATAATCCAATGAACGTCAAAGTTGCAGGGTTTTAATTATATGTATCTGTTCTCATAATTGCACGTGTGCAGTAATTTAAGAGAAACCGCCTTTTCTGCCTACACCTCAAGACTATATTTCATTGCAGCACAAATGTTTCCAGAGAGTCTACAAAGTTATTACAAAAGGAAAAAAAACCCTCTTCCACTGTGTACTGATCAACTGGAAAATTCTGTCTGCCCCAAATCCTACTAACTATAGCAGAATTAGGATATCATCCTGGCAACCATTACCCTGGTTTATTGCATGCTAGTATATTGTCTATGTCTACAGTCATCCTTTGAAATTAAATGCCACTGAATACACAGGTACTGAGCTTACCAAAAAGTAGTAAGCAAAAGCAAGTAACCATGAGATATGCTGTGAAATCTGTGGTGCTGCAGGTCTGGGGTTGATGTTGCTCTAGAGACTATGATATCACAGAATGACACTGTGGTGTAGATTCAGGGGAGAAACCACAGGTAGATTAGACCCAGTAAAGGAGAGACAGACAGATGACACTGCCTTCCCCACCTGAAAGCTTTCGAAATCATGACATCAGTTTTAAACATGATATGAAAAGCTATTCACATGCGTAAATTATCTGGCTTCTATATATTCACGAGATGAGATTTTCCAAAGTACTTTTTTAAAAATTTGATAATAAATATAAAAATAATAAATCAGAAAAATATTCTTATGAAAGTTTGATATTTCAAAGCTAAGAATAAAATAAAACCTTTCCTACCCCAGGACATTATGACATTTGAAACATTAAGGGAAACCTAAAGCATGGAAAGCTTTCAGGGTTTCTGTTCTGCCTAGGAGGTAGCTTGGAAAGAAATAATGGGTGCCTGGAAAGGTAGCAAGGCCAAAAGAACATTTACTCATGCAGAAAAATTTGTAGGTAAGAAATTAATGTTAATTTTCATGATATTGAGGAGAGGCTGGAGGCAGGTTGGAGAAGCGTGGAAGATATTTAATCTTAAAACTTTGTTTAAGTTAAGTTACAAGATGTCAAGGGCTTTTTACTGAAGTTTCTTTCACTGACATTCTTAATGTCTGCTTTTTAAATTTTAAAATTATGTGCCTTGTTTCTATTCATTCATCAGCCTGACCTTCCTAAAATGACCAAGCTGATATTGTGATTAATGAGCCAATTATTTTCATCTGAGACATGGAACAAAACAAATAGCCTATTCCCCTCCAATTTACTCTCTTAATAAATAGTTCTCCCGCTCCTTTTTTTTAAAAAAAAAAAAACCAAAAAACCAAAACTGTCTTCATACCTGAAAGTTTATGATGGATTTTCTACACAATTCATTCCCTAAATTAATAGGATCTGAACAGGGCAGGCAAGAAATGTAGGCTTTTTTAACTTGCCTTTGGTATTAAAGCAAGATGTAAACACAACTTTACTATTCTGAAGTGAGAAACACTCAGAAGGGAGGCTGAAAGGAGTCCAAAAAGGAAAACCACATGCAGTTGAAGACAGTCATCCTCCATACAATGCCCTGATTTATGAAGGTATCAGCTTTCTTCCCCTGTGTTTCTGATGTGTATTTTCACAACTTATTGCAAGAAGTGTCCTTAAAAAACTTAAGGAAGGTAGAGTTGCGAGGAAAAAATTTGAAAATGCTTTTTTATAAATTAATTTGAAAAATGAATTCTAAGCCACGTGGATGGAGACTGTACATTTACAGAAGGGAGGAAAGAAGGGAAAGAAGACAAAAAAAATTCTGTGGGAAAAGCTTTCTTCATCCAAGGAGCACTAAAGATAAACAAATAAACATGCTGGAACAGCATCAAGGAAACACATTATATTATACTCTTGGGAGATGATTTAACAGCAATTACGCCATCTGTACAAGGACAATGACTTCTAAACTACAGGTCTTGAGAATCTCATGCACCCTTGAACAGCTGCAAAAAACCAGTTCCTCCTTCCTCATTCAGCTATGAAGCCTTTGGCAAGTTGGTATCTGCCAGTGTTTGCTGCAAAAGGACTTGACGTTTGATGGGTACAGACAGTGATACAGACAGCATTAAGTCTACCTGTGATAAGAAACCGTTTGATAGGCAGAGTAAACACATGCTTTGCTTTAGCATTTCTGTTTTGCCTGGCTAGTAGTTTTCATTTTCTTTTTGATAACTTATGAAAGGCAGGAGGGAGATGAACCTTCTAGGAAGCTGAGAAGATAAAAGTGCATGACTCACAGTTCAGAAAAATTACTCTGTGTACTGCTCCGAGTACCAAGCCCTCAGAAAAACACCCTCAAGTACTGATGATAAAAACCCGCAGTCCCTGTATTGCAGCATTTAAATCGAAGATCTAGTTCTGTGCTCCTGTGGTGTCTCTTCCACTGGAAGACTTCCCTTTCCTGTCAGGCTGACCATTATTAGCTTGACAAACATCAAGCTGTGTGGAGCAGTTTACATACTGGAGGGAAGGGATGCCATCCAAAGGGATCTGGACAAGCTTGAGAGGTGGGCCCATGCAAACTTTATGAAGTTCAACAAGGCCAAGCGCAAGGTCTACACGCGGGTCACAGCAATCCCAAGCACAAATACAGGCTTGGAGGAGAATGGATGGAGAGCAGCCTTGAGGAGAAGCACTTGGGCGTGTTGGTTGATGAAGCCAATGTGAGCTAGCAATGTGCACTTGCAGCTCAGAAAGCCAACCTCATCCTGGGCTGCGTGGCTTGACCAGCAGATCAAGGGAGGTGATTCTGCCCCTCTACTCCACTCTAGTGAGACCCTACCTGGAGTATTGCATCCAGCTCTGGGGCCCCCAACATAAGAAGAACATGGACCTGTTGGAGTGAGTCCAGAGGAGGGCCACAAAGAGGGAACACCTCTGCTATGAAGACAGGCTGAGAGAGTTGGGGTTGGTCAACTGGGAAAAGAGAAGACTCCAGGGAGACCTTATAGCAGCTTTCCAGTACTAAAGGGGGCCTACAGGAGAGATGGGGAGAGACCATTTTTCAGGCACTGTAGTGGTAGGACGAGGGGTAACAGTGTTAAACTGAAAGAGAGGATATTTAGATTGGATATTAGGAAGAAATTCTTTACTGTGAGGGTGGTGAGACATTGTCACAGGATGCCCAGGGAAGCTGTGGATGCCCCATCCCTGGAAGCGTTAAAGGCCAGGTTGGATGAAGCTTTGAGTAACTTGGTCTAATGGAAGGTGTCCCTGCCCATGGCAGGGGGACTGGAACTAGTTGATCTTTAAAGTCCCTTCCAACCCAAATCATTCTATGATTCATCACCCTTCTGTGAGCCCCTAAGCAATTCCATCTCCGTCTAAGTGGAGGATGGCACAGCAGCCAATGTCTTTCAGTTCCAAATGAACAAGTACATGAAGAAGAAACTTCCCTTGACAACTCCAGAAATCTTTCTTTTCCTATCTATTCAACACAGATTCTAGAAAGTACTGAGCATTATAAGACTTTTGGTTGATAATTACATTTTGGATTCTGCATCAGCCTATGAAGAGTGAAGAATGCAAAGTTTCTAAAACATGTTTCAATAAACTCATATCTTACAGGAATGTTTTTGCTACTGACATATAAAACTCATCTGCCCTCTTTTATGCTTAGCATGTAAACAGAGTCTGTAATCCTCAGACTCTGATTTCGTACCAGTAGCTATATAATCCCTAAGCAAAACTTCATAATGCATTTTTGAGGAATGCTGCTGATTAATAGTTTTCCTTGTCAATTAGTAATCAAGATACTGTATGTGCTACAGGCTAGCATGTCTTGTTAATGTTTACATCTGTCAGTGTATTAACAGTCAGACTTCTACATCAAAACTTGAGAAGTAAAAATATTTTACACAGAAAAGGAAAAAGATTCTGAAAGGCGCACACACACAGAGGTGATACCAGTACTAGGACATTCTAATATCTCCAGTGCCGAGTGTGGAAGACAAGAACTTTCTGCAGAATACTAAAATATAAAGGAAAAATTCTCATAATCTTTCAAGCAGAATTTTTGTTTGATCTTCAGTTGAAAGCGATTCAACTATGCTTTCTGATGAACTGCAAAATCCTATAGCTGAATTAAATAAGTCTTGCATAGTCTCTAGGAAATGAGAAAAGATCAGTTTGAACTTTAGAACTTCATACAGAAATTACTATAAAACTCATCTTAATGGAAAGCTAGTATTCAGGATTGTTCTGTGCTCTAAATTAATACTGACTTTTAAAGAGTCCTGGAGAAATCTTTGCCACTTCAGCAAGCACTAATCCATACCTGCAGAGTGCTATTGGGTGGGGTTATGCACCATTTTAAACAGCTCCCGAAGTCTGATGGATAAACTGCAGGCTTCTCTTTGGCAGCTCTATCTTGATGTAAGCAATGTTAAAGCTCTGAAATTGTTTCATTTTAAGAACTCCAAAGTACAGCAAATAAAACCAAATTGGGGTGACAGGTCTTTATAAACAATATCGGGATATCAAATCAACAGACTGGGTTTGTTAACTATTGCCATTTAATGCAGTGTCCCTTCTCCCACACTGACACAGGAGATTTAAATGAGATGTGCAAACACCAAAAGACAGGCAAGTATATTTTTCCAACACTTGGTAGTTTTTAGGAAGAATATCAGTAGCTGCCCAATAGCCCTAACAGTTTGACATAACATCTCTACTCTTGTATTAATAGCAACAAGATATACACATACACAAAAATACACAACCTAAAGCCTACATCACTGGGATTCAGTACAGAATTTTCTTCCAAATCTGCCTTTTGGTGTTAGAAGAGGAGAAAACAATGAGAACTGAATGTATGTCAGAGAGCTGAGAGGCAGAGACAAATGACATATAATGCATCTTTTGAAATGAAGTCCCAAAAATTCTGAAGTTCATTCTGCTACATGGTAGTATGCAACATTTCATCTGTTACAAAAACAGGGTCTTTACCATGCTGGCTTATTATCTGAGATGTTGTGCCATTCATTGCAGCTCAGTCTTCCCAGGGGTTCAAGCTACACGCTCTGATCTTCAGAACCTCCTACATTCCTTATTTATGAATTGATATACTTTGATCAGCCATGCCAGTTACTCTTTCCTCCTCCCCTTTTTCATCTTTCATCAGTCCCTTGACAAAATTCTGTTTCAGACAAATGTACAGAGCAGCGTTACATTCAGGGCAACTCACTCAAGATTATTTTCTACTTTAATTCCAGAAACAGATAAAAATCAAATAGACCCCATTACCAAATTTTCCTGACAGTTCCTTCCTTCTTGCAAAAAAAAGCCTAACCGCACTCCATAAAGGTTAAACTAAAACCCACATCCTTGCACCCGCTTGAGGAAAATATTCCTCATATTTGAATAGACTAAGAGTATGTGGCAAATAACGTAAACAAATTCAATACACACTATAAACAGATAAATTTAGCTGCACATTTAGGTACACTTCTTGACAAGAGTGGTTTCAGTGTTTTGGTGGTGATGGGGTTAACTAACACTATGACCGAGGCTTTGATCAGATGGCAATCAATATTGCAATCAAACCTGAAATATATAGAATACAGAAAGTGTATTAAGTGTACAGCCCAATGCAGTCGTTGCAGCTTCACAGCAGAACCCTCTGCGCTACACATGACGAAAACAGGGCATTCTGTAAGGCCCCAGGGATACTTTTTTTGTTTTTATTATGTTGTAATACTGCAAGATCCTTAGACAAAGAAAAAGAGAAATTATGGAAATAAGTGCATTTCGGTGGCAAGGGGCTGAGAGAAATTTCTCATTTCCTAAAACTTTCCCCAGTCAGAGACATCAACTGCAACATACTTGTCTCAAAGACTGAAAACAGACAGTTTTTTGTGGTTGCCCTCTTCTAAATAACAGTAGTAAAAAAAAAAGTCCAGTTTTAACTTAATCAGAACAAGAATCCGCTCATTTATTCCACTGGTATTTAGAGATATCAAGGTAGAAACCAGATGTGAACTATAGTTACTTCTGTCTGCTGTTGCTGAGCTCAGTACAGCTTTTAGTGTCCAGCAGACATTATTAATAAAAAATCTCTTCAATTTTGAGAAAAAATACTGTGGATCTCATCTGTGAATTTTCAAGTTTCCATCATTCTGTTAAGAAAATCTCATTTTTTCTCTCCTGAAATGGGAAGACCATTTCCTTCCCAGCTATACGTACAAGGGGATAAGCAGTTTATAGACATTTTGAGCTCTTTACCTCTATGAAGCTTCTGGAAGAATAGGCATTAGCCTAGGAAAAACCAAAGTAAGACCATCTCTACTTCTTATACACAGAAAGACCTTCTTACCTGCTTCATGTCCCTTTAAGTGTCATAAAATTAAATAACAAAACCCCATAGCTTCATAAGAAAACTATAGCTAAACTACTGTAGACACTGATTTGACTGCCACCGAATACAAATGCTGTTGCAATATTGACAAGGTATGACCCTCTTCATTACTTAAGTTGACAGTTTTATTATACTGTCAGAATTTTAAGTGTGTCCATTTTCCTCTTATAGATGATGGGCCTGTCAAAATCTTCAGTCAAGGTTCAGTTGTTATAGTCCTACTAGAGCTTCAGCAGTATGAGAGAAAGGAGAATAATGACACCATTCTTAAGCTGCTTTATTTTACCCTGAAGCATCATAAAAAGTCATCTAGCTCCAACTTCCATGACATAACCACCAAATAATGGGACAATCAGTGCCACACTGATTGGGTAAATCAGACAAATCAGTGGCCAGAGTTGTGTTTTAGAAAGAGTAAACTTAATTCTACCACATGCCTACATTTGTGATTCTTTTGCCTTGTTCACACACAATAATTATAATTAAAAATTAAATTTTTGCATCATAACTAACAAATGTCAGAAAGATCCACTACATGGGGGTTCTGTGGGATCTCTTCTATCTTGCTCAGAGAATAACTGGAAAACACAGAGGAAAAAGTAGATATTTGCAATGAAAATATAATGTGAAGTTTCCGTGTGACAAATTACACTGCTAGGACTCTTCCTTATTCATGCCTGGACAGACCCTCTTTCAGATTAAAAAACCACAATAAACTAAAGTATAATCCTTGTGGAAGAGTCAGAGAGTAGGCAAGAGTCTAGCTGCTTATGACTGCAAGACTTCAGCATCAGCCAGTTCATAGAGGACAGTCTCTAATCTCCAAAAACAAATCCTCATGTTTATTACAGTAGATAATAATTCTACATCCAAGATACTCTTTAAAATCTTTTTCAAGGTTTCATTGAGATGTTGTTAGCGCAGAAATATGTAAAGTCTAATGAAACCTTTCCGAGAACTGAAACCGAAATACCTATGTTTATTTAGGTAAACATTTTGACCACAGCCAACAGGGACCTCAACATACAACACAATTACTTGGAGAAAGATGGGTACACACAATAAATCTTAAGAGTTACTCTTGACCTGAATATATGAGCTACAGTTTACAACAGTTTTTGACACTCCAGTACTAGGGAAGAAAGCATTGCTGCTGTTTTTCTGGTAAAGAAGCTTCTTAGTTTAAAAATATATTTGCTCAGATAAGGAATTTGCCAGATCCAGGAAGCATTACATCTATCTAGAATAGCTGGCACTGCCTATTTCCTCAATATATAAATATTACAAGAAAGATATGGTAAAAATCCAAACAGATGAAGACTCTAAAAATATCAAATATATAGATAGATCTATTGGTGTAACTGCATTTATTTTCCAATAAATAAAACTAAGGTGTTAAGAATATATGTCTTTTTTGCTTATGTAGAAGTATATAAAACATATATATATATGTTTATATATATATTAAGAAAAACCCCAAACAACAGCCTTAGCTGCCTGGAGTTGCTCCAGGTATAAAAAGTGAAATTCATTACTGATGTACTACAGGAGAATAAGTCAACAGACCATTCACTTCACTATCTCATTTCCTTATTTGAGATGTTCCACAGAAAGCAAGCTTTATTTCTGTCACACCTAAAGAAGTATACACTACATTGGATTGGAAGTTTACACGTTGCACTGGAACGTGTCCCTTAGGCTGACTAGATGTATTAATGGTCAGGGCTAATGTTTTCTGCAAATATAATCTTAAGAAAAGAATCTGCAATGGTATTACCACACTTCTACACAAACTTCTTCCAAATGTTACTAGCTTGCTTCACTGAAGTCTCATGCCAGTGGCTAATTCTAAATTGTCTTAAATCAGTAAAAAGATATATTGGTACAATGTTCTCCCAATTTGGCTAGGTGTTTTCTTTGAATTTTTCATTAAAACCAGGAGTTCTAGCTTCTTGAGAAAGGAAGCCACAACCCTGATTTCTGAGAAAAGAGAAAGAAAGAGGGTAACTCATGAGCCTAAATGGTTGAAAAAGCAGAACAATTGATACAAAACTGAGGAGCTGATCCAGAGAAAAGAAATAAAAGCCATTTCCTGCTGCAATGAAGTGGGACGCTTTCCCAAGAGAAATACTTTAACACCAGGAATTTGAAAGAGCACACAGATCAAGGCATGACTTTTGGTTTATGATGTATGGTATTATAAGAAAAATAAAGAATATTGGCAATGACAAAGTTCATACACTGTCTGAAGTATGTATTCTTCATGAACAGAAATGAAGTCAGACTGCAGAATCCACATACGGTATTCTGAACACACCTGTGCCAAGTCTGCACCTAGCTCAACTCTTTGTTGTTTGACCTCATTTTTTAGCCTCGTTAGACGTGAAATCTATTACTCCATTAGAATGAATAAATAAAAACCTTGAATATAAACCAAACTATTCACTAGAGTGCAAATCTTTGGACTCAAACACTAATGTAGTTTAGAAGCAATCTGATCAGAAAACGAAACCAATATTCATAAAATAAAACAAATACCACTTCTGCCATATCAAAGCAAAAATCATATTTTAGTGCATTTATTGAGAATGATCCTGTCCTTCAGGAAAAAAGCGCCCTTTGACACATATGTAAGTCATATTTCTCCTTTGATACTTCCTATCATAGCTATCTCTGATTTTGGTTTTTGGTTTTGTTTTTTTGTTTTTTTTTAATTTTAAAAGTATTTAGACAATGTCACATTTCTAAGGTATCATCACAGGATATCCGAACAGTGCTTTGTTGTATGAAAACTAGATGTTGCATTAGTATAGGGAGTCAAACCAAAAGCATCTCCAGAATATTTTCTAATGTCTCATGACTTTTTTTTTTTTTAAAAAAAAAAGGGCAAAACAAAACTTAGCATACACTGCCATGTAAACCAAGGCAGAGCTTCAAAGCTGTAAAAATAGAACAGGCACCAAGCAGTTTTCGCAAGCTGTAATTAAGAGCCAGCTCGGCAGGAGGCTGTGTTCTACTGGAACATGAAAACCCACACAACTTGTTTAATATTTGCCACCACCAATACAACTCCACATCACAAAGCTGAGGACTTCAGGAGGGAACTGTGGTGCTTCTGCCAATGGATGTGCCTTATACCATCGAGATCACAGAATGAAAACAGCAATTCCTTCTGAAGAAGCTTGGAATACTAATAGCTTCAAACAAAATTGTGTTGGTTTAGTTGTGGGTTTTTTTCTGTCATTTGGTTGAGTCGGTTTTGATTTTTTTAAAAATGTTTCAGAAATCGTTATTCACAGGCTTACTACAAGAGCCAAATAAAACCAGGACCCCAGCTTCCTAACCAATTAGCTTAATAAACCAAGCTGCTGTAAATGCCGCAGTCACTTTTGTATATTGTGTATACATCTATGCTGACATAATAAAAATAGCTGCCCATGAGAGCGCTAAAATCTGTTATTTATTTAAACAGAAATAAGAAAGATAAAGATGTGTAAATGAAATCCCTACAAATGCCTGAAGTTCACAGAAAGTGAATAGATGCATTGCCAAAATAGGCCATTGATGACTACAGGAAGAACACTGCGTCTCTTTTGTCACTTCTTGACTACTTCACTAGTAATGCATTAAGCGCCAAATGCTATCACAGCAGAGGATTAGATGCAGGAAGAACATGAACATGCCAAGTTCAAACTCTCTCACTGCATATTTCTGCATGTCTTTAAGGAATCTAAAAGATTTGCTACTCACCTCAAATAGGATTTGAGCCAAAATTCACTAAAAGCAGTTGAGATCTGGACACTTACTTCTATTGAGTTGACAATGCTTCCAGTGAAGAAAAACAAAACATTGCACTTGGCAGCTATATTTAACAAGAAGAAAATGTTCACTGGCCAAGATGAAAACAATGTGTATTTTAACAATTTATAAACAGGACATTAATAATCTCATTTAGCTTTCTACATGCACTTCTAGGGAGGAACCCATGCACTTTATTTTAGAAGCACACCTTAGAGCAAAATGAATTACACTTTCCTGTCAATAGAGAGCAGTGATATAGCAAGGGAGTCGAGGAAACTCGGTAAGTGACCACAAATGAACCAATGAACACCTTTCATAAGGACTTTGAGGTAGTTCATACCTCAAGAATAGCTCTTCCTTTATTAAATCTGCATAGTGCAAGAAAAGACAGTGATACAATCTGCCTGGAGTTTCACTCTAAAAAATAACCAAGCAATGGATCTCAGTTTCATTGACAGTTTAATTTTCCTCTTTTTCAGCCAGAGGAAATTATAATTTAAACCTCCCAGATCACATCTGGGGCAGCTTTCTGACCTTACAAGGCCTCTTACCATCCTTTTGGAAATATAAAACAAGTAAAACAAGATTAAATTAGTCACAATCACATGCAAGACAGCTATTCTGATCAGTATAAGTTAAGTTTGATGTGTCACAAATAAAGTAACATCACCCCCAAAATCATAATAGTGACCTCTGCTACACAAACTGAGACTTCACAAATTTAGTTAGTTCCCAGGACATGCTGAGCACATCCATGGATGCCTCTTGTCAGTGCCTTATACAAGCCTTCAGTTCTGTAGTGCTGATGTTTCATTAATTAATCCAGTTTCTCATACAAGCTGAACAGACAGGGGTTCTGCGAAATCAGTTCCACGTCCTGATCCATCACTGTGACAGCTGGACCCAACAACACTGCAGTTATGGGAAGGGGACCCTGGGGCTAAAGACACCACTGGAGAAGAAAAGGGAGTCTAGTCCCAGCTACGTGCCAATCTAAAGAGAGGATAACTATACTCTGCAGGGAGTTATTCACTTAGCTCAATGCAGATGTCAACACAGTTAGCCACAAGTTTGTCACCACAGCTCAAAAACATATTTGAATGAATGTGACATTTCAGGAACATTTTTTGGTTTTGTTTTTGGTTTGTTTGATTGATTTTTATCTTTTTTTTAAAATTCTTTTTAAGCACAAAAAAGCTGACACTGTAGATCCTCCAAATTCAGGGCATATCAAGACAAAAGATTGTCTTGATTGTCACAGCAAGAGCATTTTCTTGACCCCTCAGGACTGACATGTGTCCAGTGGACCCTGTTTTCCCCTTGCTGAATTCCAGTTCCGAAGCACCCCAGAGTAAGCTGACCTACATGCAAATCCTTACTCCCCAAATATATCTCTGTCCAATCAGCTACTTCCCACCGGAGAACAAGACCTTATGAACAAAGAGATGTTCTCACTGCACTTGGGTATGTACTTCCCTGTATTGTGCAGAGGGTGAAGATCTCCACAGAGCAAACCACAAACTGAACTTTCAGCAAGACACAGGAGACAAAATTTCAATTTTTGAACCTTTGGTTTTAGTGGGGGCTTTTTTACCTTTTTTTTGGTGCCTTTCCTTTTTTTTTTTTTTGCCAGCTTGCTCTTCCCCAACATAAACATACTACTCCAACAAGCTTACACTGTATTATATATACACACACACATACATATATGTACTGGAACTATGTTTTTTTCATGATCCTGACAACTTCCTTTAAAAGAAATAATTCTTACTAAAGAAATATTCTACACCTGACACAGGATTTTCCTCTCCTAGTATTTCTAGTAAAATACTTTCAAGTTAGAGAAGAACATGCTTATGTTGAGCTACATATCATTTTCAACTGTTGCCTTCATTAATTTGAATTCACACTATATTTGATTTTAAGCGCATATTACTTCCAATGAAGCTTCTAAGTATAATTATCAAATGCTCTTATAGAATATTCCAAGTGCTATATAACAGCAGTTTATTTCCGTTTCTCTAAGTGCAGTATTTTTTGGTTGCTGTTAAATATGCAGAATAGTAATCTGTTTGGAAATGCCATGAAGGGTAGTCAGAGAAAGGGTACTGACGAACCTGGCAAATACCAGCCTACGTTCAGTGTACTAAAACGAGAAAACCAAAATATTAATACTATGTAGCACTTATTTTAAGATTTTCCAAATAATGTTTCACAAGGGTTACAACTATGCTCATTTCAGAGACACAAACGGTATAACCAATAGTGGAGAAAACAAAGTGCAGCTCCTCAGACAGTACATCTTTGAACTCTCTGGTTCAGAATAATTAAAACAAAACAACAAAAAAAGCAGACCCCAGACTCTTTACATAGCATTTACAATTCACTTTTCTTAGCTTTGATTGGTATCATGATGGATATTTAATTATGTTCTCATGCTAGACTTACAAAACATTAAATTAAGAAAGGAGAAATAGATCGCATCTGTGCTTTTGAAAATGCACCTAGCAACAATCTATCTCTGTATAGTTATCAATAATACGCACCAAGTTACATGTCATGACTGAAGCTGTAAGAGAGATGGATCAGAAAAACCTTCACATTGCATCTGGAAGGGAAAGAAAAGGCTGTAACAAGCTTTTTGATCCATGTGGGTTTACCCCACATTTTTTATATATTTCATTTCCTCATTCTGACCCGACTGCTATGCTGCTACTTTGATAAGAAGTGCTATTTTTAGTAAGTACAGTACAACTATATGGTACAATCTTGACATTCTTTTAAAATACGCATTAGGAGGGGGAAAAGAATTGTAAAGGCTTTTGTCAGTCAAAGTCAGTCTCTTTTTTGCACTTTTTATGCATTCTGAATGTCTTGCATTTAAAAAAAACCCAACAAACTAAAACCACTGAAACAAATCCACAAAGCAATCCCCCAAACTAATCTAAATCCTCACTTTTTCTGCTTTAATCTATTAGCTGAGCATCTGTTTTCTCAGAGGTCATTCCACATGATTTTCTACTGTTTGTGACTACCTACACTGAATTGGACTTCAAAGATTTTATCTGATCATGAACAAAAAACAAAATCAGCAAAAAACCCCAACACTACTAAAGCAAGAATAATAGTCCAATTCAGAATAAAAAATTTAGGAAGCATTCCAGCCATAAAATGCTAGTTCAGACCATTTGTGTGTAAAGGGATTATGAAAGACTTTTCCCCCTTTCAGGGAGGGCCCTATTGTCTGTTGCAGGTTCGTCTCATGTATCTTCTTTCCAATCAGCAAGTCAGTTGGACTGCATCCAGAGTTTACAGGTGTGTGAAAATTTAATTCCTTCAAGTTAAATGGTAAACAGAAAAACTGGAAGTAAAAGATGAGCGTAGGCTTGATTTCCGGTAGAAAAACAGAAGTTGGAGTTCTTGTTCTTGAGAATCTACCTCCTTCCCGTTTCTTCTAACGCTTCAAATTGGATCCAAAGCACCAACCATATAAATAGTGCCTGATGCCTTCACATCTCTTGCTGGCTGCCCTGGAAGATCATGACTGAACTTGATTTTATTTAAGTGCATGACATTGCAAAGGTAAGAGATGAAGTGAGAAGGATTTATGCTGCTTTTGCAGACACCAATGTACATTTAACTGAACTCAGAAAATAACCAAGAAAACAAAATGGCTTATACTTAGATTCTAAAAGATACATGTTTTTGGAGGTGTTATCAAGTATTCACAATTACTATTTTCCTGTTATACTCTTAACAATTGTGAAAAGAACAGTAATTTATTTAACACATTTATCTCCTCTCTGTATGTCAGGAGAGCTGCATATTCAACAGACCAGTTCTTAGTCAGGGCTTTAGGACTCAGTGATAAATAGTTTACAGGGGTCGATCTACAGCTGCTCTCAAAGGTGTTTAAGGACATTTTTTCTAGCCTCCCACCGCACAAACAGACACATTTGAATAAAGTTGCTTCAGAAGAACCTTAATGTTTCTAGAAACTCTGATTTAAAGAAAAATATTATGTGTAAACTATTTCAGCTTTAGCATAGCATTTCTGGACACAATCAGATCAAAGAACAAGTTGTCTATGAAGAGTCAATGTTCTGTTTGACACAGAATTCTGAAAGTCTTGGTTTTGTTCTAAGGCACCTTCAAATATTTAATGAAACAGATATGCCATATTCCAGCCTGCCTCACTTGAGCCTTGCTTAACAATTTAGATCTATTTGGTAGGGCTACAATATTGCAGAAACAGGCTCCAAGAAGAAAAGCCTTAAGTTTAATGCTATCTTTAGCAGTTTTTATTTTTACTCACTTAAAAATCTCAACCCCATAGCTGCTGATAGTGGGAGCATCATTTGCTCCCCTGAACATCCTGTCAAATTCAGAACAGCAACAGACCAGCTGAATTGGCCATGGCCAACGTAAAAAATGAGATACCCTGCAGCAACACAAAAATCAAAGGACTAAGTCGGACACGCCTGGATGTCATTGGGAAACTAATACACCAGAGATTTGGTCCCACACACTTTCAGCAAAATTCTGTCTGCACCTTTTTTAAGTGACTGAGAGACTATAGTATAAGCACCATTTAGAAACTACTTGAAGAAGAGGAAAAAGAACTTTCCCTCCCCCGTGTGCCGCCGCCACCCCCCCTCCTTCCTTTTCATGTTCTCACATCAGACAAAACCAACCTCCTAGCTGCTTGGAGCAAAAACTCTGCTGTTGTTGCTTTTTCAGAGTTTTCTGATGATCTCTCAATGGAAAACTGAACAAAGTCAAGTCCCAGTATCTACACTGTCAATCAAACTGAAAAGAAGGATGATTCCCTTAACTTCTTTCTGTTTAATTAGTCTTTGCACATTCCCACAAGGGGTTAAACTTGGCTGGCTTATACGAATGACCTCAAAATCCTCATCTCTGACAAAGAAGTTGAAAAACAGGTCTAGTAAAGCTCAGAAAAGCGGAGAATTCTATTAAAAAATGAAAGTATATTCATTTGAAATTTGAAAACATGTTCTGCTCCTTAAATCTCAGTCCTCAATGAAAGATAACATTGTAAAGCTGAAGGCACTGAGTGTTATATTCTCATTTAATTAAGGCTACTTCCATTTTTAAGTATAACAGGAGAGTGGCACTGTCATTATGTGTCTCATGCAAAATTAACCTTTAGACAGGGGCACCTAAAAACATCCTATGTTTGAAAAGCTATGTTTTTCAAACCAAAAATATATGTCTTATTTTCTGTGAAGGGAAAGTACAAAGCACAATGTTCTCCAGATGTTAACATGACAGACTGATAATGTGTGTCAATGGTACTGCCTGATCCCCATCATATGGACAGATACGAAGTTGCCGGATTTCCCTCTGTTGGATTATTCATGTAGGAAAAAAACATCCCAAACCAACACACTTTCCTGCTGACTGTAGAATCATCAGCAAGTAGTTGTCCAGTCTGACGCAGGATAAAACTCATCTATGAGATGCTACTGTTAATAAAAGCAACGACAAACATAAACTTCCTAAAACTGGAACAAATGACACTAAAGCACCTAAACAACTAAATAGTTGGGTAAAGAAAAAGAATGTAATTGCTTCCAGGATTGTTTTAGCTTCACTATGTTTGCAACTAAACACAAGCATTACTGTCTGAAGAGTCGATAGACTCTTCAATAGCAAAGAGTCAATTTGACAACTAAATTACTTAAGAAAAAGAACTATTTGACCATTACTAAGCATATTTCAATCATGAATGTTCATATTTATGAAACAGTGAAGAGAAGCTTAGACTCTTGCCACCATTTCAGCTCTAAAAGCTTCTAATATAAAATTAAATTAAAAGGAAAAGA
Source organism: Rhinoptilus africanus (assembly GCA_013400135.1). Classification (NCBI taxonomy): domain Eukaryota; kingdom Metazoa; phylum Chordata; class Aves; order Charadriiformes; family Glareolidae; genus Rhinoptilus; species Rhinoptilus africanus. Next base: position 33,162 of record VXBO01011669.1, on the reverse strand, counting down.
AAAAGAAAATACAAGCTCTGCAGTAATGCTTAAAAAAAGAATATGAGGACAAAATGAAAGCAGTATGTCTTGTCTGTATAAGACTGTGTGCTATCTGCACACACTAACTATAACTTTTTAAGCTATGCTCTAAACAGTGGCCTAAAAAGAGTATGTTCTTTCAGAAATAATCTGAGATTCTGTTTTGCAGGATGAAGAGTCTGGCTCACTGAATTCAAAGAAAGGGACACCATTGAATCATCGGCCTGCTATGTTTCTATCTGAAATAATTTTTTAACTGCTACAAATTACTCTATAAAAAATAATAATGATTTCAAAGGAAAAAGGAAGACTGATTCAGAAATGCAGGTTCTCCTTTTACGCAGATTCCCTATAAATACAAAACACAAGGGCACACAAGAGAAAAAAGTTACAAGCTGACCATTCACTAGCACTGACAGGTGGGTCCTTCTAGGATTATGGTGGCATCTACATTATCATCATACAGCATCTTTGCAGCATGAACATTAGATAGAAAGGGAAGTATATGGAAGTCATCCTGTCAAAATACCCAGGGCTGGGCTTATTATCTGAACCACTTACTAAATTGGATGAGTCTAGAGTGTTTTTCCCTTCGTCCTTCACTTTCCCCCCAGCTATTTAAAAACAAAACCCAAACCAACAAATGCATACACCTCCACCAACCGCTTCTGTGCCCAAATCCAGACTGGAGGTATTATTAATGAGTTGTGTCAGTTTAACTTGGCTTGCAGACTCTAAGATGCAAGAATAATACCTTTCATCATTCTTGTAAGCTCCCCACTCTTATACTATCCATCCTTCTTATATTATTACTTATAAAATTTTACAACTGCATGACTGTAGTTCAAGGAAATTTGCACGGAATGCTCATTTCTCTATTGAAACAAGTATGCCACACTCCAAATTTAGATCCAGAGCTTAATTCAGCTAAAAGATACACTTTTTGTTAGAGTTCTTGGGTGGCTCTTTCATTGCCACTTACTGATATTAACAGGTGCATTTTATCCAACTATTTCATGGCTTCAAACTTGCATATGTGAACATAGATTTGATGAGCTATGCAAGAATGGTGTGCCTCAATTCTGTGCGTCAGGGTCTAAGGAATTATGTCAAAAACCCCACTTCTTTTGAGAGACTTTTCTCTTTCTCCAGGAGTACCACATCAGGTGAAACACAGTACTTTGCCATATTCCCTTCATAGTTTTGAATGGATCAATTTTTTTTCCATAGTCTTCTAGGTGGACTAATCTCATTTCCTCATCCACATTAATTCCTATTACTTCTCTATTACTGCGCCACTGTGGGACTGTTTCTATTTGTAGTTACATACCACGGCTAATGACGTGCTTTATGCTCTACTATACAGAACTTCTGAAGAAATGCCTACAAGTTATTTTAAATTAATATATCAATATTTCTCTTTTGAGATTTTGTTTTCTCTGTTGAAAGTTTTAATCCTCTTCACAGCAACACAAATTTAGACTTTGATCCAGAAATGGCCTAAGGAGGAGTTCTGCTAAACAGGTAGACCACAGAGCTTCTCCAGATGATTCTCGTATCCAATCTATAATATTAGGCAAACAAAAGCATGTCTTCCAGAAAATTTTCTAATGCTTAAGAAAAAACACAATGTCAATCTGCAATGAATTATTGACTTGCATGAGCACACAACATTCACTTTCAGCCTTCCTACTACACCCATTTCACTTGAAAACCAAGCAAAAAAACACATCCCTCAAGGGATGTAGATTTTGCATCCAAATTATTTTTCCAGGCACATAAAAAGACAAATCAGGAATTTAAAGGAAACTGAGTCAGCATATTTTCCGAGCAGTCTGTTTGAAATCTAGTCTGCAGATTTATATAACCACATGATTTCAGATGCAAGGATAATGAGAAATCCCCGAAAGGAAGGCCCTCATGAATACCCCAGACAAAAATCCCAGATATTGTTATCCAGGGAAGGAGAACTGAAGTCATGTAATATATAATTATTGAAGTTTTCCTGCAATTACAGGGAGAACTGAAACATACATACAATAAAGCGAGTTTTGCAATGTCTTTTAAGTAGTGCCTAAACTGTAATACTTCCAACAGTGAGAGCCACCCCAGAGATTAGTCGTATTCTTTGTTTTAGATAATACATTCCAAGTTTAGTAGAAACACTTTGCATTCACAAGGAAAATAATGACATTTTCAGACCATAAATTAATCTTGATTTTTAAATTGAAGTGAGATCCCTTATGGTGTCTATCTCAGTGAGGCACTAACATAACAAGGAATTAAAAAGGACACCGTTATCATCTGACATTTGAAGAGTGTTTTTTTTTTTAAATTAACTCAAAGGACTTGTGAATCTGGAAGAGGGCTCTTAGTTCTTACGTTGATTCGCCTAATGACTGCTCAGAGTTTGTTTTATGGGTTACCATGTAATGTGAGTTAATATTACATGGTAATATATGAACATAATACATAATATTACATGGTAATTATATTAACATATTATAGTTTCTGATTGGGAAGGTGAAAAAAAATACCTGAAGTGACTAAGTAGTTTTCTGAACTGGAGCACACGAACCTTTCTTTGTTGCCCAGCTTTTAGAATGACAACAAGTAGAACTAACAATTTTACACACACAAATCTGTAACCAAAATAAGAGGCAGTAGAAAAACTCAATACACTTATTAATAAGTTTTTCCTTGAGGCTTACAATATCTGACAAGATAATGGAAGGCCACCAAGACTGGAATTTTACATCTGTTCATTGTATTCTACACTCTAATTTATGGCAGCGATTCCAGGCTGAGTCCTGCATTACCTGGTCAGGCAAAACTTTTCCCCAGAAAGTGGCAGACAAGTCAGTGTGTCTCATAGCTGTTCAGCATTATAGTTAAGAAATGGATTCATGCCTTAAATAATGCAAGGGCATCTCTCTCACAGAATTCATGTACTACTCAATATGGAATACCATTGTCATATCATGAATCATTTCACATTACAGGATCCACGTGTCTTAACTTTTCTATTTTAAAAAAGACATTTTCCTATGCCAAAGATACATAAAATGATAATTTAGTATGCAAATTATTCAAGGGTCAGAAAGTTACCAAGATATCATTCCTTGTTCAACAGTAACTCTGTGTGCATATACTAGATCTGCTCTCATAGGACCCCAAACTCCTTAGTTTCACAATACACAAGGCAGTGGCTGTGCAGGCCAGTTCTAATAAGTAGCCCAAGAGCCCTTTGAGCTCTCCTGCATGGCAGCATGCTGCACACCAGCACCTCCTCTTGAGTAAGGACGCCTCTCAAGGTTACGCCTCAAGGTTGAGAGATTCCTTGCTGCAACAGATTCTTGGTAAGTGATTAAAGGTATGCTAAACTTTGAAATCTTAGCTAAATGACATAAAGGATTGATTGCACATATATAGTATTTTAGACATAAACAGTTGAACAAGTCTGTGACTAGGATTGGATCCAGCTGCACCTAGACTCCTCTCTCAGAAGGAGTTTAGAAAGCAAAGGGGGCCCTTCTGAACCTCATGACTCAACGGAATAGTCTCCCTCAGTTTTGTCTGACCCTGTCCTCTATGCAGTAAATAACCAAGAGTACCTGGCATCAAACCCTATAAAACCACTGTCACATTTACTATCAAACTTTGTTAATCTAAGTAATCTAAATTAATATATCTAATTTATTAACCCATCCCCAGAGCAGTCTAAAACAAAATTGTTCCTTCTCACATGCTTTCATGACCATGTACACCACTGTTATTCAGCTGAGATAAAAATGTAGGATAAAAGAGTTAAAGTATGTCACTACTTGATGTTCTATGAAGTAGGCTAAAAACCTCAAAATATGTTAGTGACATATTTAACTCCTTTTTTGATTCAGCTGATTAAATCATGCACATATCCATGAAAACACAGGTTGAAATAACCTCCACTTTCTTTTTGTCACTTGAAAACTTGAAGCAGACATCCTGGGAAAAGTTAGTAAATGGTTAATTTAACATGTAGCAGCAGTATTAAGTCACTATCTCCAAAAAAGGTTCCTATCATATTTATTTCACCTGAATAATGGCTCTGATTTCACAATTTACTACATCATAAAAGCACCAACGCAGAAGCAGCAGTATAGAATTGTGACATAGTTTTATACACGTATTAAATTTTATACAGTTTAAACCCCTATGTTGTACTACAGCAATATTTCATTATTTCTAAATTAATTGTCCTACCAGGAAGTCATAGGTCCTAAAATAAGCCTTCGTAACAAGTACAAAATAACAGTATCAACAGCACAAGCCTACTAGTGACAAGCAGCTGTGCATCTGCAAAGATTAAAGAATCTTTGCCCTCCTTGAGCCTTTTGCTTGGAAGCAGTCATAATCACAGACTTTGAAGACAAATACAATGACTTCAGAGAGCTCAAAAAAGAAGAAGAGAGAGAGAAAGAAGGACTTCTGGGAAAAAAAACAAACTAAAACAAAAGAAAACGGGAAAAGATAAGGTTCTCACAATAGGGTAGCAAACTGGATGTATTTATTTATCTTCATGTAATTAAATACTTGAATTAATCTTCTAATTCCATACTCATCAGAAACTCAAGAAAAAGTCTGAATGGCTGTGGGCCAACGTCTCCTCTTTCTCTTACCTAGGATGAGACAACTAGAACCACAAATAAGGGGGTCATCACCCTATTAAGATCAGCAGCACAGCTCTGTACAACTTGCTGTTGGGGTAGTAAGTCAGTAAATTAGAGTTTCAGAAGTTTACCAGGTGTAAAGGAACGAGAACAAAAAAAAAACCAAAGTGGAAACTTGTGCTGATTTTTTTGTCTTCCTGCTGAACGTAACAGAAAATTTTTTTAAAGTTTGATATAATGGCTACTTTATCCAGTACTCACAAGGTTTTCTAAATTACCTCAGCATACTTTTAGGTAATATCAGTTGTGACATAACTTAATAAACAAACTTCATAGTGCACTCTGAAACTTACTGAATTATAAACGCAATGCCTGGAAAAGAGTCAAACACAAGCAAAAACCAGATATTGATCAGTCACTAATCTTATTCTCCAATCTCCTCACAAAGCAGCACCTTCTCAGTAACTTAGCAGGGTCTCAACTCACAAGGACGGAAAAAAATCCAATGCAACCAACAGCTCCTAGAAACAAAACGTCATCACTCAGTACTTAATTGAAACACCACTTTTAAAGGCCAGACCAAGGAGAAAGAAAATTACTACAAACAGAAACATGAGAGTACACACAAATAAAAGAAACTTAAGGAAAGGGCTCCCATTGCCCTCATGACACTTACCTTTTATATATGTCTCATTCTTGGAGCAGGCTCAACTGGAGCAGATTTATGACTAAGTTAATTCTGCTGCTCCCAGAGCAGGTCTTAATTGTAGTCACTAGCACCAACACAGAGAATCACCCAATCCCCTATCTTCTTTCCAGGACAGCTAGGCTTTGGAATAATACAAGACTAGAAGATACTCACTACTATGTCACACCAGCAGTGACAATTACAAATACATCATCTGACTAACATTGGTCAACGCTTTATTTCTCTCTCTCATGCTACACCTTTTCCCTCAAAGTTCTACCACATCACCACTCTTCTCCAGCCCCTCTGACAGTGCCCTGTCTCCTGCAGGTGGCCTCACCCCAGCTGTGTGCCATCACACCTAACTCCTTACACCTGGGGCACTCTTAACCCTCCTCTTTCCCTCCTGCTTCATAATTTATTTCTGGAGGTTTCTGCAGTTTGCAATCCATGTTGTTATCTGAATTGTTTTACTATAACAAGAGGTGCATAGGGAAGTTTTCCTGTGTTCAGACACAATAGTGTGAGATACCTTACAAAACTCTTTGGAAAGGACTGAAAATTTTTTTCACATCTGCACTAACAAAGAGCTTGCTGTTTTTAAGACTCTCACAACTTCTGAATTTAAGCAGGTAGGTCAGTATAAGAAATCCATTAGTGATTTATGTTCACTTCTGCTAGACTTTACTGAAAGGAAATAATATAAGTATGAAGGTCAGACTCATTACAGTCTAAAGCTACAAGGGGCTGAAAAGCAAGAACGTGTTGTATGTGCATAGAATTGTTTTGGCTTTTAAAGTTAATTACCATTGCTTTCCCTGAAACCCTTTAAAAAAAAATCCTAAAACCACTGTCACTCTAGATTTTTATTAAAGAATTTTATTTGAGGTCTGCAGTTGAAAGATAATGGCAAATCTGACTACAAAACACTACTGAGCAGAGCCTCTTTTGTTTGTCTGTCTCTATATAATGATTTTCCTGGGAAAATATCTTTTTCAAGATTATTTAATGTTTTCTGATACCAGTAGTTAAAAAAAAAACCAAACAGGGGAAGGCAGTGGCTTCTATGTGATATTTTAGCTTTATTGGATTTCTGTGGCAAGGTTTTGGTAGCAGAGGGGCTACAGGTGTGGCTTCTGTGAGAAGATGCCAGGAGCTTCCCCTGTGTCTGATAGAGCCACTGGCTAAGGCTGAGCTAGTCGGTGACAGTGGTAGCACCTCTGTGATACGTATTTAAGAAGGGGAAAAATTGCTGCAAAACAGCAGCTGGAGAGAAGAGTGAGAATATGTGAGAGAAACAACTCTAGATGTCAATGGGTGTGGGGAAGGAGGTGCTCCAGGCACCAGAGCAGAGATTCCCCTGCAGCCTGTGGTGAAGACTATGGTGAGGCAGGCTTTACCCCTGCAGCCCATGCAGGTCCATGGTAGACCAGATATCCACCTGCAGCCCACAGAGGACCCTATGCCAGAGCAGGTGGATGCCCAAAGGATGCTGTGACCCTGTGGAGAGCCCATGCTGGAGCAGGTTAGCTGGCAGGACTTGTGACTCCAGGGGAGACCCATGCGGGAGCAGTCTGTTCCTGAAGAACTGCACCCCATGGAAGTGACTCATGGTGGAGCAGTTCATGAAGAACTGCAGCCCGTGGGAAGGACCCATACTAGGGAACTTTGTGGAGGATTGTCTTCCATGGGTGGGACACCATGCTGGAGTGACGAAAGAGTGGGAGGAGGAAGAAGCATCAGAGACAATGCATGATGAACACAGCCCCCATTTCCCATCCCCCTGCGCCGCTCAGGCAGAGAAGGCAGAGAAATTGGGAGTGAAGGTGAGCCCAAGAAGAAGGGAGGGGTGGGGGAAAGGTGTTTTATGATTTGGTTTTATTTCTCATTAACCTACTCTGACTTTTGACTGGCAATAAATTAAATTAATTTCTCTGATTCCAGTCTGTTTTGCCTGTGACGGTAATTGGTGAGTAATCTCCCTGTCCTTATCTCAACCCACAAGCCTTTTGTTCTGTTTTCTCTCCCCCTGTCCACTTGAGGAGGGGAGTAATAGAGCAGCTTTGTGGACACCTGGGGGTCCAGCCAAGGTCAACCCACCACACAGCTGTATTTGCTCAAGTACCTGCATTGGTTACCAGCGTTACTCGTGTCAGGACTCCAACAGAACTAAATTGACTCGAGGGCAGTTAAATGTGAAGTCCCTCTTTTTTTTGGAACAGAAAGTGCTGCTTTGCTTTAGCCTCTAAATTTTTATGAGGCACAAATACCAAAAATGTAACAACACACTACAATAGTGTAATTAACTCTTAGGCTGACAAGGGAGTAAGAGACAAAGCACTGTTTGGCTGACAAAATGACCAAATGATGATCTATTGGTATGAATTCAGTGTGCAGGCCAACAAAGATTTAGTGGAATGTAAGGTTAAGGAAAGATTAATGTGTAATAGTATTTAGACAGACATATGCTGTTTGTCACTGTAAGACTGAGTAATAATTTTCAAAATGAAAACATTCTATATCTGTAATTTTTTTATCAGAATCTCAAGAAGTTCATAAGATGAACACGTATATTTTAATCTTAGTTGAACAGAAACTTTGAAAAATAAATAAAAATAAGGGAATACAAAGATTAACCGTTAAATCTATTCATACAACATATTTGAGGAGACACACTCAGTACTAATAATATAACTTCCTGATTGAAGAATATATTTTCTCATTGTCCCTTTTGATGACACAACAGTTAATTAATGTGGGGCGGCTAAAGTTTCTGTATGACCTCGGTTGTGTTGGCACCAAGTTTAAGTGCATTTATTTCCTAGCTCATCAGGTGCATGAAAAACAAGCCAAGGAGGGAATGTGCACTGTAAGTTGCATAAAACATTATGTGGAAACTCAACATTAATAGAATACAAATGCTCACTGAGAGGGTAGAAAATGGGTCAAATATCGTTATTAAACTTTAAGACTCACTGAGAAAGAGGGATGGATAGTATTGAAGAGCAAAACCTACACCTCATTGTTGGGGTTTTCTATATTTATGGTCTTCCAATATTGTGGGAAAATAATTATGCCTGTTGTTTGTAGTAACAAGCATTCACTACATCCATACGAAAAAGGTGTTCTCTGTTTTGCAGGCAGAATGCAGTGTCAGCCCTCCTGCTAGACTGCTTCTTATCGAGGTAACGGGGTTTTTTTTGTAAATGCAAAATAAAAAAAACCCACATTCAGTACTTCTTTGTGACTAATCTCTTCAGAAGAAATTAAGAGGGTGGTGAATGTGTTGATTTGGCATAACTTCATTCATTGTAGTAGCTGAAGAGCTTCACTACACACTGTGAACTCTTTTGCTGAATGTAATCTCCTGAGTCACTCTATTTTTGTGTCTCATGTAGCAGTAAGTTCTCCATTGGCAGCTAGTCTGTGTACATTACATACTAAAGAGCCAAAATCAATCCAGTTATAAGCAAGTAAAATTCCGTTGATACTAGTGAAATTACCCAAGTGATAAGTTTGCTACCCAGTAATTCTTTACCATGTTGGTCATCAGAAAATAGTACTTGCTTTCTAATAAGGCTGACTACAGGCCCTTTTCATTTTTTTTTAGGTTATTTGCTGTTACCATGCTTTTCAAATGTTTTAGCATAATCACTATGAGATGTTACATAGACTTGTTAGACAATGCGGATGACTTTGGGAAAGATTATATATTACATTTTTATATATATATATGTTCTTTCCTCTTGTAATAAGATGCTTACAGTGAATCATTTTCTTCCTCAGGCCATTTTCAACGAAATAAAGTTGCTCACAAGCAAAAAAGCACCCCCTGATTGCCTTTGACTATAGTAAATACTAGTTTAGATAAGCTTTGCTGCTGATATAAATCACCAAGCCTGTACTGGCTTTTTATTTGATTTGAAGACTGAATACACCACAAGGAATCATAGAGCGGTTTGCTTGGAAGGGACCTTAAAGATCATCTGGTTCCAACCCCCCTGCCAGGGGCAGGGAAACATTCCACTGTAACAAGTGACAGGACAAGAGGAAATGGCCTCAAGCTGCACCAGAAGAGGCTTAGACTTGTTATTAGGAAAAATTTCTTGACCAAAAATGTTATCAAGCAATGGAACAGGCTACCCAGGGAAGTGGCTGAGTCACCTGGAGATATTTAAAAGATGTGTAGATGTAGCACTTAGAGAACTTAGGGGCATGGTTTAGTGGTGGACTTGGCAGTGTTAGGTTTACGGTTGGACTCGATGATCTTAAAGGTTTTTTCCAACCTAAATAATTCTATGGTTCTATGATTCTGTGACCCTACTTACATAACTTCACTATAAAAATAATTCAGTACCAGTCTGCCAAAGTGATGTTGATGCTAATGAGTTGATGAATTTCATTTCCACTGCCAGAATCTTTTTCAGTGGTTATATATCAATATCCTGTGAATGCAGCAATAAAATATCTGTAACTGTTATGCATATACAGCTCTATTCACAACTTGCTTATCTCCACTGACAGTGTGGAATAAATAAGAATCATGTATTACTGCTCCAGTATATATTCAGCTTCTCTATGGACCTAATATTAATGTTCCCCCTTGAACTTGCTTCATCATTTGTTTATTTAGGTATGATAAGTGATGTCAGATATTAGCTTTGCTTAAAGATAGCAGCGATGACAATCAGCTCCAAAGATGAGAAGTGACTTGAGCTTTCAGACATTGAAATAACCTGCTTAGCAAGCTATCTCTATGAGTGGTACTATATATTACTTGTAAATGAACTCTAAAATGTATAATACCTCAGAATTGATATACTGAACTAAATTTAATCCTGGCCATTATCTATCATGATGCTGTGTGTGTTTTTAATTGTAGATTGGTTGAACTTTGTGCTTAAGAACCAGAGGATGGTTTGCTACATCAACGCTCAGTCCCTGGAATAACAGTAGGTTAGCAGAATAGGAGAGCAGGAATTCTCAACTGGAGAAATTTCTTAATTCGAAAACCAAAGCAAACAAGATCTTACTATGAGACATCTGGAGAAGAGGCAATGTGAGACCTCACATCAGTTTGCGTACAGCTGCACAGTGGTTGCAGAGTGTGCCCTCCTATTTTTGCTATTGTAATGGAAATAAATCTCCTTCCGTTTTAACTAACTTTCAGAAGAAAGGGTGCAGGATTTTGCTTCTGCCAGATTTAGGCTTGAAGATATTGAGGGACGTAGCAAGATGGCGTGACACTTGTCCGCAGGATAATATTGAATATGCCCTCTGCATGGGTTATTAGATTGAGGATGCAAAAATGAAATTTCTTCTTAAGCCTTCTGTGCACCTGTGCTAGGTCTTTGATCACAGTCTTTTCACTAATCGCACTCCAGAGAATAAAACTGCTTTCTCTGTCAGCCTGTTGCCTTTTCCACATAGCAAAAAACTAAACAAAGGTAAGGATATAAAGCAGCCTTTCAATCAGTGTAAGGGCACAACAGGATGTTCTGATCATAGAGACAGTGTAACCTCAAGCTGTTATTTAAGAGACAACCCTGGAAGATGATGTGTGTTACATTCTGAGATTTTCTTCAGATTGCTGTGAGCTGATGAATCACTGAAAAGAGGCTGGAAAATTCCATCAGTGTCTCACTTTACCTGAGAGGACTTTTCTGAAGACAGGGGGAAAGGAAGGTAAAAAATACAGACTAAAACCTGTCCTCTGCTCCATCATGAATGTGAAGCTATGAAGTGGGAGACTGTTCTCCAAGAGCAACTGAGTGTAGCTGGCTTCTGAATGCCTTGAAAGACTAAAGCTTCAGCTGGGGGACATTCAACTGCAGTCACAGTCTGTAACAGACTTCTGAGTAAGAAAACTGAGTACTTGTAGGGATATTAACCATCTCAATTTAAGATTTCCTTGGTCTAAGTAAGGTGCATCACAGTTCTTTTCCACTTTTTAATATATTGCCACATGTCTGTGAAGCTATACAGTCCAGGTATTCCCGGCTGCAGGAACAGAAGTGCCTTCACCTCTGTGATTCACTGCAGTTTAATCAGGCATTTCCCATAAACTCCTCTCTAGTCAGTTAAATCTGATTCCTCAGTCAAGTTCCTAAATTCTAGATGTCAACTGCACAGACACCTTGGCAAGACAGATGAGAAATATCTTGTGACACAAGAGTTTTCCATGTTTTTGTCTTCAACAGCTTTCCTTTCATGTGGCAAGAGAAGATGCCATGACCAAGGGCTAAAACCACAACAAATGCTTCCTTCGGAGATCATATAAAATACCAATTTTGACTTTTTCAACTGGACAACTGGTAATAATCTCCTACAACTATGGAATAAATGAGGAAATAAAAATAATTTAAATCTAAGTTTGTCATTTACATAATTTGTTTATCCAGTTCACATCTCACTGCATTTTTACATGAGTTTCTCTCATGCCTATGGGGTTTTTTTTGTCTTTTACCATTTTTCTCGCTTGTTCTGTTCTTTAATGAATCCCTCTAAGAAATAGCTGTTATTGCTGTTAGGTAACAGAAAAACAGGCAATGGCATTTTTTTGCTTTCAAGCACAGTTACTACTGCATCCAGTAACCACTTTTCCTTTTGTAGGCAGTGTACACCACATGGCTTTCATTTTATAATCCAGAAAAAAGTGTCACAGCCAAATTGTCTATATTAGAAACACTAAGAAGATTCCCTTTTTCATCACTGTTTCTACACATAGCAGAGAGAGAAAGAGATATTACTTAACCTTAAGAACGGTGGATTTAATTGCTGATATATTTTCAGGCAAGCCTTCAAATTTACTTCTCTCATTTTGCATGAACAGAATTCCAACCTGTAAGCTGAAGCACTGTTGTTGCATAAAGATAGATAACATATTTTCCTCTATATAACAGGCATAATTAGTCTTATCTATGCAATTATAGACACAGAAATACATTCTCAAAACTTAGACATATGCTTTCTATTTAGTACGGATTCACTGAAAAGAAAATCTCTCCCACCTTATTCATACATATTTATGCCTGGTTTTTATTCCCCAAAAGATTTTGTTTAAAAACTATGTCCAATACTGTCTGGTTTAGTTGATAACACTAAAAAACCCCAAGTGCCTAGCCACCAAAACCCCTCAGCCTTTCCTGTAGGCAGTGTTAACAGTGTTTCTTTTAGATTCAAATGACCAGACATTCAAAACTGATGATTATGAACAGATCCCTTCAAAATTGGTAGGATTAGCAGCACTTACACCTTAAGAAAAATTCAGGCCAAAAATTAAGAGTGCAAGTGTGTAAACTCTGCAATCTGCCTGCAAACTATATACCAGTAACCAAATGTATTTCAAGACAGCAATAAATCCCCACTCATCTCTGTATTGCTACATCATGACTTTTCCCATCTATGAAGACCAACAGAACAAAAATCTTGCTAATCTACATCCTGATTTTTTTCCGCTCAGTGCCAGTATTTCTAGCATTCAGGGTAATCATAGAATGGTTTGGGTTGGAAGGGACTTTAAAGATCATCTAGTTCCAACCCGCATGCCATGGGCAGGGACACCTCCCACTAGACCAGGTTACTCAAAGCTCCATCCAACCTGGCCTCAAACGCTTCCAGGGATGGGACACTCACAGCCTCCCTGGACAACCTGTTCCAGTGCCTCTCCACCTCCATCGTAAAGAATTTCTTCCTAATATCTAATATAAATTTCCTCTCAGTTTAAAACATTTACCCCTCATTCTATGACTACAGTCCCTCATAAAGAGTTCCTCCCCATCTCTCCTATAGGCCCCCTTTAGGTACTGAAAAGCTGCTATAATGTCTCCCCAGAGCCTTCTCCAGCTGAACAACCCCAGCTCTCTCAGCCTGTCTTCACAGGAGAGGTGCTCCAGCCCTCTGATCATCTTCATGGCCCTCCTGTGGACCCGCTCCGACAGGTGCATGTTCTTATGTTGGGGACCCCAGAGCTGGATGCAGCACCCCAGGGGGGGTCTCACTAGAGTGGAGTAGAGGGGCAGAATCACCTCCCTCAAACTGCTGGCCATGCTTCTTTGATGAGGCCCAGGATGCTGTTGGCTCATGTTGAGCGCATATCAAACTGCACCCCCAAGTCCTTCTCAAGGGATGCTCTCAAGGCATTATCCGCCAGCTCGTATTTGTGCTTGGGATTGCCCTGACCCACATGCAGGATTTGCACACAATCCCATTGTCCCTGTGACCAGGGAAATTATAAAAAATTATAAAAAAATCCCCAACTTACACGTTCAAATGCAAAATCAATTTTTCACACTTTTAAAGCCAAGATCTCCTTTTTTTTCTTGTTTTCAGCATTTAATGAGTTATTTCACAAGCACAATTCCCCAGCTTACCTTTAAGTGCACAATAATGTAAGAATGCACACGGGCAAGATAAATCCCAGTGTTTCTCTTTGATTTGAGTGTGGTGAGATTTCATAGATTTTCTTTATTATGCAGCATGCATATTTTGTGCTACAAAGTTTTATAACCTCATAATGGTTTTCTGCAACATTTCTGAAAAGATACTAATACTATACAAGTTGATATTTAAAGTAGACTTAAGAGATCATAAAACTAATAATTGCCGCATCTACATAGCGCTGTCAAACATGAATAGTGATCATGTGGTATTAATATCAGTAACTCTTCTTGGAAGCATTTAAACTTAGCAATGCTATCATTACCAAATGTGTTTATATCAGCTACTGTAATAGTTTTTCTAATGCCATAAATTTCAGTTAATTATAAACAAATAGGCATACTCAATTAATGGGTCCTACTAACAATATATTATCTCAGGTACATGTGAAGGTTGCTAGAAGTGACGCAGCTCAATTAATGATGTCAAACACTATAACCTTGTTAATACCAAAAGGCACATTAGTATTCCTAGAAAATTACATCTTCAATATAGAAACAAAGCAAGAGCGCACTGAGTTGAGGGCAAAATGATGCTGTCATGTTAAGTTTAAGTAACTCTGAACTTATATAGTATAACAGAGAAAAATCTTGCCTAATACTTAACTTCTCACAGAATAAACAAAACATGTACTGACTGAAACAAATCGTCATGTCACTTGTCAGCTCTCATAATTCTTGATGGAATTATTTCAGTTTAACGCAAATTTTGTTTTTTGTTATAAACTCTCTGTATTTCCAAGCATAACTTTTACATACTGCATAAACAAAAATAAAAAGAGTCAGGGCCTTGTTTTGCTGTCTTCTGAGTAAAAGTCTAATAATAACACTAAGTCTAAACACAGTAAGTCGTGCAAGAAACTTTTTCTGATGCCCCACCTTGACTTTCAGGCGTAGGAATGCCTATTAGTAAGCACCATATCTCCACGTGTAATATATGACATATAAGCAACAAATCTATGTATCCTCCTGCAAAGGTCATACTGCACTTTTCCTCTTTATGTTAGCCCACCCAATTCAAAGACACTTCGCCCAAACCTTACATTTTTAAAGGGTATAAAAGTCTCATGCTCCAACAGCCTACCTAGTCTGCTGTGCAGTCTCTGAAAGACAGCAGCGTTTATTATATTGCATTTTATGCAATTCCTGTACTTTACACTTCTGTATTTAATAGTATCAACTCATTATTATTTTTAAAATTCATTACCATAATAAGTCATGAACATAAAACAGGAAATGTCACAGTTTTGTAGCAAAAATCATCAATTTCAGCTACTTTCCCCAAAACGAATAATCTGAACTTCACAAATTGCCCAAAAAAGAAACACTGCAGGATAAAAAGCTCTTTGTTTTTCTCATTTTCTCCTAGCCATATAAACTGTTCTTGTAAACTTTGTGCTTATATAGCATAATTCTTTATACCGAAGTGCTTTGGGTTATCTACATTATCGTTTAATCCTATACATATCTGTGAACTATCTAGCACATTTCTGAGTGCTATAAAAATTAACACTTGAAGGAGCACAATAAATGACTGAGTTAGCAAAGTGAAATTACCCTTTCATCAGTGCAGACAGTTTATAATGATGTGTGACTATTAAAGTGTAGCATAGGCTGGTACTTGGATGGTTGGAAATTAGTTTGCTTGGTAACACAGTTATATTCTTTTCTTTTCCTGGGGAGTAGAAGAGAGGTAGAATGAAAAAGAAGGAGAGATGAGAAAGATGTAGCAAAAATCCAGCTTTATCCTCAAAACTGAGATGTTTTGGTATTTCCTTCAAACTTCATTAATTGCTAGGGGAAGGTCTACTGGAGATAAAGCACATCTGAATGAGTCCTTGGTCCTAGGGAACAGGCCAAGCTACAGAAGGCAACTGGCTTTAGAGAAAGGATAGTTCAGGGCAGGCTTTCACTCTCTGAACATTTATGCAACTGTTACCACTGACCTTTGAAATTACATTGCAAATATTAGAAAAACATTTGAGCAGTCTCTCCACTTAATTATCAGAAATAATACAGGTTATACTAGATTAGCAGATCACCGTTATTGCCTAGTGCACAAAAATTGCGTGCAACTTGGATTTACTTTTCCCTTTAGAAGGCAAGGACTTTATGTCCAAGTCCTTGTAATGATAAAATGTCATAAATTTCTTCTCATCCATGCACTTACTCTAGTAGGCCTTTGGCCAGTACCATCTTCAGGCAGCCAAATGGATTTATTTCCCTCTACTTGCAATTTATTAAGAAAAGCACAATATTTCCAAATAGTACCAAAGATTGGTATTTTTGAAGGGCTAGCTGTGTGTTGCCATGCATAAATCTAGTGATAAATTAGCAATAGTTAGTAATTTGCAGACAGCGAAATGAAATCAAGTCACTCTTTTCAAGCCAGCCAGGCAGAAATTTATCATCTCTATATATTTACATAGGAATAAATGTGCATCAGGTGCCACATACCCACACTATGTGCTGAAGCTCTCAGCCTGGAAGGCACCACTTGGAAAAATGGAACAATGTGCAAAAGAAAATGCATTGAACCCATTCTCACACAGTCTACATTCTGGCACCAAACTCACAACAGGATGAGTCTACCAGGCTCTCTTCCTACTAGCATGTGTGTTAAATTACAGTCTCCTATTGTGAATGGGAGCCCCAGAAACAATGTAAACTGTTTACAGCTGCTTTGCATAGGGCATCCTCCTGAACAGATCTTGTTGTGCTGACAAGTTCTGCTACAAGGTCAAAATGGTTTTATACCACTAATAACTTCTCTTGTATTTTCTGTCTTGAGAGAGTTGAATGTATGACCTAAAAGGCATTTTTCACCTTTAATTTGTCTATTTATCACTCTTGCTGGATACAGAAGTATCAAAATGAAACTGCAATGTGCTAGGTCCACCTTGAATATTTCAGTCACTGCACAGAGGTGTTTTCTAAAATGTCTGGATCTAAGTTTCAGGGTCAACGGTAATGTATTTAAGGGCTTAAGAGCCAGTGGGTTCTGATATGTAACAGTCCACCCAAATTTTTTTAACTTGGTTGAAAAGTATTTGGCATTTTCTCCACCCAGAACTAGTACAACAATTTCATCCTGTCTCAGCATTATAGAAACAGCCAAGCTCATTATCAGGCTCAGAGATTTTCTGTCAAAGGTGGACGTGAGCCACACACATTCATCTTTATTTTCACCTGCTTTCAGTTCAGAAAGTGTCCAGATTTTTTGGCAGAAGGGACTCTATCAACCTTTCTCTGTCATCCACTATCGATTAGCAAGCTAATAGTTCTCAGAGACAGATATATACACTTTAGTTTTTGAGTGCTCAGGTCTAGAGCTACAGTCCCAATGCACTGATTTATTTCACTGTTTGATACTGATCACATACTGCTGATGTCATTTATTAATGAAGTTCACATGAATAATAGCTGCTTTCCTTTCCTTTTTTAAATTACCAACTTGACCTAGAACATCTCTTACTTTTATCCTAAGAATAGAGAACTTTTTTTTACTAAGAAAAGTACTGAAAAAGGCAAAGCATTGGACACAATGTACCCATAAACAACATTTTGGTTTATTACCCTATTTGAATCTAAGTTAAGCTCTAGGTCCAGTCACGTCAAATAGGTATATAACATGAAACCCTACTTTATTTTGAAACAGGCTTTGTTCTTCAATCTCCTTTTACTTTGCACTGATTCCACATTGCTCTTGCCTGACCTACTTCACAGCAAGATTTACTCTGCTTCTCATGCACTCTGCTTTTCTTTGTCATCTCATGGGATTCACCTGAACAATAAGAACTTTAACATCAACAGAATTACTAATAAATAAGGGAGCTTCTATATCAAATGAAACACAAACTATCTCAATAATGCTATAGACACACAACAGAGGTATGACCTTAATGACAAGATTCTGTGTTTTCTTGACTTAAATATAGAGAGTAATTTGGACCGAGTGAGAATACCCCTGAGTTTATGAATAGCTAGACCTTCCACTTCCTACCAACAACAATGAGGTAACATTTGACATTTTTTAGAAAAAAATAGGCACTTTTAAGGTAAAACACAAAATCTTTGACATAGTATCTTCATTAAAAGATATGTATAAATATTTCACCGTGCAATAACCTGCTTTATCTACATGAAAAGTAACACACCAACTGACTTGTGCCATCAGAACTACTAGCAGTACATATCTATGAGACACCATTTTATACTTATTCAATCACTTTTTATCCTTCCTCTTCTTTTCTGCTTAACAATGCAAGAAACCTACTGGTAAAAATATTACACAGCTTTAAATCACTAGGTTTGTCACAGTGAATAATTCATGAAAACAGTGACCTTCTTATAAACTTGTTTATATACGTACTGAGGGAGAAATTCTTCCTGGCATGAAGTAGACAGCAAGAAAGGTGCTTGACATAAGGCATAGATTTAAACAAGAAACAAGATTCAGTTCACTATCTATGCATAATTTCAAATTTAGGGATTCAAGAGCGCCATCCGATCTGGTTTATGAATATTGCAGATCATTCGATGACTTTACTCAGTTCCAGTGCACTGACCAGTACTAGAACCTTCACCAATGATACCAAGGTGTCATTTAAAATAGCTAGTGTTGCAATGTCATACCCCTTTACACATTTTGATTGAAGCCAGAAAAGCATCCTGCAAACTTCTTGTGTAATATCAGTCTATAATATAACCTGTTTACTGAATTTTTTTTTTGAGTAATTATGATATTCTACACTTAGTGTAATAATTTATGGTTGCACTTACTACTAAAGAAAATCATTGGATGATCACAATAATTACAAACCTGCACAGAACAGTTCAATTAAAATTTAGGCAACATAAAATGTTATTGTTTTTCAATGGGCAATGAAGACACAGATTCTACAATCGGAAAATATTCTAGAGCTTGGTATCTGGGTCATACAGCTGCCAAGTTTGCCTTCTGTGCAGCAATACCAACAGAGAAAGCAGCTGAAGGGAATTCACATTTATGCTTCTCACCAGGTTAAACAAGAACAATCACTGCAAATTGCATGTTTAGGGAGCTGTATTTGGGCTGCAGTGCTATAGTGATCACCGGTGTTCTTTTCCTAAATCTAGAAGTAATGCCCAGAAAAGACCAGCTATATTCTGTTCATATGTGTAAAATATAGAGATTTAGAATGCGAGTTTAAAAGGTTTAAGACAATATAATGGCTGTTAGCTCCTTAGGCAGCACAAAGACGAAAATGTTACTGAAGAACTAGCGGCGTGAAACATTGAGACACTCCATTAGGTCATCTGATCAAAGATTTTTCAAGAAGGGCTATCAGTTTATGGTCACTGGCCATTCTGGCTCAAAAACCTTAAATACCAGAGGCTACCAAATTTATATTCATCTAAACCTTAATCTATGTTTTAATTCACTTGTCAAATTATGCATAACAGAAATACGCGCATCATAATCTGTCCCTGGCATGAAATAGAGTCCAACTGCTTATCTTATCTATTTCCTACCTCTTCACTACAGTAAGAATTCACTTCAAGTGATGATAAACATCAAGTGATGACCAAGAAAGGAATTTAATTTTTAAGTCTGCAGACACTATGGTTCAAACTGAAGATTAAATGGAAAAATGTCTCAAACCTACTCATCACAGAGACTAACTGCTGGTGCCTTTGCACACATGTGTTTATTAAATAATTATTTTTAAGTAGCTGTAATAATTAGAAAGACTAGATACTAATTTCGGACCTAGATTCTCCTGCTCTTTGACCTAATCTTTTATTATTATGACAACCCAAATCAAAAGTATCACTATGAGCATTACAGTGTTGGTAAAGACACGTTAAAAAAGGGCAATCAGTAGCTCCACACAGCACAAAAAAGGGCAAATGCATGTGATGAAAGGTGGTTTTACACACAGTCCATGATACATAACTGGAGTTTGCAAAAGTAATGTGATAAGACAAGCATTTTCTTTTCACTGATTATCTATCTGAAATCTTGACTTACTAATGTATCAAGCGTAGAGTTTTCAGGTTTTATACTAAATGTGTACTGGAATACTTCATCTTTTCTCATTATCTAAGTTCTAAGAGCCTGTCCATAAGCTGACTAGTTAAAAGCCTTACATGCATCCATGTAACAATGGAAATTTTGTGCTACATAGATTTTTTTCAGTGGACCAATGATTTGTGAAATAATAAGTCAAATTTTTCCTGACATTAAAAGGCGGTAGCATCCTCCTCAACATTTTGACAAATCTTTCTCCACCAAACTAATCCTGCACACAGAGAAAACAGGTAGCAGTCCATTCAACTGGCTTGAAAACTTCACAGAAGCTTTTGATGGTGGAAGTTTAGATTTTATTATGCAAAGAGTATTTGAGATTTTGTATTAAATATTTGATCATATAAATCATAAGATGTCTAACGTACTTCACTGAAAGGCTTTTTTAGGAAAAGTTTTCCATCCAGTAATCATTTATGATCATCCATTTAGGTCTTAGTTTCTCCTAGAATTCATTAGACCCAGCATACTTTCTCAATAATTTATTTCCATTTGGTTTTCTGTTGAAGAGAGGACATGACCCTGTTGAAAAGAGGACATGATGGAAAAAAGAGTTCTCAGGTAACCCATCAGAATAACCCATCATACCTTCCACTTATGGTGAACACTATTTGTTTCCTGGTCTGATGAGAGTTTAATTACTACATAATTTACCCTTTCTCTTTTATTGTATACAGAAGAGATTTTGGGCTTTACCTCTTAATGATTGGGATGTACAAAAGAGATGGAGTAGGTGTTGGTGACTGCAATGTCAAGTTTCTTGACTTGATCTAGAAGCAGCTGAGGTGCCCAAGACCTCCACCAGACTGGAGGTTAGGGAGTGGTTCTGGACCACTTGAGAGTATGGATTAGGCCCTCAAATCTTTAGATTTCCACTGCACCTTCTTTCTGTGGCCAGATAACAGACTTTTAGGATATTTTTGACTATATGCTTATATTCCTGAGAAAAGACAAATAAGTAAGAAGTAATCATTTCCAATGGCACTCACAAAGTCCAGATAAGCAAAGTTAATCCTTTTTCTAACCTCTTCTTGTCCCTCTATTAATTAACCTTCTATTATGAATGTTTAAAACTCTGCTGTCCCCTTCTAATTGTTGCCATTTTTTTGATTAAACCATTTTCAGAACCTCTTCACTAAGGAAAGTGCTCCTCTCCTCTCTTGTTTCATCTATTTCAATAGCTGTGCACAGGAAATAATAAATAGTATTCCCACTTTGTTATTTTACCAGCATGGAATAAAACCCATGTTAGTTCTATATCTTTACATTGGACAACTAGTGAAATAAGGAACGGAACACCGGAGAATATTAAAAATTAACAAAAGGAAGTACGTAGAAATTACTTCGTCTCAATGAAAAGGCAGTCACAAGAATGCAGATTAAATGTACGCATTAAAAAAACTCTTGTCAACAATTGAAGTCTTTGCAGCATGAATAACACCTAAAAGAAAACTGTTGCAAAAAGATGTGAATCTTTTGGAATCTATTTATGTAAGTTGACCCGTTCAAAGATGCAACATACTTGGATTTTAATCACCTTTGTAAACAAAAAAATAAGAATTATTCACTTGTCCTTTGTCTATTTTTTGTCTCATGACACCATCAGTTCACCAATTTCTGGCATCTCAGCTGTGTCTAGGGCTTGCAGTCCAGCAATAAGACAGAAGTCACTCCTCAGAGTTGTCTGCTCCCTGGACTACAGCCTTTTTTTGAGGCCCTTCACCATCATGTGGTCCTACAGAGCAGAGATGATGTGCGACAGCCTCAGGTGACAGTGTGCGTTGCTTCACAGACAAGACAATTAAATAGCTGAAGTCGGTCTTCAACCAGGGAATACTGTTTTTAGCATCAAAAACACGGCAAAGGAAGACCTACCAAATGACAGATTCTAGTCACATTTCACAAAGTGTTTCTGAGGAGAAAGAGTCTCAAAGAAAGTCTTTTATTAACTATTATACTTGTGGCTGAAGGGGATGAGGTAATATTCAATCTAAGCCTGCCCTAAAACTGTCTCCCTCAGGTCTACTTCTTGTTAGATACTTGCACAGTTCACAGCCTGGCATTGTGCCACAGCACTTCTCACCAAACAGCAATACCTCCAATGTCTGAACAATGTCATACGAAGGTCAAGAAATTGCTGAGGCCTGTATAAAATTACTCATTTACCCTTATAAACACAGTTTCCTGTTAACAGACAAAGGCATTTTGTAGACACATCCATACTGCTCTACTTTAAGCATGATTAAACTTAGGTTTCCTCCCTCACACACTGTTTCACTTATTTCAAATACTTGTAACATACAGACTGTGACACCAGGCTATGATGAAAAAGAGTATAGCTATACTGTAGGCAACTCAACAGAATAACAATAGTCAGAAGCTCAAAACCCCTCCAGTAAGAGTATTAAAAGATTATTTTGGAGAAAGATGTAAAAAACATGAAGTCAAGACATGTATACACACAAATTGCCATTGCAGAACTGAATGACCAATAGTACTCTCTTGTGAGTCAGAGGTACTTGCAAACACTGGGAAA
>VXBO01011669.1:0-10753 GCA_013400135.1 Rhinoptilus africanus | reverse complement strand
AACACGGGGAAAAAAAAAAAAAAAAAAAAGACAAGTAGCACAATACTTATTTTATGTGATTTCTCCCAAAAGGAGCACCAGCTATGGTCGGCTCAGTTTTTTCTTCCATCATCAATCACCTAGAAATTTCAAAACTGTTAATGAATGACAGTTTCAATAATTTTGCTTTGGAAACACTGAATAATTTTATTTCAGTATTTTCAATTAATATTAAACTTTCAGCAAGGGATCCACTTATTTGATTTCAATCTGGTTAACTGTTAAGATGCATTTTTAGATGCAATATGTCACAACCGGATACATACTTTGTAACCTTCTTGTGTTCTTTTTCCTATATAGGCCAGGCTCCATGGACAGCTTACCTACCTTACAATCAAAACATGCTACGACTGCAGAAAGTAAGGACAAACGGAAATTCACAAAAGATCCTTGAGACAGTTCAGATTTGAGGGATGTAAACCCAAATCTCCCCAACAGGGAAATTATGATTCATCTGCTATTTAGTTGATTTGAAATGCAACATTCCAGGGCACTTTTACAAAATAGCATTCAGATTTACCAGCAGGAAAAAATAAAAATTTGGTTTGTTTTGTTAAAAATACCAGTTTTCACAGAGAACATTCTGATTATGAGAGTCAGTTAACTCTCAGAGTACTCACTGACATTCTGTTGCCTTTAAGCAGAGTGTTTCCTTTTGCTCTTCAGCTATTTTAGTTATTCACAGATGGGGTTCATTTCTCTGGACACAGAGTGCTGTCTGAATAGGGGCAGCCACCATCCTATCCTATCTTCTTCCGTGTGGTGGAAGATCAGCCTTAGGAAAAAAACGTAAAAACATACTGTAAATTACTGTCCCTTCTATTAAGAGTTTGCCACATCAACAAATGGTATGTTGCTATCTTCCTCTACAAATGGGATAATCAGAGAGAGAGAATATAGGAGTTACCTTTGTCTTAGAGAAAATCTTTAACAGCTGGAAAAGGCAGCCATGCACCCCTGCCTTGCACCTGAACAGCATCTCTATCTTTCCTTGCTAGCAAAAATGGTTTACACTAGAAGTAAGGTTTGGATTCACAGTAAATAAACAAACAGAAAAGTGGAAAACTTTTAGCCGTGAATTATTCTCTGCTTACTTCATTCAATCAGAGCAAATGCATACACCTATTTTGCTAAATTATCACCTACCCATTTTCATTTTAATAGCCTGTTCTAAGAGACTGTTCTCCCCTCAAACCAATTAGTTCCTTTCCTTCACTGTATATTCAACAAACTTGCCTTTACTTATTACCTAAGTCAAGATTTCAACTAAGATCACAAGAAATTAAATATTAGAGCTTATTCCACCATCCAGTTCCAAGAAGAAATTTCCACACAGTAAAATAATTAAAAGCTATCTTTCACAGCATAAGATTTCTGTGGGATAAGCATGGCAAAAAGAAAAAAAGAAGATTCAGGAAGCAGATTTATTTTTCAAAATAGCTTTTAATTTAACAAAAAAAAAATTGTTCTAGACTATGGCAAAGAAATATATTTCATCCCTTCATAATCTTTCACATGTATATGCTTCTCTATACAAAAACCTGGTAAGTTTCTTATGTGTAATTTTAAAATATCAATTATTTATAAAGAAATATATACAAGTTAAAGGCCTCTATAGTGTGGGAAGAATTTAAAGTGTAATTGGTTTTAGAGAGTACACGCTCAGGCAAATGCAGACTGCTTTTGCAAAAATCTCATTGTACTTGCAGATAAAACGCTGAGAACTGCCTGACATGACAAATGGCAAGTACAAGTGTTGAACTACTCCCTCTCGTCATCACTATGTATACCATTTGACACAAAAAGATAAGCCTAATGACTCAGATGAGACTATGAAAATGAACAAAAGGCAGCTTCAGTGAGAACAGCTTGCAAAACAGGTATGTGCTGCTCTGTAAGCATCTAAACAGAACACAAAAGCAGTGTCAGGATAAGCAGGAAAAAATAAAAGAGAAAATCTCCAGAGCAGATGCAAAACAAGTATATAGCTGCATTTTTCTAAAACTTCTCAGGGACCATCCCTTTGCAAATAGGTCAGCCAAGAAATCTGGATTTAGATTATAAATCAAATCCCTGTATGCTTTACATGAGCTCAAATACAGCAGTTGTGCCTGTTCCAAGGATATTCTGGAACCTTTTACAATATTATGGCTTACTTACTGAAGCAACAAGTCACATACCTTTTAGGTCAATAATATGATAGGGTTAGTTTGCCAGGCAACTGGCTACCAAGGACACGTCAGTGATGTACAGGGCTTGGCAGCTCATTCAATACTCATCACAATTTGAATCCATCACAGACAGCCATGCAAGCTACTTCTTTCATCTATGCTGGCTTTTTTAAAGGAAGAGACAAAGGGTTTTATTTTGAAAATACTAACATCTTTTCTGTCTGCACATCACAGTTGTCAGGATAGCCTGTGCTGTCATAATAATACCATATAAAAGGCATCTTGAGGAGACAAAAGTACAAAGTGAAGTGAGAACGAACATGCTCTGCTCTTCTGTCTGGCAGGAGTCCCTAAACAGAGACAAAAGCTACCATTCAGATTGTTAGTTAAACTGGCTAACTGATGCAATTAGCTTATAGGGAGATGGTCCTATACGAAAGGTTAGAAGTAGAAATGAAAAGAAGCTTTGCCTCAGAAGTACTTATCACTGAACACCTACTTTTTCTACCATGTTGGTTCAGTATACAAAAAGTTTGTTTTTCTCAATTTTGTAGACTGTATCTGCTCTGCCTGAAAAGCTCCCATTTGTTCCAAGGGCAGCAAACTCAGATTGATGTTTTGGTGCTTCAGAAAGGCTCGTTTCTGTATCAGGTGGTTGATACAGAAATCATGCATACAGGACTGAATCTTGTCATCTCAGTGTAGATGACTGTAAAAACTATGTATACAATTATTCAAATTTCTTGAGTTTACTGTTGGTAGAGAAGGTTAATTCAGTTTAAACCCTTTTCTGCGCATAACCTGTGCCTAAATAGTACAACAATATAAATTAAAACCAATTACATCAGCTGTATTTCAAGACTTACTGTTTTATTCACAGCCCAGAATAGCAAAAGCTTCCCATTATTCGGAACAAGTAAACAAATGAACATCTGTGGATCTTCATAACAGAAACTTTTAATTCTAACCTATGTCAGATTTGATGTCTCAGCAAAGTGTATCACTTTAAACACTTCTATATGAATACAACACAGATAAGAGTCCAGCAAACTTCCTGCACTCTAACAACAACTGAATGCATCAGCAATACTAACGTTTCTGATCCAAGATCCAGCATTCCACTGCTGAGGAAAGGCAATGGATATCTGGTTGCACCAAGAGCATTGGTCTATCTGATATCAGGACTGTGTGAACAGAAGGAGTATACTCCAGAATGCACCCGCTGGCCCTCTGACTGCAGTGGCCAAACTCTGCGGAAGACTTAATGAAAATATGTGGGTAAAATTCACCAGGGACAATTCAGAGATAATAATAAATAACAGTAATTCATTAGTAAATCTTAGAACATTTTACAAGACAGATATCATTCATGCTTGCAGCCAGAAAAACAGAGACAAAGAAAGACACAATAGTAAGAGCTAGTTTCAAAGCAGTGTGAGTTGTTCTAGCAGGTCAAAGGAACTGGTCCAAATTAAACCTGCATCCTCTTTATCTGTATTTACAATATTTGTCCCAGATGCTAAATGGGCCTAACACAGAGTTCATTGAAATAAACTGTAGAATCTCACAGAGAATCTCAAGGAGCTTTGCAGTAAATCTCACACACAGGTCCTGATCTAAGAAAGCAACAAAGCACACACTCAAGAGAAACCACTTGAATCAACCCCCAAACAAGAAAAGAGCTAACACCAGAAATAAAGTTCTCTGTTCTGAGAGAGAATCCTAGCATTTGTTTGATGACTGAATTACCTGTCTAAAAGGTTTTATTGCCTAGGAAATAAGTAAGTCTCAGAGCCATATTAGGAACAGTATTGCCTTAGGTGAGACTGCAAAATAAACAGAACTCCAAGTCCTCTTTAAAGCTCTTACAGAGTTTTGAATATATATTTAAAAATTACAAATATGGTAGTAAAATGAGACTGTTTTGAACGACTGATATGAACTGATCTTAGTGGCATTCATTGCTCCTTCTTGAGTGGAAATACAGTAAGTTATGAGAGATTCATTGCAGGGGGCCAGATGGTTTAATGGAAGATGAACAAGACTACGGTTCGCAGGTCTGCAGTTGTTTTTCACACTGTCATTCCTCATATGACCACTCTGCTCAATGCAACTGGTCATACAAGACTTCCAGAATGATGTCTGAGCTGTGCTAAGAAATAGCACAATTTCCAGTTTAAAATTTTTCAGAACGTCTCTGTAATTTTCAAAAGTATTAGTCCAATATTTTCTCTTTCTACTAAGAAAACTGCCTCGTTTTGCTGTGTAGGTGTTAGCAGCTCAAGCTGTTTAGTTTACTGCTTCATTTCCTGAACATAAAAACAATTTTAAAACAGTTTGTCCATGTTTTCAAATGGCCAGAAGAATTTCATTATGCAGCTTGTCATTTTGATATAGCAAATTTTAAATGCTCCAGAAGGTAGCAAGACAAACCCACCATGAGTGGAATGCCACAGAAACCAACAGGTCTCAGAGCTAGTGAGACTCAGCTAGTTAAAATGCTGCTGTTGCTCACCACTGGAAAAGGCACTGCTCAAATTTTTAGAAGATTTTTTACAGATATTTAAAATGAATTATTCATATATTGAAATACAAATTGCAGTATGTAACTGTCGCTGTCAGGTTACAATAATCTTCTCAAAGCTTGCAATGCAGATTGCAAACATTCGTTACGCTTGTACCAGCTTTGAAGAACCAGCTACTTATTAGCACTGGACCTTGTAAGCTGCACTTCAGTTTTTGGCTATTGGAATCCCTTGAAAGGTTTGCAAATGTTTGTGATTTATTGTTGATATTTTACTTATTTAGGGCCAAAAAAATCTCTGAATGCTTTTTGCATTCCCATGTGAGTTTGTAACTTAAATACAGAGCAATAAATGAGAAGATGAAACGACAGATCACAGGAAATATTAGCATTCCCATTGCATTCAGTTCAAAATAACGGGTCCCACATATTAAGGCGCCTTTGAAGCTGACAACATATTTTCCAATACTCGGGAATGTACTAGGAAAGAGAGAAAGTACCTAAGAGAGATTGGTGGTAAGCATGAGAAAAAGTGACAATAGTCAATCACACAGTTACTTTGGTTAATCAAATTAAAAAATTGTTCCGTGTATCTTTTAATTTAGTTCCATTTATTGTTCCTTGGAAAATTGATTAAAAACATCAAATGCAAATAGCTCTCAAAAAAGCTCCTAAGTATAAAACGACATCCTTCATTACATTCTTCTTTTAACTTCCTCCCATTTAAACCCCAAATTTTAACCCACCTCTGGGGAAAAAAAAAATAACATGGTCATAGTCTTCATTTCTCCTTATGAAAAAACAGGCTTAGACTTCCTTTTTAACTTCCTGTGAACATTTTATTGTAAAGTCACAGAAATAGGACATTTCCCTCCTGAAACCGATCAGCTATCCCCTTCCTCACAGTAATTCTTTACTGGGTTTTCATGCTAGAGGAGCACTGAACAATGCCATGCTGTGCAGTGCTTTATAGATAGCAGGTATGTTTCACAGCTGGATGATTTCACAGTTCAGAGAAGCACTCAACCAGGTAAGAGATCTCAGTTACACTCCAGGCTGTCACAGGTGTCCAGGGTGACCGAAATGTCTAGTGGACAAGCAGTTAACCCTCAATACTCTTTGCAAGCAACTTGTCTAGATAGTTCCAGTGACTTAATAATCTAAGTAAAGTGCTGATTATATTTCCATTTGTGTTTCTTTTCTAAAAGAGAAAGACTATTTCTCCCTTTCTCTCCACTTTGATTTGTCTTGTATATTTTACATGATAACCTCTTCTGGATAAAGACTTCAGGGTCTAAACTAATCCGTATGCTCATCCTGCGTATTTGATTACTGGTTTACTCCTCTTGAAGTAAATTGGTCTGCAACTACCAACTGCTCCAACAGAAGTAATGAGTGTCATTCTAAGAAAATCAGAACAAAGAGATACCAGCTTCAGTATCCAGCCATTGAGACATTCAGAACCATCTGTGTGAATACTGACCTCAAAAACTTAAATTACCAAAAAATATGTTGCCTTTATTATTTTTTTCCAACTTAAAAATTACTGGAGATTTATAATTAAATTCCAGGTAAGATATTTATCAAACATGGTCAAAATACTCTGTCCTGACATACAGTCTACAGAAGTCACAATTATCTGTCATGAACAGTTCCAAACAGGACTTCTTTAGTCATACAGACCAAGGTGTACTAGTCACTCAGCAAATGAAATAGCTGAGTGTTAGCTGAAACTCACTCTTAAATTGGTAATGCTAGTAAGGTTTGATACTCTGCTATTCTGGGTAGTGGCAAACAGAATCATGGCTTCTCAGTTCTGTAATGAATTCTATTTCCACAGATATTTCCAGCAGGCTATCATTTCTACTGAAAATTTTAATTTAAAGGCCACTTTGGGAATAGTTCAAAAACACCTTCAAGGGATTTGCAGGCTATTGGTTTTTTTCACCTCCTTTCAGGTGAAATAATCTGACAAAACAGTGTTCTTGGTTACTGAAAAATTAAACATCGAATGACTTCTGATAGGTCCCTGAGACTGCAAATATTATTAATTTCAGCAATTCATATGCACATTGCACTGAATTACAACAGATTATTATAATGTTAATCTCAAATAAGAATAATTCTAAAGGAATAATTTAGTAATTTAGGTGCAATCTTAAATCTACTTTTAATTTTAGCAACTTTCCCTATACCTCATTTACTTACAATTTTCTTACTAATCTGCTTCTGAACTCACAACTAACTTTTGACAAAAAGAGACTAGTTTGCAATTCGATTTCAATTTGTACACTTCCCATAGCCCTTTTAGGAATAGTTATCCATTTATAATACAACAAAGCCTTTTTATGTGAAGAAGTGGAAGATAATTCCAGTTTTTAAAAGCATACTAAAGATTCAGATAACTCCCTAAAGCTAAGGAGGAGAACACCAGGAACATCAGTAGATGCAGCAGTAGAATTTTAATAACTCCTCATGTAATTATTATAGTAGTAAAACAAATAGAAATGCCAATCCTTGGCATGTAGACCACTGCCACAGCAGTTCTGTACCAGGATAGGCAGAGCCTGTGCAAGACTGTCTAAAGGATTCATAATAATATTTTTAATGTATACGACTAAGGAAATTAGTAAGATATATGCAATTGTTTTCAGATTCAAGTAACTAAACATTATAGACTGAAAGAATTCATGCTAGCATGACTTCTTTCCAGAATATCTTCTGTCTGCAAAATCTAGCCTCGAGGAACAGATATTAGGATTTGTTCTAATGAGAGTTCAAAACAATAAAATGTCTTCTGGCTTTTAGTACAGTCCACTTCCATAAAGACAATGCTGTAGTACAGAACCTTGGCATGGCAAAACTAACAGCACCACAGATCTTTCCAATGCTGTAATGTATTCTGACATTAAGAAAGTAGGTAGAAAATTCCTAGAAAAAGTAAAAAATACTACAATATTTCATGTAATATAATAAATACAATAAAGTAAACTATAAAGATGTCCACCACCTTTGAATTAATTATAATGACGGATAATGAGCTATCAAAAGGAAACAGATCCTAAAACCTAACTTGGAACACAGTGGAAGGTCCTACTTTACCTATTGTATGTAAAGAAAGAGCACGTATACTGTGCAAAAAGATCTTCAGAGAATATTAAAGCCACATGATTGAACTCTAAAATGAAAAGACACTGTTATTCGAAAGCTGCATTCAGAGCCCTAATTCTGTCTTGCCTGTATGCTTATCATAGCACAGTATTTCTCTGAACTCTCACATACAAAAGATACACAATTCAAAACTGTCAGTAGTTAGCTTATAAAGAGGTAATAGTATAATTTGCATAACCACCCCCATTTTCCTGTTTCTATATTGTAATAATCATAATTTGATATTGTAATAATCAAATTGGTCTCAGCAGCTACTGTGTGCTTACAAACTATACAAAATGCACTTCTGTTGTATCTTGAAGGACTCTCATCATCACCAAAACAGTACAAAAAGACACAAATACAGACAAAATAGGCTGAGAGTGGTATACTGCAGTAATTAGATCCAACTCTGTCACAGTCTGTGTAACATTTGTGAAGAGAAAGTGCATTTGCCACAAATATCCTCTTGCTGTGGCTTTCTAACAGCCTGTAAGAGTTTTCATAGGTCAGATTAGTTGAGACATCTGCCTTCTTCAAACTCAGAGCAAGAAAGATACACATGGAAGATTTCCTTTGATATATTAAATAATCAGGTCACATCAAACTAAAGCCCAACAGAATCTAAAATGGAACCTTGTATTCCTGCTTCACAATTACTTTTTAAAGCATATTGTCTAGCTTTCTGAATCTTAATTTTCTACTATTTTTTGTAATAGTCTTCATATTCTGAATAAAAGTATTATAAAATACTAAAAATTAAAAATGCTAAAACAATTGAAGCAGCATTGGAAAGCTTCCTCAAGTCTGTACAAATAGATAAAAATTTGTTCTGTATTCTGTATCTTACCAAAATACTAGCATAATACAGCCTCAAATAGGAGTTATGTATTTCCCATAGTCATTAATTAGTAAAATTATGTCATTCTCAGAAAAGGAATAGTGTTCTGTCACAGACAAGGATATAAGCATCAACAGACCAGGGGGCTGGGCAGTGAGGGAAGAGAGAAGGGAGGAAGAAAAGTCCTGAAAAAACAGAATAAAGAAAATAAACAACAAATTAATTAAATCTCAGTAGAAAAATCTGAATAGTGAAAGTACAGCATTCATGCAATCCAGAAGAATATATTATTCAATAACTACTAGTGTAATTACTACTAATGGTAGTAACAGTGCTCTTCAGTCAACAAAGTCAAAACCCAGATCACTATTTGTGCCTTAACTATGTATTTAGTTCTTGATTAGAAAAGCACTTTTACTCAATAAAGTATATAAGTACAGGCTTCATTTCAAGAGCTCAAGAATGCACTTGATTTTAAATTTTGCTTATGTCCTACTGAATAAATGTTTTAACGTAGAAAATTATTTGCCTCTCAGAAACAAAGTTCTCTTTCTCTTGGGGAAACTCTAGGTACAATAAAGAGTTAAGGAATCTTAAAAACCTTGAGAATTGTATCTGCATGAAACCTTAGAGACATTTTGGACATTCAATCTAGGCTTCGTTTTGTGCTTTTTATAGACAGATACAAATTCAAATGTGGATCTGAACTTGCCATTTGATGGTCTTGACAGATTTGATGATCTGCAGCTATGGTTTGTGCTCAACTCTTTTTTCCAAGTTTAAATGTCGGGACTTGAAGGGCAGCAAGCATATAGGCTTGCACTCCTCCATAAGGTTCTGCTCTGCCCCTGTCCCAGTTTTCTCTGTTCTTGTGTCCTTTGTGCTTCTTCCCTCTTTACCTTCTTTGACCCTTAACTCCGCATTTCCCTAGGTACTTTATTTACTCTGATAGTTCCCCAAAAATCTTACCTGTGGACTTCCACATCAGCCCTCGCAGTTAAGGTTAAGAGCAATATAATGATTAACGGCAACAAAACATGAACCTTTCAAAGGACACTGCCAACCTTATTCTTACAAAGTTAACAGAAGATAGGAGTATCCTGTGTTTTTTGAGCTATAGATTCAGGATGTGTAGACAATGATAAAACATCTAGCTCACAGCTAGAGGGAGAACTGTGCAGAGCTGAAAGGTTATTTTTCTAAAAGACTACTACAAGATTATGTTCTCTGATGCCCATGGAAGACAGCATAGATATCTTTCTGCTGCCTGCATAGTATCTTGGGGCAGAAACAAGCTGGGCCAAATTTACTTCCTGCACATTAAAATCATGTAAACAATGATGCTCGGAAGGGCGTGGCACAGCATTGTATCTCAAAATGAAAATGTGGGCTCAGATCCCAAGCTCAGCTCCTGTTCAGATGTACTGATGGTATTTCATGCAGTACTCACGCTGTTTTTCCTTAACTATTCATCTACGTGAATAGATTGACTCAATTTATTTCATTATTCTCTTAGGCATCGTTAAAAATATTTAAAGAAATGCAAACATTGTATGCATCATAAACCGACTAAATATACTCAAGGGATTACCCTGGGAGAGAAGGGTTTTATATTGGAGAAAAAGTAGAGGGCTTTTTCATATAGGTGGTGTTTGGGTTTGTAGAGGTTGTTTGGGGGTGGAGGGGAGGTAGGAATCTGAAACAAAATGTGACTGCAGCTTCACTGGTCACTAACTTCCATAGCTTTCCCTGTAGTTTTGGCATTTTACTAACACTTGAAATCACTATTTATTTGCTCAGGGTTTTTTTGTTTCTTGTAGGTGGGAATAAAAGAAGTAGTAATCAAAAGTGTCTGAATATATTGCCAGCTTTGGTCAAGTATTGCCTTTTCTCCTAAGCACATTTATATATTTATAAACAGACATGAGACTAGAAAAGATATAAGTGCTCATAAAATCATAGAGTAGAATGGGAAAAGTTTTCGTTTTCTTTTTCTTCATTTTACCATATGTCGTGGTTTTGGCTTCA
>VXBO01011667.1:92994-134936 GCA_013400135.1 Rhinoptilus africanus | reverse complement strand
CCTCAGGAAGCTGCAGAGAGCAGGGAGGTTACCCATCAGCCTCATAACTACACAAGCCCAGAGCCCTCAGCCACTTCTCAGACGACATGCCTTCCAGCCCATTCACCAGCTTTGGTGCCCACCTCTGGACACGCTCAAGTACCAAAATGATCATATTTTTGTATATATTTTTTTTCAAGTACCAAATTGATCATATATTGATATCAAAGTGATTTAAAACCGAAATTTTGGAATTATGTCAGCAAGGCAAATCACCTCAATTTTAATAGCAGGCTTTAATCTTGAGTTGAATATATATTTTGTGCTTATTTTTGAAATAACAATTGAACTGCATCAGTGAATAACCACTGATAACAATATGTCACTTTTGTGCAAAACTTACATTTCACTTTTACTTATCCTCTGCTATTCAGAAAGATATAGTGAAAGCATACAAATGCTCATATAACCTACAGTGTATGCACTCAGATTCCCATTGATAACATTTTCTTATCTTATAAAAATGGCATTTCTTATTTCATGAGCTATTAATGTTTCACTCATGATTTGCTTTTTATGGCAGATGAGCTACTCTGTTTTGTAAGGGCTGAAATCTAAAACTATGTTGAATGTACTGAACAGAGAAAAAAAATAGTAAATATACTCTTAAAAAGTGCTGTATATAAAACTGTTTAATTACAAAGGAAGTATAATCTGGGATTTCAACCTGAAGATTTTATAGCTGTTAGATAGCCCCTCATACCTAGTTTGTAAGGACATGCCCAAAGAACCAACCAAGAATTTCTGCTTTTCAAATTTCCAGCCATTTTGTTTATTATTGCTTAGTTATTCTTTGAAGGCAACTATATTGAATTAAATACAGTAAAATGAAAAAAACATTCTATGAGAGGTTAGGGCATGGATATCTATTTTATCAATTCAGAAAATGCTGGCCCTGGTCATTCTGCTAAAAGCTTCCTACAGTTTCAGCAACTTGATCTTAAACTTAGGTGGAAAATATGCGTTGCTTTTTCTGTTGGTTTTATCACGTTATTTTATTTTACTTATAAATATGGGCATTACATTTTAATTTCAAACGCAATTTTTACTACATTTAGGTTTTAAGTTTTTATTAAGTTTTTGAAGGTTTTTTGACTGAAATCTCATTTAACTCATTTAACTATTTTTTGCCTATCACCCCTGAAAGACAAACACAGAGCTGGCTTGGCAAAATTAAATCTTTACGTGGTCGTGCTCAGTCCTGGAAAAGCATCCTTCAGTCTTCCAAATGGAGTTGTTTCCTATTTTCTGTTTCACTGAATCAGAGTATTTTCTCACGGAGACATAAAGTCTACACCAAATGGCACAAACATTGGCCTGTGAAATGCGTGCTCTGCCTGACTTGGAGTGATCTGGGAAAAAAAATGAAAAACAAACCAAAACAAAACACAATTCTGTTCTGAATGAGGGAAAGGGTTACTTTGAGTTTGACAGATCATGGTCACTATTCAACCTCACTGTCTGTATCCACAAAGATTGGTCAGAAATTCTGCTTTCTCACAGTCTGGATAAAAACTACTTCTGGCGCCACAAAACGGAATTACCCTCCTGCCGGCTCTGCCCCAGACATGCTCAGGTTGGCCTTTATTTACTGGATATTTATTCTGCGACAGACAGATGAACGTCATGGTTCTATTTCTGCATCCGCACACTCCCACTGAACACCCCTCCTTGAATAGCTCCCACTCCTTCATGCTCCAGGGAGAAATTTCATTGCATCTTCAATCAACAGGTGTCCCTCCAGCTTTGCTTTTTCCTTCTGCTGTGAGGGCTTGGGAATACAGCTTCCCTGAGAGGGTCTTAAGTGGAATTTGAACAGACAAGTACAACTCAAGAGGTTTTCCGTTGGTTTGTGCTTTGAAGAAAGTGGAGGAGATGTGGTACAACCTGATGTGGTTGTCCTTTGTGCTCTTCTGCACCGATAGGAATTACAAGCTGAGTCTTAAGGTATGAAAACTGTTTGCTTTAGTCTGAATGAACTGAACAGCCAAAAAGAAAATAGCTGCAAGACATCACTCGAAACAAACTTGTTCCCTAACATGAATGGCTAAAAGCAGGCAGGCAGATTAAACTGTGATTATTTAATGCATTAAAAATCATTGGGATAAGTTCATGGGATAGTCTTGAGTTGTTGATATATCTTAGTTTGCATCCTGAATTTGCAAAAGATCAGTGCCACATTAATAGCAAGACATTACACTGCCAGTAATAACTACCTGACTATGATTTACTGCAGTTTTCTGCCTAATAAAAAAGCCTTAACATATTCAGTGACCAGAGCATTGTGAGTGACATCTTATTACAAGCAGTTGCAAAATTAATATCAATGCACACAAAAAATCCTTTCAGCCACATGTGCAGAGGATACATCAACCTTGTAGAGTATTTTACTGATGTAACTAAAAGTAGAGCTAAAAATATCCCTACCCTTTCTTTATTGGAATGATTTAGCATTTCCCCCNCGGCTCACCACACTATTCCTGATACAGGCCAGGATGCTGTTGGCCTTCTTGGCCACCTGGGCACACACTGCTGGCTCATATCCAGCCGGCTGCCACCAACACCCCCAGGTCCCTTTCTGCCGGACAGCTTTCGAGCCACTCTGCCCCGAGCCTGTAGCGCTGCTTGGGGTTGTTGTGACCCAAGTGCAGGACCCGGCACTTGGCCTTGTTGAACCTCATGCCATTGGCCTCAGCCCATCGATCCAGCCTGTCCAGATCCCTCTGCAGAGCCAACCTACCCTCCAGCAGATCAACAAGCCCGCCTAGTTCAGTGTCATCTGCAAACTTACTGAGGGTGCATTCGATCCCCTCGTCCAGATCGTTGATAAAGATATTAAAGAGAACCGGCCCCAGCACCGATCCCTGGGGGACACCACTTGTGACTGGACACCAGCTGGATTTATCTCCTTTTACCACCCCATATACCCATGTTGTAATAACTCCTCATGCTCCACAACTAGTCATGGCTTTGTACCAGCCTGAAACAAGATTTTTGTACAACTTGAATCTGTACAAAATGCACATGAAGAGAGGAGAGAGGTCTACACACAATGGAGTGAGAAAACTGTCAAGCTCCCATTCAGTATTTTCTAATATTTGTGGTGCTACAGATCAAGCTCTGGTTTAAATTTTACTTGCAAAAACTAGATGCTTACCCAAAGGTGGCGTTAGAGCGTAGGGCTTGCCTCTGACACAGCAGCATGGCCATCCAAACTCATGTAGCAGGTCAAGGCATTGTTTCTTCCTTCAGAGGATGACTTTAGCAAAGCTGTCAGAAAGAGAAGGTACAAATCCTCCTGTTGAAAGGGCCATAAGCAGAAGTCAAAGTGACAGTGACCAGCCCAATCCCATATTGAGTCCAGAGCTTCACCCTACATGGAAGTTTCCAACTTCTCCACTCCAGGTTTTCCAAAGCCAGAAGACAAGCCATTATGACTGCAAATCACCTGGCAGGAACTTAGCAGGCAGAAAAAGAGGATATGGTGTCCAGGTGAAACTCTGCTCCTGGGTGGGTTTCCACCACCCCCCTCTCCACTGTAAGTCATAACTCCCACTCACAGCACCAGAAAATGGAGGTGGTGCTGGGCTCCATGTTGCACCACTCCTCCATCTCACCTCCTTTCTCAGAGCCAGGTAGTGCTGTGGGCTGGCAAGGAGGAGCGCCTTGAGATTGCTGCTAAAAGAAAATGGCAAGCTACATTTGAGGAAGCTGTATATGAGGTAAGGGAAAACCTTCCTGTATCAGGTTTCCCACAATGACTGATGATGTCAACCACCTTCACAGATACTTGCCCCCATCAAAACCACCTCTGGTAAGACATCAAGGAGGAGATCGAGAGCTTGGGATGTGGAACTGGCTCACTGAGTCCAGTTCCCCACAATGTCAGCTCACCATGTAGTAGATAGAAGTTCAGTATAGAAGGATCCATGGTGCATCCCCTGTGTAAGCCCTTGCCCACTTTAAAGTGCAAAAAGAGCCTTCCAATACCTGACAATCACCATAAAACCAGACGTGACAACAACTCCTGAGAGAAGATGAGCTAAAAATCAAGGAAAGCAGGCTTGCCTACAAGATAAAATTGAGATAATCATCCTTTTTTGTCCTCTGTTTTCTTTTGTTTTAAAAAACCTTCTTGCCACTGGCTCTTTCTCAGCACAAGAAAAGATGCATGGAGAAAACCTATCAATGCAGAGCAGCCAAATTACAATGGGACTTTTTACCCACGGTCATTTTACACGTGAGAAATCCAAGTCTCACCCACAGAGATTAATGCACTTGGTGGGGTTTGGGTTCTTGCAACTAGTTTCAACAGAATATTGGAGCAAATCTTGGCCTTTCATAAACAAACACCAGGAAGAGAGGTTATATGTGTTTTCAGAGTTGTTTTCCACCAAAAAATTTAATGGCCCTTACTGGAATTTTTTTCGTTTTCATTTTCTTTCTTCCTTGATTGCTGGTGAAGTGCTGACTGAGAGCGACAACTCAGCCTCCTCCCTCCTCGCTCCACGCTAGACTCGGTCCCTGCAGCCACTGCCCAGATTTTGGGCAGAGAATCACTGCTGCCTGTTGCTTCCCTCACAGCCCTCCCCCCATTAGTCACCTCAAGGATGCACCTTGAGGCACTGGAAAAGGGGCCGCAGCACAGGCAGCAGGGTGGCCTGTCTGGAGGAACCTCAACAGGTAGGGCAGAAGGGGCAGAAGATGGAGTCGCCACAGTCGCATAGAGGCGGCTGGGCAGGGACCAGCTGTGGGCACTTGGTGGTCCTGCCTGAAGACATGCCTGTCACATTGCACCCTAAAACACCACGGCTAAGCTTTGCCATCCACAGGGCTGAATTTCTGAGGGCATAGTACCTGTGAGGGGACTTGCAAACAACAAAAATAAGGAAAGCTTTTTGCTTTAGCCCGTTCTTCCCTTCAAAATCTATGATGTTAGAAGACACTAAAAGAGGGCTTTTCATGTGAAGCATATGAAGAAACATGCTGCCTGCTCTGGTTTTTCAAATTGGAAGGCCTGCAGAGACACAGACTGCACAGAAGCACTTAACAGACCTAATCATCTCAGGGTTGTCGGCAGATAAAGCCCACATAAAGTGATCCACCCCGGAAAAAGGTAGGGATATCTCCAGAGCCCCCCATCTCCATTGACAAGTTCACTGAAGCAGAATAGAAAAAGAAACCAAACGTGTAGTTGCACTGCTTGAGCTACGCAAAACCTCATTATTTTCCGTTAAAAAACACCTCCCTGTAAAGAGCGAAATCAAGGACGTTCCAAAATGATTCATGAGTGTGTAACCTGGCTACAGCTGACAAGAAGATGACTGTGCCTTTGCAGGCTGGGATGACAGGCTGAAAGATGAGCTCCTAATGAAATCAAGCTCAAAAGCAAAAGTAGAGAAAGCTTTAACGGCTGCTAAGTTAACAGAAAAACTTAAGATATAACAGCACATGGGGGTGCTCTGGTGTGCAGCCATGACCTGCACGGTCGTGTAATAAAAGAGGTATCTGTACTAAAGCAGATATGAGCAGCAGCCTCATGAGCACACAGAGGTGAAGGAACAGCAGCAGGACATGGTATTACAGGAGGAGCAAATGTATGAACACAGCAGGTTTCTGGCAGAGGTGGATTGCACGGTCCAAAGCAAAAAACATGCCCAGGGAGAGGCAAGATGTACATGAAAAACTACACATGAACCCATTCTGCCTGAGTTCTCTGCAGGTAGACTAGCCGACAAGATCAGGATGTGCAGAGTAGAAACAGAGACATAGATGGTTTGGGTCCGGCTGGTTTTTACCATAGGGCAAAATAAGAAAAAGAAGGTGATAAGGCATTTGTAACTTCCCATCTTAAAAGGTCTTAAAGACATTTCCCTAACATTCAAAACCTGGACGCAAATAGACTTCAGCATAGTAAAAGAAAAACGCTAAACATCAACACTGTCTATGTGAACAAGAGTAGGAATTCAAACAGTCCCCATATGCAAAAATGCTACATCAAAATGCAGGTACAGCCAGTGATACGAAAATATCAGCATCCAGGTCTTTTCTATAATAAATGTGTATTTTGCATCAGTACTAGAAAGGAGAAGTCTTGAAACTGTTGATAACAAATACACTTGCAGTGTAATTCATAAAATGAAATCTCACATCAGAAGAAACTGAGAAAAGGTGTCCTGATTCATTTAGAGTCTTACCAAGGCTTTGCAAAACCATGTTATCTACAAGTACTGCTAATAATAAGGAACCAGAATAAAGGAGAGATGTCCGCTTACAAGGGAATTGTGTATTTTCAAAAAGGCAGAGGAGCCATCGGTGTAGGCAAGACAGAGAGAAAGAGGGAGACACAGATATAAACAGCTCCTTAAGAACCATGCAGAACAAGGATGCTGCTGCCTACCCAGTCTAGGACACCAGCTATAAATCCTTGCATCAAATACAAAACCCAAACCTGCCAGCACGCTGCTTCCCAAATCATGGGAAAGAGACTATTTGAATTAGAACTGTATTCAAATTACAGACTATGTTTGAATTACGTAAGAGAAAGAGAAGATCTAATAGTTCACCCACTCCTTCCTACTAATACAGAACTATCCTCACCCTGTTTGTTTCTGAACTGTTTTAGGAATCCCGAGTGACAGAGTATTCACAAAGCAAATACCTGACACTAAGCTCTGTCAAGCTTTTTTCTCAACTTTCTGCTAACATTTAACCTAGCATTTTAAAATTGTTTGTACTTGTCTGTTACTTGAATACCACCCAAGCACAAAGCACCAGAAAGCCCTAATTCAGTGAATTAGTTATTCACATTGATGTAATCTAGTTGTTTTGGAAACAAGTTACTGGATTCTTTGTAAGTTAACCTTTATCAGGGAAAAGGGGTGACTCACTGGAGGTCCGGCAGGATGGCATGGTATACTAGGTGTGGTAGACAGGAACTTTAGCAAGCAGGTTGTGACATTAACAGCAGCAGCAAAATCAGAAAGCCAGCTTACACTAAATGTAATCCAAGATGCCCTGCGTACAAAGTTTTAGAGAAGTTTTTTGAAGCAGTAACCTGGACTAAGTGATTTTTATTAGACCAGGATGCACTCCTTGTTTTAAGAGCTCATTTGAGCATTTGCAGGCAATTCTTCAAAGTTTCTCATGATCATAGATGGTATTTTTTACTTAAATTACCGTTTTGAAGTTTCCCTCCTTATTTATCTGCATGCAGCTGGGCCCCAGAAAGGTGTGTTGATCGCCATGACATGGGAGACGAGCGCTAAGCCTGGAGCTCTGCCAGCTCTAACGCTGGGAGGATTCCCACAGCTTTGTGGGCATCACCACGTGGCAGCCCTGTGCCACCTGAGCCTTATGTTTCTGTTCAAGGGTGAGAAAACCTCTGTCCATTTTAACCTGGTTGGGTCAGCAAGGAATCAGAAGCTACAGGTAGGAAGCTGTGATTGGGTTCCCTTTGCTCCCAACAGATAAGTGTAAACAGAAGATAGTGTCGATGCTGGCAGTTCCAGGTGGCAGGCCAGGAGCCAAATGGGCACTTAGGGCTGACCTGCAGGTATGCCTACATAGCCTAACGAGTTAGCCCAGCGCTCCATGTAGGTCAGCTAGCTCTGCCGAGAACCAGGCCACAAATGGATGGATGAATGGGTGGGTGGATGAATGGGTGGATGGATGAATGAGTTTTATACATCACAACCTGGTCCTCATGGTACCTGAGGTAGCTCAGCCAGAGCTGGCTCCAGTGTTTTTTACAGCATCACATTGTCCTGCATGGACATGTCCTGTCTTCCCATTGCAAGGCTTTGCTCTTCTGGGTTAGGGCTGAAGTTTGCACTGATGCCAGTGACACATTCCTTCTTTAAACAAAAACTCTAACAGGTCATAGAATCATAGAATCGGTGAGGTTGGAAGGGACCTTTAAGATCATCAAGTCAAACCATTAACCTGCCCTGGCAAAAATGACTTCTAAACCATGTCCCTAAGTACCACATCTGCCCTTTTCTTAAACACCTCCAGGGATGGTGAATCCACCACCTCCCTGGGCAGCCTATTCCAATGTTTAACAACCCTTTCAGTGTAAAAATGTTTCCTGACATCCAATCTAAACCTGCCCTGACATAACTTGAACCCGTTTCCTCTTGTCCTATCCCTTGTCACCAGGGAGAAGAGGTCAGCCCACGTCTCTCTAAAACCTCCTTTCAGGTTGTTGTAGAGGGTGATGAGGTCTCCCCTCAGCCCTCTCTCAACAGAGTCCTGTAACCTCATCCAATCTAGCCTCTACAGATACCAGCTTACAGCAATTAAGGCTAACCAAGTACCTTGCTGCCTTTGCCAGAAGTCTGGAGCCATTATTTTACTGGAGAATCTTGGCTTCCTGGTGTTACGTTTTATTACTATTGCACAGAGCGTATCGCATATGTTGGGGAGCAGTAAATGCTACTGCATGAAGCACATCAGCACACAGTTCTGTGGGTCTCACTGGAGACATCGTTATGGAGCCAGACGTCCAGACGGGATCACCTTTGGTGGGTCACTTACCAGCAAACTGTGAGGGTGCCTGAAGCCCCAGACCACACTGCCAACCTGAAGGAATCAAATATCTTGAGTGACAGCTGAAATTATGTGTACGGTTCAGTCTTTACAACCTTGTCCCCTCTACAAACTGCTGGAGGACCTGCAAGCCCTGAAGCGCTTTCCGTGACTCAGTGCTGTGGTTTTACTCAGAGGCCATACATACTACTAATTTTAAGAGACAGTTTTGAGGTATTAGAAACATTTGAAAAACAGCTCTGGTGTACACAGCTGCTCCGCCTTGCCTTCCCCCTTCCTTGTCTGCTTGATCTGCTCTGGGCGCTCCAATGATGTCCTCCTCATAAACAATGCCATTCAAGCAGCTTGTCTCCCCCTCCCCTTTGCCTTTCCCCTCATCCCACCTCCCATATTCCCATACTGTTCCTAACAGCCCTTAGTAATCACACAGTCAAATTGGACACTGTTCCCAGCCCCCACTGAACAGGATTTTGGGTAAACATTCGATCCCCCAAATCAAACCCACCTTCTCTCCCTCTCAGCCAGAACATCCCACACAGCTCTGCAAGTCATACCAATAGCTAGTTTCTTTCCTCTTTGGAAATTTCCCATTCCTCTGATTTCTAGCCCTCTGAAAAGGCCTTTGGATCAACCCACCTCTTCCAGGTTTCAGCTAGCATGTTGCAGTTAATGACTCCACGCCTCTCATCTGCCAGAGACAAGCTGCAGCGCATGTCAGCAAACTGAGCATCCCTCCTTCATGTAGGAGAATTTTGCATTACAGCATTTTCCATAACACCTCCATAGCATCAGGCAGAGTTAATAAAGTGTACTGCAACGGACTTCCCACACTGTCCCACGGGTGCAGGGTCATTTCCAGCAGAAAGAGCAGAAAAGCAGCTACCTCCAAAGCAAGCAATACACCAACCTGCCCATGGTACACCTACACTTACCTTTTCATACCTCTGCATCTCTAAAACTGGCGGGGTTCAGGTTATGCCAAACACTATCTGAAAAATTCTTCTGATAGTATTTCTGCTATGATAAAGCAGTTTATTAAAACCACCAAAAGACCCATTATGACACCCATTTCAGAGTCTACTTAGCAGATTCAAAAAGGTTGCTCAAATACACCAGTTGTTGAATGGGAAACTGGAAGCGTACAGCCGAGATTAAGACTTGTCAGCACTCCT
This sequence comes from Rhinoptilus africanus, assembly GCA_013400135.1. NCBI lineage: Eukaryota > Metazoa > Chordata > Aves > Charadriiformes > Glareolidae > Rhinoptilus > Rhinoptilus africanus. The sequence continues at coordinate 125,175 of VXBO01011667.1, read as the reverse complement.
GGGTAGAAGTCAGATGAGACCGGAAGGGCAGGAATTTTGTGAGAGGGCTCACGAGTTGAAATAAGGTCACATACCCCACCACACTTGTATTCAAAACTTTGAAACAGGAGAGGGAGACAGCCGACGGCTCTAGGATAGGATGACAGCCTGTAGTCGCCAGCAGGACTTCACAAGGCTCGAGGAGCGAAAGAGGAGAAAAGAACTGGTCAGGACAGAGCCACTTTCATCACAGGCAACGGGAACTGCTAATGAGGGACAACAGGAACTAAAAGGAATGATTAAGAGCTTCGATATTTTATTGGCGAGTTCGACATCTGGTTAAACAATACGTACGTTTGAAGCTTGACATCCAGTAGGTCTCATATACAAACCATCATGGTACCTCAGCAAATTTACAGGGGTGAAGGAAAAGCCATTTGAATGCTGCAGGCTCCCAGCAGCAGTGCAGACAGCAGCAGGCAAGCAGGTTAGCTGGGAGGGAGATGGAGAAGAGCACAGGATACCCAGCTCTAGGCATCAGCCTTCCGTAGCTCAGATTAACCAGCTAATTTCCCCAGGCGCTCTCTGTAGAAACAAGCTTCTCCAGAGGGTGATTCACCGCACAATGTTATACTGCTGCTCTACAGAGCTCCTGTGAATTTATTCCCCTTTTCTTAGAGGAATATTGCTCTCACCAGCAACTGCAGAGCGTGCCCCAGGAGATGTGGTGGCTAATTTTGATGCCTATAGATGGGGAGTGTGAATCTCCCTTCCCTTTGCCCTCCCTCTGCAGGTACACGTTGTGAATTAGCATGTAAACAAGTGGTATTCACCCCACATTCACAGCTGAGGAGTTTGTCAAGTAACAGGACCTCTTGTGTGGTGCCAAACACAGCAGACAGATATACACAGATTTTAATTTCATTTCGATCCCAGACAGGCTTTTTGCATTTTGCCACAAACCCACTTTTTCCCCTTACACAGCATCCGATCTGCTCAGGCAATGTCCACCACCTTGGTAAAGAAGTCCCTGCAAACGCTCAGTAAGGTGTCCATTTGGGTGGACAAGTCCACGATCTGCCTGCACAAATCTGCTGGCAACCCACCTAGGTTTCAATCCACTGAAGTCAATAGGAGGCTTTTCGCAGATTTTAACAAACAGTAAATTAAAAAAAAAAAAATTGCATGCAGAATCCATCATCAAGATCCAGTTGCTTCTAAAACGTGACCGATTTGGGAAAAAATACACAGCCTTTCATTCCCTATTTCAAGCTAACTGAACTGTATCCAACTTCTGAATGAACATGATTTACCTAAAGGAAGACTTTCTTCCGTCAAAATTGACTGGCTGCAATTACGTACACATTCACAACATTTATGCTCCCTCACTGAAAATTGCTCAAGTGGTAACGTAAAAAAGAAATGATGGTTCTGTGCTTAAAAGAACAACTGTGCAGACTGAAGTTTGCTGCTATATTAATATAGCACCGGCAGATACTGTCATCTGAAAGTAAAAGGCAAAGAGAGGAACTGTTCATAGTTTTGTGCACTTTTTAGGCTTTTCCTAAAAACTAAAATGTTTCTTTAGGAAGTGATAATGCCTTCATACGTGACTGTGGGACTACTATAAAATGCTAAAGACCCATCCCCACAGGTGCCATACGCCATAACCGCATGGCTATATTTGCAAATTGCTCCATTTTCCACAGTTCTATTCTAATTTTATCACTATTTCTAATGAATTTCACTGTTTCCAGGAGCACATTAGGTGGTTGGTTTTTTTCTTAAAGTCAGGATGTATGTTATTTTTAGCAGTGATCCATTCACATGCTTAATTAGATACAGAACACAAATGAAGGACAATAATATGTTGTTTTCAGTAAAAAAAAAAAAATTTAGATTCAGTAGAAAGCAGGCAGACGATGCGTTAGTTATTGTTGTAATCTCTGCTGGAAAAAAGATTTCTATGTTGGCACAGGGCAGCAGAGAAATTAAGTGAGTGAACTCAACATGGGGCATCTATCAAAAGACAAGATATTTCTTCTCTTCTGGTTTGATACCAATGCAGATTCTGTTTGAAGGCAGATGATTTCCAGTGTGGAAAAAACCAAACAAACAATCAAAAACCAAAACAACAACCAACAGGCAAAACTACTAACTAGAGCAAACACACAGAACAATTCACGGCATCTGGAAGAAAAGGTCAGGACTGTAGTGACACAAGTTCTGCAGATCAAGTAGAGAGGTGGAAAACTCACCTAGAACTTCATTCTAGCTAATACTCGTAATGAATAGTACTAAATGAGACACATCTCATTTTCAGACGTATCTGAGGGGAAAAAGAAAAACCCTCAGGAGGGAAAATCACGTCTAGTATTTGCAGTCCTCCAGGGTGTGCTCTCAGGGACATTTTCAAGTGAATTGGGTGGAAGCAACCACAGGAAATCTTGTTGCTGCTAGGTTCCTATCTGCCTGGAAGGTCAGCAATGGAGCAGGGTAATGTTGCTTTGTTCTGGCACACACCAGAAGGCACAGGGTATAGAGCCCAGGCTTTCCAGCGCACCCAGAAAGCCTAGGAGTCACAACTAGTCACAAAGAAGGTAATGAAACAGAAATAGCAACTGCTTGATGGCAGCAGTGAGCTCTAGCCCTACAGCTTTCCCATCTGCCGCGTCCCTCCTTCCCTGAGAGCAGTCTCAGGAACAGATTTTCTCTGGCTGTTCACAGTGCTGTTGGATCACCTCAGCCAGGTCAAGACACCTCAATATTCGCCACTTCTCAGCAGCCAGCTCCTCCTTGGATACCTGGCCCAGCAGTTTTTTAGCAAAGAGGTTCTGATCCTGCATGAAAAGGCCCACGGCAGATCTCGGGGCTTGAGGGAAGTTCTCCAGGCAACCACTTGTGAAACAGAAGTTGATTTTCTTTTCACGTCTCATCCCTGGTCCCCTTTCTTCAATCCAAGTCAGAGGTCTAGTGGGGAGAAGCAGAGAAAAAGAATAGTATTTATGAAGAAATGGAATCAACAGTTATAGTTTATGCTTTTTTTCCTCAACATTTACGGAAAATGCCCTAATAAATGCACCATTTTTAAATTTCAGTCGTTGCACATTCAGGTAACATGTTCTGAACAGCATGCCTTGGGGTTATGGAGTTGAACACCAGGTAATAGTCTGAACTCTGCCACTGCTTCATGCTAGGACTTTCAGCACACCATCTAAGGTCTCTCCAACTTTGTTTTCCCTGTGTACAAAGGGAAGCCAGCAGTGCCTAGTCATCTCAGAGGGAAGGGGGAAGTTTAATCTGTCTGATTGTAGACTCAGATGGGAAGCACAGTTAAACATCCAAATATTTTGTGCCTGATTCAATCAGAGCTAAACTCACAAGGCTCTCAATGTCTACTCATTCCTCCAGCGAGAATAATCCCTCAGACACACACTGACAACTCAGGTGCTACTGTACAAGCTGAGCACCACCCCTTTAGGATGGGCTGAACAGACGACAAGTTCACTCATGAAGACACTAATGTCATAGAATCGCCTAGGTTGGAAAAGACCTTTCAAATCATCTAGTCCAACCATCAACCAAACTCAACCNCCAGGGATGGTGCCTCAACCACTTCCCTGGGCAGCGTGCACCTATCCTTAAATAACCCTTTCAGTGTAGCAATTTTTCCAAATATCCAGTCTAAAACTCCCGTGGCGCAACTTGAGGCCATTCCCTCTTGTCCTATTGTCTGTTACTTGTGAGAAGAGATCGACCTCCACCTCCCTATAAATCTCCTTTCAGGTAGTTGTCGGGAGCGATAAGGTCTCCCCTCAGCCTCCTTTTCTCCAGGCTGAACAACCCCAGCTCCCTCGGCTGCTCCTCATAAGACTTGTTCTCTAGACTCTTCACCAGCTTCATAGCCCTTCTCTGGACCCGCTCCAGAACCTCAATGTCTTTTTTGTGGTGAGGGGCCCAAAACGGGACACACTCTCTCTGAAGTTTTCAAATACGTTACTTTCTCTTCACTGGGAGCCCTGAGTTGATCCTAGAGATTACACCAGAAGATTTTTGCCTGTCTCTGCTACACAGACTCTCAGGCAGGTCTTCCTTAACCAGAGCAAAGTCCTGTCTTATGCCGATGCGATAGCCACAGCCTCCAAGCCAAGTATCGGTGCTGCTGGCTATCAACTGGCATAGCTCACAGGTCCTTGAAATTTCCTGACCAACTTCCCAGCTTGGCTGAGGAAAGGGGAGCCATGGGAGGTGCTGCATTATTTCAGGGGTCTCCACAGACTCTCTGGCACAACACTGCAAATGCTTGCAGAGGCTCTGAGGAACAGTCCTCAACACAGCCATGATCCTCCTTTCCTGCTCTTTTGTCAACTGCCTAAACCATGCCATTGCCTTTCTGCAGCTCATTCATCAGCACTCACTACTGGCTGTGTTTAGAGGATGCACATTATTTTTCTTACTTGGTTATTGATGGCCTTTCCACAGTCCTTTATGGACCACTTTATTCTGCCACTCACAAATTATGAGAGCATCAATAGCATGGAAGAATAAATTCTGTCTCCAAGTACTGCCCATTAAATCTTCAATATCATTAGATCTGGAAAGTCCTTGTCAGTCTAGTCTGAACACGCTCTACAGAGCATTCAGCTTAATGATTCTGCACCTCATCTTTTATGCTTTAGGATCCAGTTTCTACAGTCAGATCATTGTATCAGTTATTCTTTGCTCACCTGTACTGCTGCATACACACCCTACAAATTAAGCATGGCCAGATGAACCTGGCTGAACAGAATAAAACAATATGGATTTAAAAAAAAAAAAAAAAGGACTCAAAACACAGCCTGCAAAAATGCACCAAAAAAAAAGTCCTCAGAGGACTAATAAATGCAAAGACATCATGTATTTCAGGAAGTCCCAAGGGCTACATGTCATTGCAGGCCAGAAGGGTGCTTGAGGGCCATATACTTGGTGTTTTCTATAGTCCCATCCTCCTTCCCCAAGGTGCTGGCTATTGACTTCGACCAGATGCAGGCCGCAGAGCAAGCTGGGCTTTGTTCTGACTCAACAGAGCCAGGTTTGTGTTCTTAAGACAGCAAACAGCAGCAGAGGGTTCAGGCCAGTTATTCAAAGCTGCTTTATCTCAGGTAGACAGGTATGAAGAAACCACTGGGCAGGCAAAGGCAAAGATCCCCACCATGTAATAGAGTCCATTATATGATCCAAAACAGGCAGTGTCAATGCAGGGGCACCTCCCTGGCGTGATCTAGAGCAGACGCACACCAGTGACCAGGCTCAGGGGTATGTTGTCTTCTCCTCTAGCTTGGGGAAGCCACTGAACCAGAAGCACAATCATATAGAGTAGGCAGAATTTAATCAAAGTGGTTAAAATGACTGATTTAGATCACTGAGCAGGAAAATGATGGTTTTACTAATAGATTTATCTTCTGTGATTGGATTTTTAGTTATTCATCCAGCAAGAGTGGTAACCAAAACATGTTAATTTTTAATTAGCAACTACTACACTGAAACTAGTCCCTTTTTGCTCTAAAGATACGTATGCTGCAAGTCTGCCCATTATTTCAGCAATTTTGTAGCTTCAGAAACAGGTTTGTATTTTATGTCTGAAAATTGTGAAGAAGTGCTGTTAATATAGATAATTTACCCATTTTCATCACAGATTTGTATCAAAGTATTATCTGGCTATGGATGTAGATAGTTATTTAGAAGTGTTAGTAGTGTTACTTAGGAGCAACAAATGCAGCATTTTTGGTAGCTGAATAAAGCCATATTAAACATGTTGGACAGTTAAAGAATAAAAAGAAAGTTTAACCAAACACTAACAACTTACTTATATAGAGACTTTTTACAAAGCAAGCACTATCTGCAGTGAAGAAATCATCCTGACTTTTTATGATAATTTTGTCTTTCCAGATTTTAGACTAGTAGAGCTCTCCTAGTTACATTATATTCACAGACTGGAGGAGACTTTCTGCTTTTTCGATTCCCTGTTTCTTCAAATAGTGAGTGGCCCTAGTTGGACTGTCCTAGTTAAATTAACCAAAATGTAGTGAACACTCCTCATACCTGCACATGAATTAAGCTGGTTTCATGCTTGAAAAAATTTTGGGTCCACTCAGCTTAATATTTTACGCAGCAACTTCTACAGAAAGCATGTATTACATGATTTTTTATGGATGTTCAATTTGAAGGGCTTTTTTTATACTTTGTAAGCTTAGATCTCAATACAAACATAATTTCAAACATTTATTGCCAGAATAAGTGTTCAGAAAATGTCTTCAATTTCTTTTAAACATCCTCCTTTTCACACTTTGAAAACACCAATATATCTTGGTTACCATGCAATCAAAAAAGGGTTACCTTCCCTCAGATGGGAATTAGACAATTATATTCTACCTCTAGTTAACATCAAAAGAGACACTGCCCGAATCATTATCTCTCCAGCTCACACTAAAAATTCATTTTTGACATTTACTGAATCCAAGCTCCATAATCCTGGGACAGGAACTGCAGTCCCAACCCAGCCAGTGCTGTCAGTAGAGGTTTGGCTTTTCCTGGATTGCTCAGTGCTTTATCGCAGAGAGGCTGTCAGCTCAACTGCCTTGGAAACACAACAGAGGCAGAGGTCATCTCTCAGATAGCTGGGCATCAGGCGTTAACAGCACACCTCCAAAATCCACCCAGAGACAGATGAGCAGCCAGTGCGGGCTGCGCAGTGGAGACAGACTATAGCCTTTGCACAAATCCCTGCTTAACAACCAGAACACAGGCTGCTGCATTCTGTGCACCTGCTGTATTTTCCAAGGCAGAATATAGGCTGAATTAACCTGATTTCTCAAGGTTAGTGTATTCATGTCTTTCGAAAAAAGGATGAGAGAGCTCTCAGGAAAAGTGCAGACCTTTCCCATCCTTCAGCAAAATAAAGGTTGGGCAAATTAGAGCTGTAACACCACCACCATGACTGCCGGGCCATTACTTCACTTGCTGGAGAGTGGGCCAAATTCTCTACTGCCGTAACTCCACTGACGTCAATGGGGGAAGGTCAGCAGGAAACATGGCCCCGTCACCGAACAAAATACAGGAACACTATGTAACTTTCCAGTCGGCGTAAATTATCCCACAGGCATAAAGCTGACTGTCCCTGAGGTCATTAAAACACTCATGGTGACAAAACACTTACCAACCCATACAAATAGCTAGTAGTGGGCAAAGAAAAGCAGGTATCTCTTAGTGGTGTAGAGCAGGAAAAAAAACAGCAATCCAGAAACGGTTCTGTATCTAGCAAATATCACACATAGCAGCCAAGAACTGCCTAGGAGACAGGACAGTCAGGGAAATGTTTAAGCCACCCGCTAGTTCCACCTGCTGGAATTAGTTCAAAATCTCACTCTATATAGATCTTTATAGCTGCTCGTGTTACTGGCAAATTGCTAAGAGGGTAAACAGAGCTTGTATACAGAGTTCTGTCCTCTCACAACTGCACTTTAAAGGGAATTAGAAATGATGTTTTATTTAAAGAGAGAGGAAGATTGCTAAGCAAAGATGCTAATCCCTCGATAAACTGCAGTGGGCTTTGTAGGACTGACTGATAAAATGCTTGACGAACAATGGGGTGAAACTAACAGTTCAAACAAGCCCTGATTATTCACTCCCCAAATAGCTAGTCCTTCAGGTTATTACTTTTTTAACAATACACTTATCTAAAATTACTAAAGAAGTAAGCATTCATGTTTGGTGTTTTTTTCTTTTTGGTTTGTTTTTGTTTTAAGCGTTCCATATGTGTGCAACACACAAAAAAAGGGTAATTTATTACAAATGAAGACAGGCCAGAATATTTTCCCATGGGGTCTAATTTTCCCTTGCTCTCCCCAGTCTTCTCATCTGCCTCTTGTCATATGCCTATGAGGGGGTCATCTGACTCAAAGGCAGTGTGCACTATATGGAAAAACAGGAAAATGTGAGTAAAGGGAAATGAACAAATTGTTCCATCACCATTCCTATGTCCTAGGAAACATAGAGTGCTTGGGTAACTTCTCTATACCTTTTCATGTCAGACGATTCTCAAGTTGCATGTATAGTATGCAGTAAACTGTCCTCATAGGTAACTTCAACTCAACTGAAAGGACTTGGCCTCCAAGTGGATGGCCCAGAATGACCAGACTGGAGAGTTTCCAGCAAAATACACCACCAGAGGCCAAGTGGAGTACTCAATTCACAGTACGAAACACTACTTGATAGCAAGGCTATTGCTATCATGTAGTAAACGGGAGATCAAAGTCATTATTATAAAATGCATCACCAAAGAGTTTCCTGCAAGAAAGTCATACTGCAATGACTGGAAAAAATTACAAGTAATCCTGGCTGCTGGATTCTGTCTGGCACACTTATGCAACAAAAGCAAAAAGACAAGAAGTGGGAGACAGACTGATGTCCTACTCAGGAAAAAATCAAAGCGACTTCAGGACTGTGGAGTAGGCATTAGTCCAGAGCAAATTTTGCACATTGGCCTTTCAGTAGTTCATTATACTTCTGCTCGAAATGTACAATTTTATGTTAACCTCCAGCTAGTACTACATATTGGCACAAGCATTATAGTGGTATGAGCTAAGTATTATGACTAGTGCACTACTTTTTCAAACAGTCATATATTTTCAACCTTTAAAGAAAGGTTGGCTTTCAACATACGATTAGAATGTCCGATGCTAAACAAAAAATCCTGTCTCTGAACAATTTTTCTGAGTGCAAGGGAAGGGTGTCTCAGTCTTGGGCATGGCAAAATGCCTTATGGGCCCATTCCTACATTCAGATATCAGAAAAGAGCAATTCAAACCACCTTGTGCTCCTCAGCAGACATTGTTTGGTGGTGGCTCTTTCTACCACAATTACTAAAAGAACATCATTCAGGTCTGTTTCTCTTGTACACTTTCATGCCATCATCTGCCCATTCTGTTTCTACAGGAGGAAGAGAGGATGCAGAACTCCTGCAGACAATACCCAAGCAGCCTGGCTCACCTGCTGCCATGGCCATTACTCACTTCTTGTTTGCCGTCTGAAAATGAACAGTCATTCTGGAATAATTCTTATCCTTCTGCTTTTCTCTGGTGGCAGAGGTAACAGTGAGATCTCCAAAGAGGTCAATCAGCCAAGTCAGTCGGGCAATTCCACTGAAAGCTGGAAATCCTGTTTTGTTTTCATCGAGGACGCTACCTGGTGTAACAGCAACAGAAAGCCTTGAGAAATAGAAAGAGAATAATGTCCCCCACATAGGAAAGGCTGAAGAAACTACAGTGTTGCAGGCTTAGAGACCAGGGTGTAGAAAAGCCATGAGTGGATGGATTGAGTAGGAAAATCAACAAACATGGTCAACTTTGAAATGGATCAGTTGGTGAGCTATGACAGAGAAGGCTGCACAAAGTAAATATATAACAAAGATTTCAGGATATGTTGAGGACAGGAGGTTTTATGTAGATTCAACAAGCCACTAAAGTAGGGAGAAAACAATGGCTAAAAAAATCTCTCCCGGCTCTTCTGGGCAAATACCAGTAGGGAACACTGGTCCCCACTAGAAATTGGGAGACTTCCTCAGAGCTCATCCTCTTCTCCGAGACCCATATGAATGAGAAATTGGTCACTACTGCCAAAGTACAGAAGGGATGAAGATGTGCTCTCTCCTCCATACAATAAGGCACGGGTTTGCATTCTTCACCACATAGCAGGAAGAGATTAGCAAAGCAACAGCCTGTAGAAGACTACTTTTAAGGCAAAGGTGTTTTCCAGACAGTTCTGTAATTTCATGGTAATATCCAGAACCGATACCTGTGCCTCTAGTCAGTTTATAGACAGACTCTCATCTAAAAGGACTGAAGGAAGCCTGGAAGGACTGGCATCTCTGTGGAGCAAGAAAACAAATCCAGACAGATTTTGATTACCTCACAGCTACTGACCTGTGAAATGCAACGTTCCCTTCACCAGGTCTTTCCCAGCCACTTCCTTTTTCAGCTGCTTGTACTCTTCGGTCAGAAGTTCAATGTGCTCCACATGGAGGACTTTATCTGACATTAAAAAAAACCAAACAAAACCAAAAAACCACCATAAATCAGGACAGATTCAATACGAGCTTTCTGCGTGAATCAAAGGCACATCTAAGCAGTAAAGGCTTCACCAGTCACCAGTGGGAACTCACTTAGAAACGTTCTCACGCATGGCTGGCTAAACGTCAGGAAGAAAACCAAACACGGGTCCTGTGCTGAGGCATCAATCTGGGCTAAGGATTTTCAGGAGACAAATAATATAGAGACTACAGGAACAGTAGCCGCTATGTTTAACAGAAACTCTGTAATAAAACCCAATACCCAACTCAGGCTGAAACAGGAGTCTTCAAAGTAAAAGATGGATTAATTCTTGGCCTCTTTCCCCTCACATTTCCTTGTTCTGCATTTTTCCTCCCAGGGTAGTGGGAAAGAAAAAGGAGGGGAAAAAAATAGCATAATACTCAGACCCAGACTGTAACAGTATGTTAAGGAGTACATCCCTCCACTGCAATTAATTGGGATACTTTGGAATAGAGGCTATCTGATACACGTTGAATGTGGCCCTCATTCAAAATGTGTTTTTCTGGAAGGTTTCCAGGACAGTCAATTTAGGCTGCTGACAGTAACTGCTGCTGCTTCGAGAGAAGAGGCATAAATTCTTCTCAATGGGAAGCCATTTGGCTAGCAACAAGGCAGTAAGCGGTGTGGGTACAGGGAAACAGCAAAGCAGAAATCCTATACCTCCGGTGTTTTAGGACAAAAGTCACAAAGGAAATTTTTAAGAAGCAGTGGTATAAATAGTGCAGCTTGTCCAAAAGGTTCGCACTCTGCTCCTGCCCAGCACTGTTCCTTTCCTTGCAGCCTCATACATCTCCACTGGCCTCAGCTGAACTGCCAGCTTCTGATCCTTGGCACTGCAGGGATGGGACCACACACTTTCCAGAAATAAAGAGATTTTTCTTAGAGGCAAGCCATCTTTCAAATAGGGATGCCTTTCTGGCCCACGATAGCATGAGCAGCCGTGTGTGACCAGCACATCACAAAGGCTAGAAGGTAGGGGTGCTGTTTACAGTCCTATTTTTGGGGAAAGAGAGGACAGGGAGGTGCAATGGCTACACTCATTAAGTGCTTTACTATCACTGCGACAGAAGTTTCCTTCTCTAACTGCATTCAGAGTGTCACAAGCAGAGACCAGTGCTTTTCCGAGGGAAAATGTATCTTACTCTTAGCATTGACATTTGCATGTTTATTTCCCCACTGGCACACGTCTTAAATCCTACATTGACTCATCTCTGAGACAGGATACTCCCTTCTACGTCATTATTAATGGACTGGAGCCCTGCCTTTGAGTTTGACGCCTTTGGTGCTACCCAACAAGTAATATTGTTTACACTCTTGAGAACAAATGCGTTACCTTTCTTCTCAGCCATCTCCCAGAGCTCATGGGCCGCCTTAGCAGACAAAGCCATGGGGTACTCAACGAGGACATGTTTCCCAGCTTCTAAAAACATTCTGAAAGGGATACAAGATCAGTCTTTAAAGTATAACATCATAATCATCTCTTTCCTGCAGGCAGCCCCATCTGAAAAAATGCACAACTTGAAGTAACAGAAATAAATGGCAACTTTCCTGGCAAACATGGTGTGGTGGCTATAACACATTTAAACACCAGGAAAGTTGGGGTTTAATTCTCCTTTTTCCACAGAATTCCCTTACTACCTACAACAAGTCACTAAAATGCCACAGCGTTGAGCACTGCAATTTCTGACTTCCAGACACTCGAGTGGCTAGAGTCAGGCACTGGACCACTCTTCCTCTATACAACCTGTGAGGAAAGGCTTTCAATCCTGTTTTAAGCTGCCTATCCATCAAACACAGGTACGCAATTGGAATTACTTAGGAAATGAATGCATCCTGAATCCTACCCTCTTCCAGGTCTTATTGGGTGCTCTATGTAACTCACTATCATTCACTTCAGGTTTATAGTCTGCCAGTTTCTCCTCCAGTGTCCACATCCTCTCCTGCAGCTCCTCTATGCTTCTAAATTACAGGGGAAAGGGTGGGAAAAGAGAAAACAAACAAAAAAACCAACTCTAAATACCTGATGGTTTCTTCATGGCTTTTGTTCTCTGTGCTGATGAAGGCTGCTTGAATCTCTTTGCTTCTTAGAGCATCTTCCAGGCTAATCTGCTTGGCCTCATTAATATTGCCAAAACTTCTCCTGCATATTTAGTATAAATACAACCACAGTGTAACCATCACAATCCATTCTTCCCAACTGCATGTTGTGCAGCAGCACTTAAAAATTGTTTCCAAGGACCACTGTGTCACTGAGTTCAACTGGGGTAGAACAAAGCCAGCTTGCGTTCCAGGAAGGGCACGAGCACTTATAGACAGATGTGAAGTGCACAAAAGAACAAAACAGATGGGCCAGTGTGTGGGTGGTGGTATCAGTACAGAAACTGCCCTGCTATTGCAGTGTAAAGCGGTTTTTGGTTTTGGTGTATTTTGAGGTTTTTTAATAAGCATCCCTACCAAAGAGCCATTTTAAAACAGTGACTTGAAAGAGAACAGTGCTCTTGAGGGAGAACTTCCTCTCAGCATGCTGGACAACACAGGCAAAAGCACTTGAGTTGTCAGGGACACGTGGAACTACAAGTGCAGACAAGCAGGAGAAGGACAAAGCAGATGTGTGGCTATGATGGCTCCTAACCCACAACACGCACACCATGTCAGTGCTAAGGAGGAGGCTCTCTTGGCCCTGAGCACATCCGCACCTGAAAATGAAACACATACACTCCCCACAAAAGCCCCGTGCATTAGTAAAGACTGGAGCAGACACCTTGACAGTGCTAGGATAGGTGACAGAGGGCATGAGGATAGGCCACAAGCAGGACTTGAAAGCAAAGACCAGTCATGTCTGCATGTGATTGGGATGCAAAGAGCAAGGCAACAGATCCAAGCAAGCTGTCTGTGAATTGTGCATTTCGACAACACTGTTTCTCAACAGAAGTAGCGGAAACCCTACCTTTAGTGTTGTTCAAGGCTAGTCATAGCACTAGGAAAGGCATCAGGGAACCAAGAGTGTATTTGGCGGGGACATAAGCTGGGTGACATAATTGGTCCTTTCAGTCTCAAACAACCCTGACTGCATGACTTAAATAGAGCTGGAAAAATACATTCACAGTCTGAGATCCATACATGTACTGCCTAACTATTTAAAACCTTTATGCTCTGCTGTTATGGGGCAGAGAACCTAGCAGGAATGCTCAGAGGGAAGTATACGCTTAATTTCCACAGCTCCAAGCTAGTGAGAAAAACTCTTGTTCTCTAAGAGGCATAAAGACATCTACAAGTTCAGTACCTGGTTTAAAAAAAAAAATAGAATTTTATGATGAAGTTGCAGTATTAGGAGCTTTACAACATGTTTTTGTGGAAAAAAAAACCCAAAAACCCTAAGTTTTTTAAAACTGTAAAACTTCTTATGTTTTTAAAACATTTCTACAACTGTTATGCAGCCATTAGCTCATTAGTGTAATTGTTGTCTGGACCATCCTAAACCTACAGGAAATTTCAGTCAGATAGAATTGCATTTCTTTTTATCACACAGATCCTGCAGCGAGAATGTCTCTCAGCTTTCATTTTAGTCATTTCTGCAAGGTATCGCACTGAGGTAACCTATTTGTTCCCTCTTGCAGAGCTTTCTGTGCTCATTTCCTAGCTGCCATTCAGAATGACAGCCATATTTGCATAAACTTTCCCATTTCATACAGCCTTAATTATAAGAGAAATAGAAAACTTTGGCTATTTACCCCTTGCCCCCCTTAAATAATACTCGCCCACACGGAAAGGCATGCACACCAGAAAAAAGAAACATTACTATATCCATTTTAAACATGCTAAGATGAAATTTCTAACCTGGATACAAATCCCAAGAGTTTCAGGTGCTCAGAAGGGCTAGAAGGCATCGGATTCATCAGGTCTCGGATTCGTGCTAAGCCAGCAATTCCAACTCCAACCACCACGGTCCCAAACATTTTGTTAATCTAACTAAAGGAAAAAAAAAAAAGCAACATTTTTTTCTTTTAGAGGGGAGAGGAGCAGCTGCGAGGGGAGATGGGAGGATGGATTACTCTTGAGCTGCACTTTCATACAGCCAAACCTTATTCAGATGTCAGCAATCTGCTACCAGGGATGTGATGCTATATGCTACTGAGCTCGCTCACATCCCACTGAAATGTGGTCAAGCGGTTCAGCCCATCATAGGACTGGTCTTGAGACTAGTATTTAACGGCTATTATATCACAGCTCTGGCACAAAGTCCTTCCTTTCTGCGAATAGAAGGCAGACTTCAAAAGTGAGATGTTCTTCTATTTATATCGCTGCTTCCACGCTGGAAAGGAGCCAAAAGGTTTTGCAAACCCAGCGGAGCTTTATATAAACCCTGCTGACTTCCTGAGCGTCTGCAGCACAGCCTGCCCTGAGCTGCCACATGGACATTCGCAGCGCACGGCAGCGTAGCTGGAATACTTTGGAACAGGAAGCAACGAGCATCTTTTCTTCCCACGTGTAACCGCTGGCACATCCGACAACATCAAGACGCAACCAGCCATCTGATAATTCAGTCAAGATGCTTGCTTGATATTTCCATGCACGAAGAAAGCTCTGCCATCTCTTTAATGACAAGTAGACATGTCCTCGAGATTTACACCTCCCAAAAGGATGTCCCTGCCACAATTGCATCATATGGAAGATGAGCCAGGTATTTCTCTCCCTGGCCGGGCTGCTGGGCCACTGGCAATAAATTCTCCTGTTGGTTTTATGATTTGCCATTGATTTGCGGAAGCACTGGGCAACTGGTGTAACCTTTCAAACCTGCACTGTTCCAAAACACCAAAGACTAGTGACACTTTGCAAAGTAATTTTAAGATTTACAGGAAAAACAGCTGGGAACCAAGCCATGTCAGCCCCTCTGCATTTTTTATTACTTCCAACTACCCACATGCCTTCAAACTCTGTTTCATAGAATCATAGAAAGGTTCGGGTTGGAAGGGACCTTAAAGATCACCCAGTTCCACCCCCCTGCCCTGGGCAGGGACACCTCCCACTAGACCAGGCTGCTCAAAGCCCCATCCAGCCTGGCCTTGAACACTTCCAGGGATGGGGCATCCACAGCTTCCCTGGGCAACCTGTTCCAGTGTCTCACCCCCCTCACAGTAAAGAATTTCTTCTGTTACAGTGTTCTTGCCACTGCCAATGCCTTCAGCTGAGTGAACTCTTCCAATAACTTCCACTACCTGGCTGCAACCGTTCAAATCCTTCCAAGACTTAAATGGATAAATGGACAACCCCACTTCACTCCTCCTTGTGACTCTTGTCTGACAGGATCACAGTGCAGCAGTGCAGCTGTGAGTGACTGTTCAGACAGTCCTAGGGGTTGACAGCTGCTCATAAATTACATCAACTAGCACAAAGAAAAAACAGAATAAAAGAAAGCCCCTCTCCAATCACATTTCATGTCTGGATTTTGTTTTTCTACAAGCCTCTGCCTATGTATATATTCCTGAACTCTGCTAACTTCATACGTGCCAAAAGGGTACAACACACAGAAGAAATGAGTGATACCGGAAGATTTCTCTAAGGGGATTACAGTGACAATTCATTACCAAATATTTGAGGTATAATGTGATGACATTGGTCAACTGGGAAGAGAGATGTATAGAGCTAAGAGAGAGGTGGGAGGAAAGGAGCATAACATAACCACACAACCTATTTTCTGTTCCACCCACAGGCAGAGTCCTGGGCTGAGTTCTCGGTTACCCTCGCTTTTCTCTACGGCCAAAGAAACAAAGGACTGATACTTACAGAATAATCTTGGTTGGAAGGAGCCCCTAGAGGTCACCCAATCCAAACCTTACTCAGCTGCATCAGGGCCACGCTGAGCTCTGACTGTCCCCACAGATAGGAATATGGCAACATCCTAGGGCCTCTGCTGCAGTGTTTGACCACCCTGACAGCAAGAACATCTTCCTATTACCCACCCTGTATTGCCTTCTGCCATTTCACTACCCATTTTCCAAAAGACTGTGGCTTCAGCTCCTCTACATCCTCTCCCCAGAAAGCTGTAGGAAGTACTAACATCCCCCCTTTACTCTTCTTTTCTGGAGGCTGGACAAATCCAGATTCCTCCGTTGCTCCTCGTTCATCATCTGCTTCAGCCCCCTGACCACTCCTGGTTCTGCTCCGCTGGACTCCAGACAGAAAGCCATCTTGTACTGTTACACACGGTTATTCCACTCGGGGCAAGGGACTCTACATCTGCCTTTACTGAATTTCATGATGTTCCTGTCTGCTATTTCTGTAGCCTGCCCAGGCCCCTCTGATGTACTGACCACTCGCCCCAGTTTGATTTCATCCACAGACTTGCTGAAGTTGCACTCTGTCCCATTGTCCAGGTCATTAATAAGAATATTTAACAGTATTGGCCTTGGTATCAAACCCAAGGGATGCCACTAAGTGGTTGGACTAGTTCATTGGCTGTTGCTTGAACTTTGTGTCACAGATCACAAATCTCTGAGCCAATTTCCTACCCACCTTATAGCCCATTTGATTCACATCTCACCAATTTGGCCACAAGAATACTACAGGAGACCACACCAAGGGCCTTGCTAAAGTCAAGCGAAAAGATATTTACTGTTTTCCTCTTGTCGACAGGGCCAGTCATCTCACATGAAAGGCAACAGGATTGGTCAGGCACAATTTTCCCATGGTAAATCCAACACTGGCTGGTCACAAATGCTTTCTTGGAGCTCATGTGCTTGAAGGCAGCTTCTAGGAGGATTTGCTCTATTACCTTCCCAGGGACTTGGGTAAGGCTGACCAGCCTGCAGTTCCTAGGACGCTGACACTTTCCCTCTTTGAAGATTAGCACAATATTTGCCCTTTTCCAGCCACCAGAAACCTCCTGTGATTGCCAGGTATCTTCACAGTGACATCAACCAGGTCCCTCAGCACCCTTGGAAATACCTTGTCTGGTCCTGTAGATCAGCCTCAGCCCCTCTGCCCCCCATGGCAGTCTCCCACAGGACCTTGTCAAGCAGAGCATCAAAGAGCCAAAGAACTGCTCTTCTGAAATGTATGGTTGTAATTCCTTAAAATTTAGATTCATAAAGGGCTCCAGTGTGAATCAGGACCAGGTCAGCAGAGGTTTAGAAGCAGTCCAGCTGGAGAGCAGCTGGTCAGGGGCTTACTTTAAGCTCAAAAATTTTCAAGGTTACTGGAGTGTTAAGTCGTTAAGATTTGCCTACTGCCTTTTGTGGGATTGGGAGTGGGAGTCACACAGCACACAAATTCCCGTGAAGCTCCTACAGTCATCTTGTTTCCAAGAAATGCTTTTTTTTTTTTTTTCTAGCGAGCTGCTGACCTCCGCTTCAATGAGGTGGAGAAGGTGAGGGAGCTGAGTACCTTCTTGCACTGCCATGAACAAAGAACATCTCTCAGCAGAGGCTCGGGTTGCAGAACATCAACATTTTTGCCCCTCCTTTGAAAAAACTTTCCTAGTTTTATCTGATGAAGAACTTCTGACCTCCCCAAAAGTCATATTTAAGAGAAGCAAGATGATTTCAGCCGAGGAATAAAAATGGTTACTATGCAACCTGTTGCCATAGCAACCAGCCATTCGGTCCAGGTCAAGGGTTTGCAGGCTAATACGGTATCCACATGGAAAGAGACAGCTACGAAATGTACATTACAGAACCTTTGCTTACGCGCATAGCTAAGAGAAAAATTGCTACATCTGCATCCCTGCTGCTGCTTTTTATTACTCTCATTTTGCTCAGACAACAAAACCTGGAGCTGCTCAGGGAGAAAAGTAAATTAGATGGGGTTTGGAACTGTCATGAACTAGGTAAGAGCAGAATAGAGAATACTCATCTGAGAGTCCAGATGACTGTATGAAAATTTACTCCTTATTTCAAACCTTTACACTAGGATAACTGCTACAGTTAATCTTTCAAGTACAAAAATGATGAAAGAGGAAGCCCAAACCTTAAAGTGCTGTGCCTGCCTTCCACGCCTTTTTCTTAAGATAGGTGACCTCAGTTAAAGCTTTGACAAAAAGATTTTAGAGGCGTTTTTCAAGGCTGCTGAAGTTTGGCTCCTGTCATACTGAAAAACTGTACAGTAAGTGATACAACAGCACATCAGCCAGCACCCAAAAGCATTTTTCTCCACCCATTCCTAACTGGCTTTATGAAAGCGAAGGGGCTGATGAGAGGATTAGAAAGGGATGTCCTTCATGCTTACAGCTTGTGACTGAAGAGTGCCTCCCACCGCCCAGCAGCAACCGCCCTGGCCTGGTCACAGGCAGCTCTGCCAGCCCCACAAAGGGTCCCCTCTAAACCGCGACGGGGGACTTGGTGGCTGCAGACTGGTGCAGGAGCTCTTTCCCACTGACAGCCCGCACAAGTGGCTCCTCTTACCAACAGAGGATGAGCTCTGCATGACATAGAGGCAGACCCAAGAGAGACATCCAGCTGAGGGGGATCATTTATCCTACACAGATCATCGTTCCATCATCCCAAGTATTTTTGCAAAATTTGGCAGTAAAACAGAAATATTCAGCAGCAAAACAGGCAGTGGAGTATGCCTAAAGGGATTGGTCACATAGCAAATGTGTTCCTCCCCACTGCAATCGCAGAGGGACTTCAGCCCCTACATCTCGAAACCCCTAATGCTCACAGAGATAAGCTTTAGGGAAGTGAAGCTTACCTCTGTTTTGTGCGACATTGCTAAGGCCATGCAAAGCCAGTGCAGGGGCAAGATAAAAGGCAGGCAGAACTTAAGAATTATCTCCCCTTCAAGAAAATTTTTCATGGCGTATCCAGACGTTACAGGATGAGAACGGGTACCTTCTCTCATGAAATACGGAGAATTTCAGTAAGCCTCATGCATTCTCCCTGCATTTTTCAAAGTCTCGTTCCCACAGGTATGACTGAGTGACTCGCATCAGATATCAAAGTATTTTGCAATTAATGTAATCTGCAATAGCATAACACTGATGTGGGAAGCTTTCCTGAAGCACTCCCAGCTTGCTTTGTTTAAGCGTGTTACTTAGTTACAAGTGACTACCATTTACTGCCACATGTATCTTAAGAGTAGCAGAAGCCTCCCAGGTGAGTACTTAATCTGAAAAGGCTGCTGACAAGGTTAGTTCACTTCTGCATACTCAACAGTTGAACCATTTCACCACCACAGTGATTCTTCATCAATTTTCACTCTCTCCAGCACCCCCTTCTATACCTGTCAGAGCTTTGCTTACATTAAATATGTAACTCTACCAAGCCCGAGTGATGACATACGTTGTGATTTCCTTCCTGACACTTACAAATACACAATACAATCCCTACTGACCTGGCAGCCACCTCCCACTGCTCCTATGAGTAAAGTGGGGCTCATACACACAGCCAGGGGCCAGCAACTGGGGAGACTGGGATTCAGTGGCAGCTACTAGGCAGGCAGAGTGTCTGAGGCCAGCTGCTGGAGGGATCCACCTTGTACAAACATGTACATATATATGCACACATATTCCCACTAGCAAACCTCTATCCTGCTCAGCCAGAGAGGGAAGCAGGATACAGCTGCCGGTGTTGTCTGGGTTTGTGCAAGCGCTCTGTCTGTCTGTGATCTCTGCAGCAGGCCATGCACATGTGTATATACGTGGTGTACATATGTGCTCTGTGTCATGTGCTGACTAGGAATACATTTTCAGCCTCACTACTGCTTGGACCTGGGAGCGTGGAGCTGCAGCAGCCTCACCCCTCTCAGGCTGTCAGACTCAACCTCTGTTTCCCCCTAACTTACACCAGACTGGACCGATGAAGTGCTACAGAGCTCCCTGTGCAGCAGACTTGTGGATCAGATATCACAGAGAACATTTTCTCTGTTACAGCAGCAAAGCCCTAAGATGGGGGTTACAGCATCTTCCTCTACATAAGTTTTAGGGGAACACTGGACAGACATCAGCAATCACTGTAAAATTAACAAGTTGAAACCTTGAGGTCCCTTCTATCTTTACATCTCTGATTTCAAATACCCAGAGCCCTGGTAGATGCTGTACTAAGGGTGCTGGTACATGTTGTAGCCTGTGCTACCACATCTCTACTGTCATATTGTTTGATCATAGCAAGGCGCATCTGCCTGGAGCGGAGAAAGCAGAAGCTGAACAGTGTGGCTTTTGTTACTGTTGTTTTTTGGAGGGGAAGAACTGCACCAAAGCTCAAATTTAATAGCCTGTTCAAAGGCATAAATATCCTTTGTTCTGCAGGAAACCACTTACGCACTTTAACCTCTGCATGTGCCGAAGCACCTTCAGGAAGCAGACCCGACAACAGGGCTCACTAATTTTAACTAAAGGCAGAACTTAAAGAAAAAGGGAAAAAAAGAAAGGAAGGCAAAGAAAATAACTGTTTGAACACTAATATGCTGGAGCGGGAGTTTGTGTTTTTGCTCTGCCTTTGCTGCAACCTAGAGATAAAAGTAAAGCCCTTCTGCAAGGCTGAGACAGTCAGGAAGGCAACTCCCAACACTCTGTCCCTTTGTTTCTTCTCTTTAAATACATTAACTGAACATAAAATGACAGTGACAGAGGAATTTTCTTGAAAACGTGCCAAGACCATTTACAATCTCCATAGTTAGAGGAAAACAACTGCACCTAGAAGTTGTAGAGCAACCGCATTTTTCCTTGAGAGCTGTTTGTTATGGTCCTAAGCATTAACTATCTCCAGTGTCTCTCCATCTCTCTACCCATCTCTCTGGGCAGGCACGCAGGCTCTTGTAGGTGAGTTATACCTTTGAGGCACCAACTCTCGCAGAGGTCTGCCAGCAGAAAACAGTCTCTCATCCTGACTGGCACCACTGTACCTTTGAAACAGCCAGAGCAGGCTTTTCTTCTTAACTTTTAAATGCCATTTGAACAATACACCTGCACCGGTTTAAATTTACATGCAGGCTCATTTGCCTGGCCTTTCTGATTAAATTCTGGTTTTTTAGCTGGCTGACAAAGCTGAAGTTGCTATAGTTATGTTGAGATATGGCCAGATGCTGTGTTACAGCTGCCAAACAAGCATATCTACTATATACAGTGATGGTTAATAATAAATGACTGCACTTGTAACAGATAGACTGTCTCCAGCATTAATACCTAAGCAGAAAGGAAAATACTAAAACATACTTCCGCGAGTTAGTAAACTCCAGTGTCTGCAACAATCCTGACTCCCATCACAGAAAGGCTTCTCTCCACAGCCTGCAACTCCATATCTGCAGAAAAAACATCTCACAAAACTAATACAAAACTGTGAGAGGTACTGGAAGAATCTGAAAATCTGGGTTTAATACATGACATATTCCACCCTGTGGAGGACTGAATCAGAAGTGCTGCTAGGTACATGCATGGGTAGGAGAGAGAATTTTGTCCCATTGTCCTTCTTCTGTCTGTAGTCACCCTTTGTGGTTCAGATTTGGTTGCTGGTCTGAAGAGTAAAAAACAAGGCAAATAAAACTTCTCAGATGGAGTCACAGGGATGTGCAGAAAAGCTAAGCCCTCAGTCTGGCTCATTTGTCTGAAACTCTGCCCTGAGATAACCTGTATCGTTTCAATTTTGGGGGGGAAATGGTAATTTGTGCACTCTGTTCCTTGGTGGATTTTCGGAGAACAGGTTGAAACTAAAGGAGGTCTTGGCCTGGCTACAGCTCAGGCCTTCACTTCTTTGGGAGCCTGGATAAAAGTACCTCTAGCTCAGTTAAAGGGTTGAGTGCATCCCTCACAACAACCACCCTGCTTACAGAATCATACTTCTAATGTTAAGTTTCCAGGAACCACTCTGGAATTAATTACAGAGAGTCTTGTGAAACTTCTGGTGGGTAAACAAACAGTTCCACATACTACAGCCTCATCACGGCTATTCTTTAGCCAAAAGGCTGCTTGTTTGTGGCTAATTAGTACACAACTAAAGCAGAGAGAACCACAAACAGTCCTAAAAATTTCTTCCAGGCTTTAATGTGCTATAACAAGTTTTGAAAGTGAATTTATCTACAGTGGTAGAGGAAAAGTGTTTTAACAAACGACTCTCAGTTACTTTGGAGTGAAGTCCAATTTTAGATGAGCACTCAGGAAAACAAGCAGTGGTATGGAGCTATCAGCAATTCACAGATCCTAATTTTCCCTGGGATCAAACAATACTATTGCTATGCTACCAGCCTGTGCCTGAACACAGGCTGGAGAAAATAACCCCGAGTAAAGCTAAAAACGATACTAGCTCAAAGAAAAAAAGGCATGAAACACATCCTCCACCACTTTTTGGAGTAAATGTAAACACTAAAGCTATCACAGAGTGGAACTCTGCCAGGTCCCTGTGGACCACAAACCGTGTCCCTTGGCTTCCCTGCAGAACAATAAAGCCACCAGAGTCAAACCTCCACATGGCTAAGCAGCTGAACACTAACTACTGAGACTCTGCTTAAACACCTATTCATACAAAGACATTGCTGTTTTGTGCTGACTCTTACACTTTTTAAAATTGAGAGCTTTTCATGTTCCATTAAAACTTCCAACCATACCTGCATTTTGGGGGAAACCTTACTAGGAACTAATCACAACATGTGTAGCTGGCAGGGAGCTGAGACATGCCAAGTAACCTCAGCACTTTCCATTCCCTCCCTGCGCTGCTCATTTTGGTTTTGCTGTGTCACCTACTGAAAGAAGACGCATCTCCACCTCACTTGATAGATTTATGAATGCTTTGCAGGTAAAATCCAATGCCAGGAGCAGCCTCCAAGCCTTTGCTGTAATACAAATGAAAGTGATGATGGACAATTACAGAAAAATATTCTGAAATATTTTCTCAGTTACTACACCTACCTGTGAATTTCCCTGCCCTTCACTGCAGTCCTTTCTATAAGCATTTACTTCTTCAGAGGGCCTAGTGAATGCAGAGCTGGGCTGAGCAGAAGCAGGGAAGTTGTGTTTCCAATCTGTATTCCTACTTCCAGAAGTTTACTGGGTGATCTACAGCAAGCAAACCACATCCCCTTTCCCTGTCCATCCTCCCAATTTCAGAGCAGGGGAAATCTCTCTCTTCTGTAAAGCACTCTCAGACCTACAGATGATAAGCGCAATGTAAGAAATAGGTATTATTACAACCTCTCTTCTTTGTTGTAGGAAATCGCACACAGATCAGACATTTAGAAAAGGTGCCTGCAACTAAGGTTTGCATTGAAATACGGCTATAAAACAATGCCATCTAATGCATGACGCAAAAATACGGTTTTTCTTTCATTTCTCTTGCTGTTAAATTCATCTGAAACCCAAACCCTACAAGGAATTACATGCATGCTTTGCTTTAATCACAAGTAATTCCATTTATATCAATGAGAATACTCCTACAAGCACATTAAGAAATAAGAGCTTTTGCTGTTTACTGTAATATTAGTAGGCACAAGAACAAAACACATATCCAGCCACAAGTATGGCCTTTTAATATCTTTATGGACTCAATCCAATAGGTGATACCTATCTTCCGGTCCACTAAAGGTCACTGCATCCCAGATCTGTAACAGGCTGACCTATTTTGAGAATTCCCCAAACAAAAAAAAGCACTCTTGCTACATACTGCCGCCACCATAAAGACACTGCCTGGCTGATGAAACCCTCTGCCTCCATCATTAGCGTAACGACAACTGATAACACCAGAAGCCTGACCCATACTCTCTTCAGAGTAAATAATACATATATAAATTGTAGCTGGTCAGACAAGTGTATTTTTTTTTAGCCGACTTTCTCTTCCTCTACCCCAGAAAAAATGTTTTCACCTTTCTAGAATAAATTGAGAGTGATACAAAGTTTTTTTAATAACTGGATTGAGATAACTTGGGAAGTAGATAACATTTTGCATAAAGTTGTAATTTTAAAAATTATGCATGCAATGGCTAACACCTGTCATTTTATCAGTCAAGCACTCCTCAGTAAGGCCTGAAAAATGCCATGGATGCTGTCCGTTCCCAATAAATTTTGCAAATCTACCAATGGCAGCAATTGCTTGATAAAAGGAAAAAAAAATGGCTCTTGAATGAAGATTAACAACTAAGGTTACTCAAATCCCTCCTAACTTTAGAGCTCAGTATTTTTCACGTTACTGGGCATCGCAACACTCAAGAATCATATAGGCCAGCCACTGGCCTGCTCTCTCAGGAAAAGTTAGTCTCCAATTCAATATGATTTAGCAGGCAAGTTGTCCTGACATGCTACTCCTCATCTGTTAGAATTGTCCCAAGAAACTGAGAACACCTTTACCAAAACATCAGCCACTAGAGGGGGCATTTGGTATCCTACTTAAACCATACTGACAAGAAAGTTAATTAAAACAAAACAAAACAAAATTAAAGGTAACAGGAATGCTGTAAAAGCTTCTTTCCCACAGTACTTCAACTGCACATTAGATCCCATGCAAAATTTTAAGGAGAACAACGCTTTCTTTGTGTATAGCCAGACACATTGCAAAAACAAACTCCCCATCTCCCCTCCCAACTCCTAGGAAGGATCCCCATCAAACCCTAAGATTTCTACAAGCAGAGAGGCAGTTTTACATGCCAAGAAGATGGCTAAATTACCTACTAATTTTGATTTGCCCGTAAAGTCAGACAGCTCTGAGCATGCCTAAACCTGAACCTTCCAGTGTGCTCACGCTCAGGGTTGACAAACAAGTAAAAGAATGGCCTACAAAATGGTCCCTATTTACAACTGTCTGCCTCTTTACAGATCTCCCATCACCAGATTTAGTATTCTGAAAAAACTCCAAAAGGACCTAAAAACAACCATCGAGTTGGGTCCAACTGCAAGCAAAGCACAATATCCTACTTGACTCAAGCCACTCCAACAACTACTAATATTAAAAACACGTCTAAAGAGAAGTGAATACATATTGTAATTCTCAGATTGAGTATTCCCATCTTGCACATGGATGTGTAACAAATTAAAAACTCATTAAAAATGATAACCTGACTTGATGGTTGGGTCCATGCAGTAACATTAGTTGGAAAAGGATACAGAATGGATTGTGCTAGTGTATTAGGGGCACTGAAGGTTCTACATACTTTGTTAAATCTCATTGTTTTGGGACTGGTGAAGCTGATGGCTCATGACTCCCATCAAAATCTCTGTTAAAAATAACTAAAATTGGTGAATAAGCTTTAAAAAATCTTTTACTCCTCATAATCTGCCTTCAAAGATGTGGAGCTTGAAGGTTTTAGTGATGCTGAATACCTGCTCAGAGGAGTATTTTAAATACACAACCTATTCAGAACCAGCATGGCCATGCAATCTGGACAAAACAACTGAGTACGTCTCTTTTAATTTCCTCTGCCAAACGGATCTACTTAATGTGGACCAGAATTTTATTTACAACTGTGGTTGAACAAATGGATAATATTCCATCAAAGGAAGGATTGGCACAACTGCCTAACTTTGCAACAACTAAATTAGCTACTGCAAAGGCTCAGGATCAGACAACACTCAGTCCACTGGGTTTTTTCTGCAATATTTTGGTGAAGTGACTTAACAGTTACTTTTATAAGATAAGACCGCTGTCCCCTCCTCAAGTTCATGCCTTTAAATGCACCATCCCTTTAAGTAACAAAAGGAGTCACTGAGTTCTGAAAAGAGTGGCTGTACTGAACTACCACAATCCTATGTTAACAACGGTAACACTAAAGATATTTTAAAATGTAACAGCAACCCTGCTCATTACTTTAGCTGTATTACTTACAGCTTTTTAAAATCTCAGTCTAAATCCCTTCTCCCGTCCTTACTTTATGCTAGCATAACTCAAAGCATTTTGAGGTTCTGGGAAAGAAACTCACTGTATGAGATTAATCTCTATTATTTCAGTCTTTCACATTTCAGGCATGACTGTGGCTTCTCCACAAACTGGGTTTCAGAAAAATTGTTTCTTTTTTTTATCATTAGAAATGGAAAATGCAGAGCATGCTACATTAGTAATACTTGTATTACTTGTAAGTAGTCACTGTTTTATAGATGCCTGCCTTAGCTATCAGACAATAAATCTCTGTTCTTCCCTCCCGTGGTCAGACTGGTATAGATAAAGGCAGCAATGGAGCCTCAGCAGCTCAGAATACATAACGGACACTGTCTGCAATGATCTGTCCTCCACTTGGATCCATTTGCTTTGGTTAGAATTGAATTGAGTCAGAGAAAGAGCTTAACAGTGTGGCCAAATAATGGCTTGGGAGCCAGACTTACAGGTCACAAGCCATTTGTCACCACTTGCTTTCAGGCTGGTTGGTTTTTCCTCCTGACCACATGTATTTTAGGTCTGCAGTCTGGAATAGGGAAGTTTATTCCAGATAGGCATATAAGCAAAAATAAGGTGATGTAGGAGCTGGAAATTAAAGAGAATAATAATGAGCACACTGTAAAGCAATGTACTTTGAACTTCCTTTTGTTAGAATGACAGAATGGTTTGGGTTGGAAGGGACCTTTAAAGATCATCTAGTCCAACCCCTCTGCCATGGGTGTGATGTTTCTCTTTTCCAGCCACTGAGGACTTTGCCCGATTGCCATGACTTTTCAAATATGATGGAGAGTGACTTGGCAACCGCATCAGTTCCCCCTGCTCGTGACGATTCTCTTGATGAAAAAGGCCATCTCTGTCAGGATGGCAGCATGAGATCCCAAAGGCAAAAGATGAAGAGCTGAAGCCTCATTTAGCAGTCATTTAACTGAAAGAAATTTAATCTCCAGGGTTATCAGCACCTTCATGCTTCCTTAGGAGCTGGTTACTTAGAAGCATCTAGGATAGGAGGACTTCCTCTCCCATGTTTTAAAAGCAGGAACATTGTGTTTCTGATATTAGAGGACGTTTGATGCTGGGAAGGTACTGGCCAATTAATGGGGATGGTGGTAAGCTGGAGCGGACCAGCAGTTTTCCTGAAAGGTGCTCCCTCAACCTGAGTACATGAACACAAGAAAACTGCTGACTTTTCATTTGGCAAGGGAAAAAAAAAAAAGGTGCATCACGCATTTGCCTGGTGCAAAACAAGGCCTTCTTCAGCGACAGAAGGGAATAAAGACTGTGTCCTCCATTCCTGCTCCTCCTGAGAAAGCAGTATCCTTTCTGGTGGAGTCTTAACAGAAGAACTGGGCTCAGAGCAGCCAGAGAATTACACTGCCACATTCCCTGCTGAGAGGGCAGGAGGAAAAAGGATGCGAAGCTCTTATCTTCCCTAATAGAGGGCCAGCTGCCATCACGCCACTTTAAGCCCTGTTTATATTATCATATAATATGGATATTTTATGGTTCTTTTGCTGTTTTTTCATTGTGTCTGTATTGCAAATGTCACCAGGACGTGTCCAGGAATGAATGGATTGGAAATGCCTGTCAGAATACTGTTATTTTTAAGCAGTAAACAGAGTCAGGCAAATGACCTCCTTATTTTGAAAAGATTTATTCAACAGCCCTTAGTCTTAAGGCCTCATTACAAATGCCAAGCATATGAGAACAGACAGTATGTGTTATCTTTGAAAATACTGGGCCAAATGCAAGGATAGCTATTCCTGTTTACTGTGCAAGTAAGTAAATGTAAAATAGATTTCAAAAAAGTCAAACTTTTGCTCAGCTATCGCCATTTGAGAAGATTACAAAGTCCAAATGAAAAACATGTCTTCTAGAGCAAATATGTCCAGCAGATGCTGGTGCCAGTTATCCTGACTTCTGTATGACAAACCGAAGACGCCTCAGGGCTGTTTCTAAGTGATACCACACTCCGGGTTATTCAGGTTGCAGATTCAAGTACTCCATACTTTTGAAAAGACCAGGCCTACTCTGTCTTACAATGGACACCAAGAATGAAAGCGGATGAAGCCCATGGTCACCTCCAATGTCAGAAGTGTACTATCCCAGTTTATAGCCTCATCACTTAACAGTGAATTATAACCAGTACAGAGTCCATCTTTATCCTTTCCTGTGAGTTCCTCAGATTTTTGCTGGCAGAGAGTCATAGCTTCAGAAGAAGTCAGAAGTCATGAGTCAATTTGTCTTCTCCATCCTAATTTTATGAATCTGATTTAATGGGGACAAAAAAAAAATCTCAGCTGTTTTTATATTTGTACCTGTCACCAAGACTAAGCCTAGAGAGATCTATACAAACACGCTGATCTCACTTCCAGCTGCACACAAGTGTGCTATGCCTAAGAAAAATTAGCAAATTACTCCAAGACAAGTACAAGCAAGCCACTGAGGTCTCTAAATTCATCACCAAATAACAAACTAACCAGTCTTCTCTTGCTAATCTGTGTCTGAACTTGCAAAAGACAATAAATACTGACTAAAGGCTGCTCACCCTAGCAACAGAAAGGTTCACAAAGCTTTATAGCTTCTAACATAGCTAAGAAATGTCCATGGCATTTCAGCTAAAATGACTGTGGTCTCAGCCTTTCCCCTCACATCCTGTACCACTTCTTTCTCTTATTTAGGGATTATTTAATAATTCCATACTCTTTCTGGCAGCTTTCCTCTCCTCTTATTCACAGAACAAAGGTAATGACAAGACAACAAAGATCCCTTTCTGCTACTTTATTTCATTAAGAGGGAAAGCTAATAAACACAGTAACATTACTTGAGCGAGGAGAATGTCTTGCTTTATTAGCCAGTGTAGTGCAGCCTTTAATTTATCATTTAGGATAGTTATTATAATATAACAGGAATGCTAGCTTCCCCAAACAGGGTCTTTCTAACTGGTTTATAATGCTATACTGAGGAGAAGGGAGAGAAAAAAGGAGAAACTTCTTTTATGCTAACTGTTGAACTCATGTTGTTTAAGTGGTTGATTGCACTCACCTGGAATAACAGGATTAGCAAACGCATTTCATTATCTTTCACAGTCAGGTGTGTTTTCTGCAATGCTTTCAAATTAGCACAGTAGAGGTCTGTCTGACTTGCAAATATGAGTCTAGGGAACACTTAAATTCAGTTAAACAAAAAGCCAAAGCTCTTTTTGTTTAGTCGAGAAGAAGCGGGTCAAATGTAGATGTATATTTTCATTACAAACCAGGACATGCACCTATTTTATAAAGTTTCAAGATGTAAACCCAACAGTTTGGCTTACATGTGTAAGAACACTTTCCACGGTTCAAGGCTAACTCCAAGGAGAGGGACAGCCCCTCAGCAAACTTTGTTCTACAAAGTTACAACAGGGCATGTATACTTTCATGCTTTGTTTGTTTGTTTGTTTTTTACACTACAGGATTAAGCTGCTAAATGCCTTGGGTTTCAGGCTGTTTTTTCTTCCTTAAGCCCCATTCCCTCCCTTCTCAGTGAAGTAACCTTTTTTATGCCTTGCTTAAAAAAGTGAAGGACAAGCACGATGTACATTCTTTTACTACACTAAGTGCTACCTGCAAGCTGCAGAAAGATCTACGGGTGCCTGAAAATTAGACATGAATGAGTTATCCCCAGTCCTGCATATGTTGATGTTGCTGTACTACAGCGCTAAACACAGGAACTCCTGGGGAGTTATTCTCCCACCACAAACACTGCTTTATCACACCTATCCAAGCTCCTTTTGTTAGTTTCTCCACTTCCTTCCAGTTTTGGTTTATGTCCTGTTGCCTGACTGGTGCTTACCAACCAAGGATGGCAGCACAGACAGAGCTTCAGTGGACCACACCAGTGGTAATGGAAAACACCCACCGAAGCTTCCTACAACAAATATGCACAACATATAGTGCAATATCCTCTCTACAAGCCATATGAAACTGAGATGACTTCAGAGTCATCATAAAATAGCAAAAATGCCAATGTGCATTCCACTCCTACATTTTACTGAAGTCCTGACACTCTGGTGCAAGACAGAAAGTGACTCTAGTTTTAATTTGAAAATTGGTCAGTTAATTTACCCATTCATCTTCATTTGTTTTGACAAGGCGGTTCATTTTTAGTGCAGTGATCAGTGGCCCTTTTCTCATCCTGTTCTCATCTGCTGAGCTTAGTTTCTAAAGTCTGTGGATACAGCAGCTGTTTGTCATTTAAAAAAAAAAAAGTTTGGCCCTTTGACATCTAAAAATGAAGTCTCTCAGAGCTAAATGTGGTGGTCCTTTAGCATTTTGGGGTTTTTTTGGGGGGGGGATGAGGAGTGGGTGTTGAAACATCCAGTTAGAGCTACAATTTGGAAAATAATGAGGACACTAAAAATAAGAAGTTGAAAACTACAAAGACTGAGTCTCCTTTTTACCTATACAAAATAATCATTACCATTCCTTCAAGGATAACACAAACCATATTTCATTGACTTCAACTCTAGTTGATCACAAACAGTAACTCAATTCTCTGTCTAATGAATCTGTGAGGTTGGTATTAGAAAAAAAGTTTGTTGACCATGTGCATATAAAGTCAAAAGGACAAGTCCAGAATAATCAGCCTTCCAGTACAAGGGAAGTTCCCTGATTCAACAGTAAGAATCATGTCAATCATTAATATTTTACAATCAATTATTGAATATCTAAGTTGCATGCACTGTTTGTGACAATAGTTTTTAGTAAGACTTTAGCTAAGGCTTTCTTACGTGTGCTGAAAATAATTTAAAATATTTACCAATTGCTCTTTATTTTGTGAAGAATAAACTTCAAATCGGATTTACATTACTGAAACAGATTTGTCTTTATTTGCCCATTTATCAACACAAGTGACAGAAAGATGCTCAAACACTAAGTTATTGATTTTTGGCACGCAGTCATTCTATTTTCACATCTGTAATGAGAGAATAAACAGCTGACCGACTACCCTCATTCCTGGAAAATTAATTTGGCAAACCAATGCAAGGAGTTTGATGAAAATGATTTCACACAAAATCAGTTCAATAAACTGTTGCCGTAATTAACACGTGCTTGGTTTTTTTGAACAAGCTCCAACACAAAGGTCAGCACGATGCCAGGAAAGTTATATAAAGGCTGTCTTTTCTCTGTGCGTAGACCGAGCCTTGATGCATGGTTTTTTAAAGATAGTTAGAGATTGTGTGCTCTAGTGACTAAAGCATAAAGTAATTATTAACAAAGTGTCAGTGTGTTTTACACGTGTATTCGGTACCACATCTGAGAACATAAGAATCACCTTTCTCCCACCAAAGGCTGTTTGGAATATAGCCCCATCACATCCCTTTACAAAAGGGAGAAAGTCTCATCTCCACTTTTCCCATGGGTAAACTGAGATACAGCAAAGTTAATGGTCTGCTGTTTCAGAAAGGGGGTGTCAAAGACCTGCAGTAAACATCGATTTTAACAGGTTTTGGAGGAAGCTCAGCACTTCTGAAGAAGACACTTTGTAGGAAAGGTTTTAAATGACACACTGGCCCCATGCAGTACTCTGGCCACCCGACGATGCCACTTGGTTACTTCCACATCATTTACAAGCTAATACTCCGCTTTACTGCACCTTGAACATTCNCTAGTCAGAAGACGAAAGCGGTGCTTCCAAAACCTAATTACAGCTAGCGGGGATTAAGTAATAGTCACTAACCTCTTCGGCTCACAGAGGAGAAACGTGATCCCGTTTAATTCTCCTCCGCTCCCTGCAGCTCCTTCTGGCACACCCGGCTGCAGCTCCGGCATATCAGCGCCCCGCTGCTATCGCTGCAGCAACACCCCCTTGGCCAGGAATCCAATAAGGACACTATGGAGGCGGGCTATAGCCAGGGGCAGCTGGAGCAGCAGGAACAGGCTGGGAGTTTGCGCCTAGAAAACGCCAAGCACATGGCTAGCGAGGGGCTGACACCTCCCCGGGGAGCTGTGCAAGACCCCGCTGAAGCCCACGCAGGGGTCGCCCCAGCCAGGGACTTGCCAGAGCCCAGCCACGCAGCGGCTTGCGGGCACTGGTACATCAGAGGGGCTGTGGTCCGCCCAGACGCATCCATAGGGTTTACGCTGCAGGCTGAGCCCCTGCTCGGGAAATCGGGGAGTTTCAGCAGTGCCATGCGGAAAAGAAATCATTCTGTGCCTGGCTTCCCCCAAGTAGGCGGTGTACGGAAAGCAGCCACTAGCAGAGCCCAGGCAAGGTGTTACACAAGCTCTTACTCAAGATTGTTTGTCTCCTTT